>CM032772.1:12692111-13077689 GCA_019155195.1 Avicennia marina | reverse complement strand
CCTAAACACCTAAACCCTAAACCCTAAACCCTAAACCCTAAACCCTAAACCATAAACCCTAAACCCTAAACCCTAAACCCTAAACCCTAAACCCTAAACCCTAAACCCTAACCCCTAACCTAAACCCTAAACCCTAACCCTAAACCCTAAAACCCTAAACCACCTAAACCTAAACCCTAAACCCTGAAACCCCCTAAACCCGAAACCCTAAACCCGAAAAACCCTAAACAACGAAAAAAACCCTAAACCCCTAAACCTAACTAAACCCTAAACCTAAACCCTAAACCCTTAACACTAAAACCCTAAACCCTAAACCCTAAACCCTAAACCCTAAACCCTAAACCCTAACACCAATCTTGAAAGATCCTTTCAAACCAAGTTTGGTAATTCTGTATCGAAGGGAGCTCAGCGAGGGTATACCATGGGAAAATTTACAAACTAAGGCAAATTTCAGTAGCTGAGAAAGCATGGAAGTTTCGGAGTCTAAGAATTGAATACCGGGTTTTCCTTTGAATTTTGAGATAGTACCAACAGGGGATGAGTGGAGGGATTCATCATCCTTTATTTATCTCAGCCTTCAATCTTGTTTTTAGCAATAAATCAGCTTTCCACTTCCAGAACATGTGGGTTAAGCATCATCAGTTCCTACAAATTGTCAAAGAGTCATGGTGTCAATCTGCTCAAGGCTATGGGATTATCAAATTGCAGCAAAAAATGTACCGCATGAAGGCAGCCTTGAAGGATTGGAACAAGAATTGCTTTGGGAACATTTTTCAACTCGTTGATAAGGCAAAACAGGCAGCCTCTCAAGCAAAAGTGGCATTTGACAGATCTCAATCCGAAGCTAACCTTCTGGAGTTGAATAAGTGCAATGCAAATTTGCTACATACCTTAACACTGGAGGCAGCCTTTTGGAAACAAAAAAGCAACTGTAAATGGCTTGAGGCAGGCGAAAAAAACACAAAATTCTTTCACTCGCTTGTGCAGAAAAAGAGAAGCAAATTTAGAATTAATAAAGTGGTTGTGGATGATGCCACTCTTATAAAAGAATAGGACATTAAAGCCTCTGTCGTGCAGTTCTTCCAAGCCTTGCTGACTAGCTCCACTCACCAAATGGTCGATCCTGGTTCAGATAATTTTCAGAATCTGCTTCCAATACTACCCCCAACTATGGCGAGCTCATTTAACACAATACCAAAACGGGAAGACATTAAAGAAGTCTTATTCTCGCTCTCTCCAGACAGTGTAGCTGGACCAAGCGGATTCACAGCTCTTTTCTTCCAAACTTGCTGGTCAATCATTGTTGAGGACATCCATGAAGTAGTCCTGGACTTTTTCTGTGGCACCTCTATGCCTCAAAATTTTACAGCCACAATGATTATCCTCATCCCTAAAATTGATGGGCCAAGGCAGTGGAGTGATTACCGGCCAATTTCTTTATGTAATGTTATTAACAAACTTTTATCCAAGCTCCTATACAAAAAGCTAGCCACAACCCTCCCAAGCTTAATTTCTCCATCTCAAAGTGGTTTCGTTCTAGGCTGACTCATCGGGAATAACATTCTACTAGCACAAGAAATGGCCCACCGAATTAAGAATAGAAACTCTTTCGACAATATGATTAAAAAGCTTGACATGGCCAAAGCCTATGACAGAGTGAACTAGAATTTTCTTTGCAGGGCGCTACAGTACATGGGATTTCCAGCCCACATTATTCTTCTTATCAAAAATTGCGTTGAGAATTGTGGGTTTTCAGTACTTATCAATGGAAGCACTTATGGATTTTTTAAATCCACTCGAGGATTGAGGCAAGGTGACCCACTATATCCAGCCCTTTTCATTCTTGCAGTTGAAGCCCTTTCTTGTGGCCTAGACAATCTGTTTCAATAGAATCCCCATATGCCCTTTGACACCAAGGGAGGTATTCCAGTTACACATCTCACTTTTGCCGACGACGTCATCATATTCTCCAAAGCACAAAAACCAGCCCTTGTTAAATTTATGCAATTCCTCAAAGAGTATGAGTAGCTTTTATGGCAACAAATAAACTACTCCAAAAGCTCGTTCATCCTCAGTAAATGTGCATCTCACTTGCAAGTGGAACGTGTGAAGAATGCTACAGGATTTATATGGAAGCAACTCCCTATCACATATCTTAGAGCTCTAATTTTCAAGGGGAATAAAAGGAAAATTCTCTTTGAAGATTTATTGGGGAAAATTCGTAACAAGCTCTATGGATAGAAGCATGCCTTTCTTTCACATGGTGGCAGACTGCAGCTTATTCAAAGTGTTCTTTCATCAATGCCTCTTTACTTGTTTTAGGTCTTGAATCCTCCTATCTCAACCATTGATCAAATTGAAAAGTTATTCTCCAAATATTTGCGGGGGTCCACCACAAGCCAACGGAAGATTCATTAGACCAATTGGACCAGCATTTGCCAGCTTCGTGAAGAAGGTGGCCTTGGCATTAGAAAATTAAGTGATATGATATCAGCCTTTTCACTTAAACTTTGGTGGAGATTTAGAACACAATCCTCTCTTTGGGCCACTTTCCTTCTCAACAAATATTGCAATGGTCATGTCTCACACCCGATCAAGGTCTTGATTCATGACTCCCCCTGTAAGGCTAATAGAACTGCCTAGGAAAACATTTTTTGGAGTTTGGGAGATGGAGCTATCTCTTTTTGGCACGATTGTTGGCTTCAAGAAGGCACTTTACATGAGGGAGATTGATGGTGTTACTTTGTGTTAGTTTGATGTGTGCTATAGCTTCTAAGTACCCCACAATACCCCCTGATCTCGTGCCGAAATGTAGCTATACATCAGTTGCTCGTGGTTTTCAATGGGCTGAAATTCAATCTGAACCTCGACGGGCAGCCAAGAAAACTTTTGATAGTACTTCAACTATTAGATCCTCTTCCAAACACAAAGGAAAGCTTGGTATTTGATTTTCTGAAGCAGAGAGCTCCATGCTTGCACAGTCTCTAAAATTTGCATTGGTTGGAAAGTTTTCTCATGGTATTCCATCTCTTAGCGCTCTTCGTTTTCGGTTTAACAAACTTGGGCTCAAGGGATCATTTCAGATTGGAGTTATCAACCCCAAACATGCTTTGATTACTTTGTCCAATTAGGAAGATTATTCGTAAATTTAGCTGAGTGATGTGTGGGTCTTTGAAGGCTGTCCTATGAGAGTTTTTAAATGGACTCCCGATTTTAAACCAGCTATCGAATCCTCTATTGCTCCTTTGTGGTTCATCTCCCTGAACTGCCTTGTCACCTTTTCCATAAACAAGCGTTATTTAGTATTGCTAGGCTCATTAGCAATCCTCTCCTTATTGACAAGCCCACAACTGATATGACGTGACCTAGCCTTGTTAGAGTTTGTGTGGAACTTGACCTTCAACAAGACAGGATTCATGAAATTTACTTGGGAATTGGTGACAAAACATTTGCCCAAAAAATCATCTATGAAAACTGCCCAGAATTTCGCTCCTTCTATTGCCACCTTAGCCACAGTGCTGCTACCTGTTTTTAAAGGACCCCTCCATCAAAATAGCTACGATTGCTCATGATAAAGACACATCCGTTGGGCAGAAAATAGCAACTCACAGACTAAAGGCATCTGCTGGATAAAAAAAAAGGCAAGGAAATTGCTAATCCTACCTCTCACCCAAGGAAGAAAATGGTCATGGAAACTATTGAGGAAATTGCTAATTCTGCTGTACAAATTCTTCATGTTGATGAAACTAATGGAGTTCCTTCTAAAATTCCTGTGGAAAACAATAAAGTTCTAAACAATGATGCTAATGGTCCAATGAATATCAATAAGCTAATGCAACAAGGCAGTGTGCAGCCAATTCAAAACGATAGGATGGATGAGGAATCGTCGAGCCACAACAAGTTTCTGTCTGGTGGAACTATGGATGACATAGCTGTGTAAAATGGTGACAATGTTCCTCTAGTAAGGTTGCTTGGGAACAATTGGAATGATGATTTGAGTGATTATTTTGAGGAGGAAAGGGAGGTAGATAATGACCAATTCTGTTCTACCTCTGCTAGTACCACATCAAAGGACTAAATCAGATTTAAAGCTAGCTCCTCTGGTAAAAAACTGAATGTGGTATTAAGTGACCAACTGGATTTGGAGAGTCAAGAAGATTATTCTAAACATTTTGCTACCTCTATTGGAAATAGTGTCACTGAGCCACGAGATTCTCAATCGAATCTTCATCTACCTGATTTGCCTAAAGAAATGGAAGATGAAACTTTAAAAATTGGAGCATTTGGTTCTATTTTACAGAAGAGAGGGATTAGAGGTTCAGACACGATACGCAACAATTCTCACTCTTCAACTATTGATAAAAATGAGGCTGAGTTTTCTAATGTTGGGTATGAAGATGAGACTAATGACTGTGATCAGCTACAACTCGATCTTGAGGATGCTGTCTCTCTTAGCAAACAAAAACAAAATAAGTCACTGGATATGGATAGGCAGGATCAACTGGATAACACAGATAGTGGTAAAATGAAGACACCAATTCTCTAATCCCCAAAACGAATCACCCGAGCTTCTTCCCACCTCTCTAAGCAAAACCTTTGATGCAGCTCCTCATCTAGAATATAAAGGGGTTGGGAGCTTCAAGCAAACTGAAAATTCTTCACAGTATGTGCAAAGAACACCATCCAGAGATTCTTGTGATCTTTGAACCTTTTATTCAGCTTGAGGCCTCCTACATGTGTAGAATGTTTGGATTCTATTCAGTTACTGCAAACATTTCCAATAAAATCTGGTGCTTTGCAGTGACTGATATCCACATTGACGTCTTAAAGGATCACCCCCAATTTCTTCATATCAAAATTCATTCCCAAAGCTTGGATAAGACTTTTTGGGCCACTTTCATTTACGCCAATTGTAGTACAATGGAAAGGAGGCTGCTTTGCATAGAACTTTACCAGCTTTTATCTTTATGTGATCCTTGGATTGTTGGAGGTGATTTTAATGTCACTCTTTCTGCTTAAGAAACACTTGGCGGAGCTATCTATAGAACTGGACCGAGTGATGAGTTCAGTAACATGATAATGAATTGTGGTCTTATGGATGCTGGTTTCAAGGGTGACCCTTACACTTGGACTAACAACAGAGTTTAGAAGCAGCTTGACAGGGTTCTTGTGTCCTCCTCCTCGACCTCCTTATTTGAGTGTACTCGAGTCATTCACCTTCCTCAAAGATCCTTTGACCATTGCCCTCTTTATATTTCAGCCTTCAACCCACAACACAACACGAAGCCTTCCTTCAGATTCCAAAACATGTGGATGAAACACCATCAGTTCCTTCAAGCAGTTTTTGAATCTTGGTAATAGCCCACTTCAAGCTCTGCTATGATCAGACTGCAGTAGAAACTTTTCTAGATCAAGTGCACTCTTAAGGGCTAGAACAAAAATGTTTTTGGAAATGTTTTCCAACTAGTGGAATAGGCCAAGCAAGCAACAACCACAACAGAATTTAACTTGGACCATAACCCTTCAGTTGCTAATACTGTCGAACTTAAGAGATGTAATGCCAAACTCATTTTTGCCCTTTCTTCAGAAGCTGATTTTTGGAAACAGAAGAGCCATTGTAGGTGGCTGGAGGTGGGTGAACACAACAACAAATTCTTCCACTCTCTTGTGAAAAAACAGCAAGCTAAAATGCAAATCAATGGTATTTTCGTGGACAACCAAGAGCTGACAGCAGAACATGATATTAAGGCTTCAATAGTTCAATTTTTCAAACATCTTCTTTCTCGACCTCTAGAGTAAACTGAAGTGTCCAACCACCATTCCTTTTAGAAATTCCTTCCCCAACTCCCTCTAGATATTTCTCAAACTCTCAGCTCTATTCCAAATATGGAGGAAACTAAAGATGTTATTTTTTCTATGGATCCGGATAGCACAGCGAGCCCAGACAGATTTACAACTCTTTTCTTTCAAACATGCTGGAACTTTATTGTTGCAGACGTCACAAAGGCTGTAATTGATTTCTTCCAAGGCAGTTCATTACCACGTAGCTTCACAGCCGCCACAACTGTCCTCATTCCTAAAAGTGTTGGGCCAAAACATTGGAAGAACTACAGACCAATTTCCCTTTGTAATGTTGTGAATAAGCTTATGTCCAAGCTCCTCTACAGGAGAATTGCAGTTGTTCTTCCGATGCTCATCTCCTCCTCTTAAAGTGGTTTTGTTCCAGGTAAGCTCATTGTCGACAATATTCTATTGGCACAAGAAATGGTCCACCAACTCAATAATAGGGCTTCCTTTGATAATCTGCTAGTTAAGTTGGATATGGTGAAAGCATATGACAAGGTTAATTGGGATTTCTTTATCATGCCTTGAGTCAGATGGGGTTCCCTGCTCATTTCACCCGCTTGATCAGAAACTGCATTGAAAATTACTGGTTTTTTATTCTGATTAATGGCAGCCCTGCTAGATTCTTTAAGTCTTCCCAAGGTTTGAGGCAAGGTGATCCCTTATCTCCCGCCCGCTTCATTCTTGGAGCAGAGGTCCTTTCAAGAGGCCTTGACAACCTCTTCATGCAGAATCCTCACATGTACTTTGATACAAAAGGAGGAATTCCCATCTCTTATCTTTCCTTCACTGATGATATCATTATTTGTTCTAAGGCTCGGAAACCAACCCTCACTAAACTTATGGCCTTTCTTAAGGAGTATGAGCTTCTTTCTGGATAACAAATCAATCCAGACAAGAGTTCTTTTGTTGTTGGTAAAAGGACTTCTAATCTCTTTATTCAAAGAGTAAAAAACATCACGGGCTTCACTTGGAAACATCTCCCCATCAATTACCTTAGTGTGCCATTATTTTTAGGTAATAAGCGATGAATTCTTTTTTGTGAACTGATTGTTAAAATCTGTGCTCAACTTGGGGGCTGGGAACACGTATTTTTGTCTCACGGCGGCAAACTTCAGCTTATTCAAAGCATTCTGACGTCTATTCCTCTTTTCCTCTTTCAAGTGATCAACCCTCGTCTTCTGGTTATTAACCAGATTGAAATGCTCTTTTCAAAATTTTTTTGGGGTACCACTCCTGCCCAATGGAAAATTCATTAGACATCTTAGCATAATCTTTGTTAGCCACATGAAGAAGGGGGCTTGGGCATCAGATGCTTGAGGGATGTCGTTTCAGCATTCTCCTTTAAACTCTGGTAGAGGTTTCGAGCTAATTCATCTATTTGGGCTAACTATCTTCACAATAAGTATTGTGGAACTTCATTCCCAAGTTTAGTCCTAGTCTTAGTTCATGACTCTCCTTCGCGGAAAAGGATGTGCAAAATCCATCATATTGTCTAGGATAATATGTTTTGGAGCTTGGGTGAGGATAATATCTCTTTTTGACATGATTGTTGGCTTCATGAAGGCACTCTTCAGGATCTTACTAACAAATGTGGACCCTCTCCAGAACCGGTTCATTGGTATTGGCACGAAGGCGAATGAAACCAACCTAAGTTTCTGAAAGTCCTCCCGCCCCATCTCTGCCAAATTGTGATTTCTACACCCATCAACATTGGGGAAAAAGATATTCCATGCTGGAAACATTCAAATGAGGGGCAATTTTCCATCAAATCCACTTAGAGCATGGTTTGGGAATAGGCTCTCCCCATAATGTGTTCAAAAAGATTTGGACACCTTTACTCCTCCCTACTATCTCCATCTTCATGTGGCGCCTTATTCATGCATGGATCCCTACAGATGATATACTCCAAAAGAAAGGCTTCTCACTGTCTTCCAAGTGTTTCTGCTGTCGAGACTGTGAAACAACGCAGCATCTCTTCTTCACTAACATGAAAGCCGTGGCGGTTTGGTGTCACTTTGCTCATCTATTTAATCTTGCCATCCTGTACACTTGTCATGTTACATATTTTCTTCAAGCCTAGGAGACCCATCACCACACTTCCCAAGTCCATGTCAGGAATGTTATCCCTTATTTAATTCTATGGTTTATTTAGTGCACAAGGAATAATGCTAAATATCGAAACATTCCAATGAGAGCCAGTGCTATCATTCAAAATTTGCTTAATACTGATGAAGAATCCTTTTCTTCCACCCCTCCACCTATTGAAATCGGCCTTAAATCAGTGCATGAAGGTGACCCAATCATCTTCTTTTCAGAATTTGAAACTCATGTCCTTGCCAAATCCTTTGAATTTGCTTTTGTTGGGAAATTCTCTCATGGCTATCCATCTTGGATAGAAATTCATAAACACTTCCAAGCGTTAAAGCTCAAAGGGAATTTCCAAATCCAACCTTTGAACTCAAAACACTTACTCATCAACCTTTCTAATGATGAAGATTTTTCAAGACTTTGGTTGAGAGGAACTTGGTTCTTTCAAGGATTGCCCATGAGAACTTTCAAATGGTCTCCAGATTTCGACCCCGAAATGGAATCTCCCTTTCTGGCAGTATAGATACAACTCCCTTGTTTGCCAGTCCACTTGTTTGATAAGAATGCTCTTTACTCCATTGCTAGTTTGATTGGAAAGCCACTCCGAATTGATGACCCCACAACTGCCAAATCCAAATTTAGCTGTGCAAGGATCTGCATTGAAATTGATTTGTCAGTGCCTCTCTGTTTTCAATCAAGCTAGGAATTGGAAAGGGAATCCTAGTTCAAAAGATCCTCTATAAGAATCTCTCAAAATATTGCTCCTACTGCAAACACCTGGGGCACAACTCAGAGGGCTGCTATGTCAATGGAAGTACTCTAAAACCAGCTGATAAGCAAGCAACTCATTCTGAGAGAAACATGAGACAAAGGCCTGAACACATTCTTAAGAGGACTCAAGCTGGCAATATTGTGGAAAAGAACATTAATAAAGGAAAAGTTCTAATGATTTACCACGCCAAGAATGACAAATGCAACACTGCTACCGAGAATAATAGGGACAAATTTCCAGGTACAAACCTTCCCCTCAATAGATATGGTTTACTTGCTGAAGTTCCTCAAAATTTTGCCATGGATGTTGGGATTGAATGTCAAACTCATGATGCTGTGAATGTGGATAATCCTGTTGGTGATACTAAGGCGATTCGTTGTCCTTTGGACAATGCTGTGAATGAGGTTATTGCTGATGATGGTGTTGATGAAAATTCTGATATGGTTCAAACAGTACACACTGTTATTGCTGATGATGGTGTTGATGAAAATTCTGATATGGTTCAAACAGTACACACTGTTATCTCGGATGAAGAAAGTGTGGAGGGAAATGAAAAGAATACTCTTAAAGCTATGAATGAAGAGAATCTTAAGGGCCTCATTATTGGCAATACTGTTTATAATGCTAGTAATGAGACAACATGCATCACTGGTGGTGAAAATGTTTGTTTGGATGGGAAAAATGATCACATTGCTGCTGGTAGAAATGAGCATAATGCAGAGGATTTTTCTGGATTGTTGGGGTTTGGAGGTCACCTGGATAAAGAGGTGGATGAGGATGAACATACTGTTTTTTTTGCTGGAAAAACTGTTACCAAACAGACTGAATATGCTGCTGGAAACATTGGTTTCTTGACTGGAAAAACAGCTGCCAAACAGAATGAATTTATGGCTGGAAAAACTGGTTTTGTGTCTGGAAAAACTGCTGCCAAACAGACCAAAAATGCTGCAGGAAAATCTATTTTTTTGGTTGGGTTTGTTGTTACTACTCCTGATACAAATAATGGGGAGGAAGGAAACCTATTACACAGTAGTACTAATAAACACTTGACTAATCAAAATTTAGAGACTGAATGGGTGGGAAAAGGGTATGTGGAAGGGACAGAAGCAGCTTCTTTCAGACCGCATCAGAGTGACCCTGCACCAGATTTGCACCAGAACCCATCAACCGCATTGAACCATTTTCCAGAAATTTGCAATCTGAACCTCATCCTAGGAGAGCTGAGTGCTGGACTTATTCCCAGTGTTGAGGATTCTTCATCTCTAAACTGAATCAGTCACATTTATTTTCAAATAACTCCTCACCTTCTAACCTTGATAATATCACTCTTGCAAAACTTCAAAAAACCTCACACAAAGCAAAGCATAGGACCAGTAAGTCTATCCCCCCAAAAGTGAGGTCTAAGAGGATTCACACACCTTCTTCTACACTCCCCAATGGTAGAAGGATTACAAGATCCATGTCAAACTTGGTTTCACTCTCTCAATCCTTTTAAATATCGTCGTTTGGAATACCGATGTGTTAGCAATAGCAAAACACAAAAACATACTCATCGTATGGTTAAAAAATATGGAATACAAGTACTCATCATCATTGAGCCAATGGTGGAGCTTGATGACAGATATTTTTGTAGAAGATTGGGATTCTCTAAAGTGTTGGCCAATTCCTCCAACAAAATCTGGATCTTCTCGGCTTATGGAATAGGCACTGACATTGTTCTAGATCATAACCAGCTCCTCCACCTCCAGATAAGCTCCCATTTACTCAAGACTCCTTTTTATCTTAGTGGGATATATGTAAAATGTTGTTATATACAAGTACTACCGAAAATGATCCTTAGCTCATTGGAGGAGATTTCAACACAGTCCTTCACACTTCTAAAAAAAAAAGGGTTTAAAAGACCTAAACTGATTGCCATTGAGGAGTTTGCCCACATGACAGCAAATTGTGGATTGGTGGATGCTGGCTTTAAGGGATCCACATACACCCGGACAAACAAAAGAACTTAGGAGCGGTTGGATAGGATCTTTTTCAACAATGCCTAGATGGACTTCTCAACTGCTACAAGAGTCACACACCTACCCAAAGTTTCATCAGACCACGCTCCATTACTTATTCAGATTTCTTTTAAGGAGAATAAACCTAGGCCTTCCTTCAAATTCCAAAACATGTGGACCAAACACCACATTTTCCTTGAAACAGTGAGACAAAATTAGATGACTCCAACGAATTACACTGGCCTCACAAGCTTTCAACACAAGTTAGTCAAGCTGAAGAAACCCCTCAAGTGGTGGAACCAAGACATCTTTGGGAATATTTTTGATGCTGTTAAGCAAGCTGAGCAAGAAGTCACAGTTTGTCAAAAACGTTTTAATCAAGACCCTTCAGATGAAAATCTTTTGGCCATGAACAAAAGCACAGCTTTGCTCACTAAAGCCCTCACTTTTGAAGAAGAATTCTAGAAACAAAAAGTAGCTTGTAGATGGATTGAAAATGGAGAAAGGAACACAAAATTCTTCCATTCTATGGTCAAGAAGAAAAGGTACACTTCTAAAATCCGCTCCATATCACATGAAGGACAAATCTTAACTCAACATGAGGATTTGAAACAATCTGCTTCACATTTCTTTCATACACTCCTCTCTAATGATACCTTCCAACTCCATGAGGATATTCTGGATTGCATTCCACCCCTTATTTCCACAGCTGAGCATGACCTTCTCTATAGCCTTCCCTCAATGGAAGAAACAAAGAAAGCGGTCTTTGACCTTTGTGTAGAAAGTGTTGCTGGTCCTAATGGGTTTTCTGGCCTTTTTTTCCAATTTTTTTGAGACATCATTTGTGAGGATTTTCAAGCAACAGTATTGGAATTTTTCAAGGGTGCACCACTTCCGAGAAGCTTCATTGCAACTACTATTATGTTGATTCCTAAGGTTGGCAGCCCTTCGTCTTAGAGCATTTCAAACCAATTAGCCTTTGTAATGTGGTGAACAAAATCATGTCCAAGCTTCTCAATAACAAATTGGCTCCATTTCTCCCTCGGATTATCTCTCCTTCTCAAAGTAGCTTCGTCGAAGGCCGGCTCATTAGTGATAACATCCTCCTGGCCTAAGAGCTTATTCATGATTTAAACCTTCCAAAGAAGCACTCCAATGTGGTGATGAAATTGGACATGACTAAAGCTTGTGACAGGATTCAATAGAGTTTATTATACAAAGTCCTCAAGCAGTTTGGATTCCCAGAACACTTTATTCTCCTTGTTTCACACTGCATTGAAAATTATTTCTTCTCAATGCTCGTTAATGGTGAAATTAGTGGTTTCTTCCAGTCTACTCGAGGCTTGAGATAAGGTGATCCTCCATCCCCCTTTTTATTTATTATTACTGCAGAACTCTTGTCAGGGGCTTTAGCGAGGGTTTTCAGCTCAGATTAGAGAATGTTTTACCATTACAAAGGTCAATGCAAAGTTTCACATCTCTCTTATGCTGATGATATTATTATCTTCACCAACAACCGACAGAGCAGCATTAAGAAACTCCTTGATTTCCTTCATGACTACAAGCAAACCTCAGGCCAGCGTATCAACATCACCAAGAGCTCATTGATTGTCAGCAAAAAGTGCCCTAGATTGACCTCCTGAAGGCTTACTCGGGTCACAGGTTTCTCCCTTAAGGCCCTACCTATCACTTACCTTAGAGCCCCGCTCTTTATAGGTAACAGAAAAGCTTCCCTTTTCTGTGATTTGATTGACAAGATCAAAGCAAAAATTCAGAGATGGGAAAAGTCTACTCTCTCTCTCATGGTGGAAGGTTGGCACTCATCAAAAGCACCCCATCCTCAATGCCTCTCTACTTGATCTAGGTCCTGCGGCCTCCTCTAAACATACTTCAAAAGATTGATCAAATCATGGCCAAATTTCTATGGGGTTCCATTGATGGACAAAAGAAGCAACATTGGTGTACTTGGGACAAAATCTGCTTTCCTTTGGAAGAAGGTGGATTGGGCATTCTCAAGTCTGTTGATATTGTCAAAGCCTTTGCGTGCAAGCTATGGTGGAGATTTAGGGAAAATAAATCTCTATGAGCTTCCTTCTTATACGCAAAATACTGTGGTGGGCTTCCTGGTAACTTGAAAGTTCATATTTATGACAGTCTCACTTAGAAAAGTATCCACAAAATGAAAGATCTCACTCAAGAACAGATGTACTAGGTCTTAGGGAATGGAGAATGCTCTTTCTGACATGATCATTGGTGTAGACTTCGGCCTCTAGCTCAATCCATTAGTGGGGTTCACGGTTCCGAAAAGGTCAATTATTATTAGACTAATGGAAAGTGGGACATTTAAAAACTTCAACAAGTTCTACCAACAAATCTTGCGAAGCAAGTGATATATGTGCACATTTCAAATGCTAATGAAGATCTCATTAAGTGGAAACTCTCTTCCAATGGCCTCTTTAACTTTAAATCAGCTTGGAACCTTGTTAGAGAACCAGCAGTGATTCGACACCTCTTTAGTGATTTGTAGTCTTAATTCCTCACCCTTACCATGTCTATATTCCTTTGGTGCCTTTTTCATAACTGGATTCCTGTGGATACTTGACTTTAAAGTTTTGGAATCTCTCTTGCCTCTAAATGTCATTGTTGCCAAGATATTGAATCCACTCTTCATCTTTTCATTCAAGGCGAGCAGGTGAATCACATTTGGGGTTTGTTTTCTAGTCTCTTTAATTTCTCCCTCCCTAATACTACTAATTTAAACACATTTTTTAGCTTTCGGAAATTCTCTTCTTGCTTCTCCCATAAACTTCACATTAGAACCCTTATCCCCTTACTTACTTTGTGGTTCATGTGGACTGAAAGGAATGACTCGAAACATAGGAGCAAAAAGTTTTCATGGCACAAAGTTGTTTGGAAAATTTTCCCCCACTTACAGGTTCTCTTCAAAAGTAAAAAATTTGACAGGGCTAATTAGCGAGGAGACATGGAAGTTGCTCAAACCTTTGGTTTCCATTTTACACCGAGCCTTCCTACTCTCCCATTCCCAGGTTTTTGGAGAAAGCCAAATTCGGGATGTTTCAAACTCAACACACATGGTGCAGCTAAAATTTCTTCAGGTAATAGGTGCTGGTGGAGTGATTTGCGACTCTGAAGACAATGTCGTCTTGGCCTTCCATGACTACATTGGAGATACTGCCAACACATTTGTTGAGATGTGGGCTTTGCTAAAGGGTCTAAAGTTAGCTTTAGATCGAGGCTTATCCCCACTCTGGGCGGAGCTTAACTCTCAAGCCGTCATCAACATTCTTTCATCTTCTTCACAAGGACACTGGACTCTCCACAACATGACATTCAAAATCATTATCATTACACGCCAGTTGCAAGTACAGATTTCTCACATTTACAGGGAAGGAAACACCGTTGTAGGTTTCTTTGCAAATCAAGCTTGCTCCACTTGTTCTTCAGTTGTTCTTAACCCTAACCTTCACGGACAAGTCCTCAGATTGGTTAGACTCGACAAACTTGGATTGCCCAACTTTAGGTTTAGATGATTCTGCCTATACTGTTTTCTTTTAGGTTTATTGACTCTTTTGTAAAGGGAGTAGTACTCCTTCTTTTATTCTTGCACTATATATTCCTATTGTATTTTCTCCAGGTTCTCTTTAATACAAGTTGGGGATCTTGCCTTAACCCCTCACCTGTAGCAGTTTTTTTTGTTTTAAAAAAAAACCCTAAACCCTAAACCCTAAAACCAAAACCCCAAACCTTAACGGTGTTTATGATTTTTAAAAAAACTCTAAACCCTAAACCATATATTTATAAGGAAGGAAACTCCATTACTAGTTTCTTTACTAATCAAGCTTGCTCCACTCGTTCTTCAGTCATTCTTTATCCTAACCAGCTTCACGGACAGGTACTTAATTTGATTAGACTTGATAGACTTGGCTTTCCCAACTTTAGATTTAGGTAATCCTACATTTTCCTTCTTTGTTGGGAGTTTTGATACTCGCATAAAGGGAGTAGTACTCCTCTTTTTATTTTTGCACAGGCTGACTCCATTGTAATTTCACAAGGCTCTATATATATAAGTTGGGAGTCTTGCCTAAACCCCTTACCACAGCGGTGTTTTTGATTTTTTAAAAAACCCTAAACCCTAAAACCTAAACCCCAAACCCTATTGGGGAACATAGTTCGGAAAAGGTGAGTTACTATTAGAGTGACGGAGAAAGGAACATTCAAAAACTTAAACAAATTCTACCAGCTAACCTTGTGGAGCAAGTGTTACATGTGCACATCTCTAATGCCAATGATGATTTCATAACATGGAAACTCTCTTCCAACGGCTATTTTACTTTTAAATCCGCTTGGAACTTGATTAGAGAACCAATAGTGACTCAGCACCTCTTTTTTAACCTGTGGACTCCATTCCTTACTTCTACCATGTCCTTCTTTCTTTGGCGTCTCTTCCATAACTAGATTCCAATTAACACCCATATTTAAAGAATGGGCATCTCTCTTCCTTCTAAATGCCACTACTGCCAGGACATTAAATCCATTCCTCATCTCTTTACTCAGGGTGAACAAGCTAATCACATTTGGAGTTTGTTCTCTAATCTTTTTAATATCCCTACCCCCAATACCTCTAATTTACATATCTTTGTTAATTTTTGAAAATTTTCTTCTTGCTTTACCCACAGATTACATGTTAGATCCCTTATCCCCTTGCTTGTCTTGTGATTCATTTGGACTGAAAGGAATGACACCAAACATAGGACCAAAAAGTTCTCTTGGCACAAAGTTGTTTGGAAGATTTTTAATCATTTGTAGGTACTCTTCAATTGCAAAACGTTTGACAGAAATCATTGAAGGGGAGACTTGGACTTAGCATGTGATCTTGGCTTCCACTTTCCACCGATTCCTTTTACTTAGTCAAGTCCAATGCTTTGGAGAAAACCAGACTGTGGATGGTTCAAGCTCAATATAGACGGTGCTACTAAAACTTCTACTGATACAATAGGTGCTGGAGGAGTCATTTGTGATTCAGAAGGCAACGTCATTCTTGCCTTCCAAGACTACATTGGAGACGCTACCAACACATTTGCAGAGATGTAGGCTCTTTTGAAAGGCTTGGAGCTAGCATTTAACAGAGGCAATTCGCCGCTTTGGGTTGAGGTGGATTCACAAGCTATCATCAGCATCATCTCCTCTTCACAGGGCCATTGGACTCTTCATAATTTCATTGGTAGAATCAACACCATTAGGAACCAAATCCATGTACACTTATCTTATATTTATAGAGAAAGAAATTCCATTGCTGATTTCTTTGCCAATCAAGCTTGCTCCACTCATTCTTCATCCTAACCAGCTTCACGGATAGGTACTTGGTTTGATTAGACTTGACAGACTTAGCTTTCCCAACTTTAGGTTTAGATTATCCTACATTTTCCCACTTTGTTGGGATTTTTGATAATCATGTAAAAGGAGTAATACTCCTCTTTTTATTTTTACACAGACTAACTCTATTGTAATTTTACATGGCACTATATATGCAGGTTGGGAGTCTTGCCTAAACCCCCCGCCACAGCGGTGTTTTTAATTTTTAAAATAAACCCTAAACCTTAAAAACCCTAAACCCTATTAAGGAACATGGTTCAGGAAAGGTGAATTACTATTGGAACGACGGAGAATGGAACATTCAAAAACTTAAACAAATTCTACCGACTAACCTTGTGGAGCAAATGTTACATGTGCACATCTCTAATGCCAATGAAGATTTCATGACATGGAAACTCTCTTCCAATGACTATTTTACTTTTAAATCCACTTGGAACCTGATTAGAGAACCAACAGTGACTTAACACCTCTTCTTTAACCTGCGGACTCCATTCCTTACTCCTACCATATCCTTCTTTCTTTGGCGTCTCTTCTATAACTGGATTCCAGTTGACACCCGTATTTAAAGAATGGGCATCTCTCTTCCTTCTAAATGCCACTGTTGCCAGGACATTGAATCCATTCCTCATCCCTTTATTCAGGGTGAACAGGCTAACCACATTTGGAGTTTGTTCTCTAATCTTTTTAATATCCCTACCACCAATACCTCTAATTTACATATCTTTGTTAATTTTTGAAAATTCTCTTCTTGCTTTACCCACAGATTACGTGTTAGATCCCTTATCCCCTTGTTTGTCTTGTGGTTCATTTAGACTGAAATGAATGACACCAAATATAGGACCAAAAAGTTCTCTTGGCACAAAGTTGTTTGGAAGATTTTTAATCATTTGTAGGTACTCTTCAATTGCAAAAAGTTTGACAGAAATCATTGGAGAGGAGACTTGGACTTGGCATGTGATCTTGGCTTCCACTTTCCACTGATTCCTCATACTCAATCAGCTTTGGTCCTTTAGAGAAAACCAGACCGTGGATGGTTCAAGCTCAATATAGACCGTGCTGCTAAAACTTCTACTAATACAACAGGTGCTGGTGGGGTCATTTGTGATTCAGAAGCCAACGTCATTCTTGCCTTCCAAGACTACATTAGAGACGCTACCAACACATTTGCAAAGATGTGGGCTCTTTTGAAAGGCTTAAAGCTAGCATTTGATAGAGGCATTTCACCGCTTTGGGTTGAGGTGGATTCACAAGCTATCATCAGCATCATCTCCTCTTCACAGGGCCATTGGACTCTTCATAATTTCATTGGTAGAATCAACACCATTAGGAACCACATCCATGTACAATTATCATATATTTACAGGGAAGGAAACTCCATTGCTGGTTTCTTTGCTAATCAAGCTTGCTCTACTCATTCTTCAGTTGTTCTTCATCCTAACCAGCTTCACGGACAAGTACTTAGTTTGATTAGACTTGGCTTTCCCAACTTTAGGTTTAGGTGATCCTACATTTTCCTTCTTTGTTGGGATTTTTAACACTCGCGTAAAGGGAGTAGTACTCCTCTTTTTATTTTTACACAGGCTGACTCTATTATAATTTCACAAGGCTCTATATATATAAGTTGGGAGTCTTGCCTAAACCCCTTACCACAGCGGTGTTTTTGATTTTTAAAAAAAACCCTAAACCCTAAACTTAAACCCTAAACCCCAAACCCTATTGGGGAACATAGTTTAGAAAAGGTGAATTACTATTGGAGCGATGGAGAATGGAACATTCAAAAACTTAAACAAATTCTACTAGCTAACCTTGTGGAGCAAGTGTTACATGTGCACATCTCTAATGCCAATGAAGATTTCATGACATGGAAACTCTCTTCCAATGGCTATTTTACTTTTGAATCTGTTTAGAACCTGATTAGAGAACCAACAGTGACTCAGCACCTCTTCTTTGACCTGTGGACTCCATTCCTTACTCCTACCATGTCCTTCTTTCTTTGGCGTTTCTTCCATAACTGGATTCTAGTTGACACCCGTATTTAAAGAATGGGCATCTCTCTTCCTTCTAAATGCCACTACTGCCAGGACATTGGATCCATTCCTCATCTCTTTATTCAAGGTGAACAAGCTAATCACATTTGGAGTTTGTTCTCTAATCTTTTTAATATCCCTACCCCCAATACCTCTAATTTACATATCTTGGTTAATTTTTGGAAATTTTCTTCTTGCTTTACCTACAGATTACGTGTTAGATCCCTTATCCCCTTGCTTGTCTAGTGGTTCATTTGGACTGAAAGGAATGACACCAAATATGGGACCAAAAAGTTCTCTTGGCACAAAATTGTTTAGAAGATTTTTAATCATTTGCAAGTATTCTTCAATTGCAAAAGGTTTGACAGAAATCATTAGAGAAGAGACTTGGACTTAGCATGTGATCTTGGCTTCCACTTTCCGCCGATTCCTCCTACTCAATCAATTCCAGTCCTTTGGAGAAAACCAGACCGTGGATGGTTCAAGCTCAATATAGATGGTGTTGTTAAAATTTCTACCGATACAGCAGGTGCTGGTAGGGTCATTTGTGATTCAGAAGGCAACGTCATTCTTGCCTTCCAAGACTACATTGGAGACGCTACCAACACATTTGCAGAGATATGGGCTCTTTTGAAAGCCTTGGAGCTAGCATTTGACAGAGGCATTACATCACTTTAGGTTGAGGTGGATTCACAAGCTATCATCAGCGTCATCTCCTTTTCATAGGGCCATTGGACTCTTCATAATTTCATTGGTAGAATCAACACCATTAGGAACCAGATCCATGTACAGTTATCTTATATTTATAGAGAAAGAAACTCCGTTGCTGATTTCTTTGCTAATCAAGCTTGCTCCACTCATTCTTCAGTTGTTGTTCATCCTAGCTTACTTCACAGACAAGTACTTAGTTTGATTAGACTTGACGGACTTGACTTTCCCAACTTTAGGTTTAGATGATTCTTCATTTTCCCTTTTTTATTGGGACTTTTTGATACTCATGTAAAAGGAGTAGTAGTCCTCTTTTTATTTTTGCACAAGCTGAATCTCTTGTATTTTCACCTGGCTCTTTGTATACAAGTTGGTGGTCTTGCCTAAATTCCTCACCACAGCGGTGTTTTTGATTTAAAAAAACCCCTAAACCCTGAATCATAAACCCTAAAACCCTAAACCCTAACAAGCACTTCCTTCCCCTTAGTGGGTTCCTTTAAAAAAACTCTAAACTCTAAACCCAAAAACCCTAAACCTTAAACCATAAAACCTAAACCTTAAACCTGAACCCCAAACTTTAAACCCCAAACTACCAGGACGTTCCCAAAACCCTGAACCCAAGGCCCCAAACCCCAAGCCCCAAAACCCAAACTCCAAACCCTAACCCCCGACCCCAAAACCCCGAACCTCTAAAACCTCAAAATACAAAATGCCAAACCTCAAACCCCAAACCAACCCACCATTCTCCACCTTTTAAAAATGCTTTGCCTTCTCTATATGATTTAGGTGATTTTCTCTGTCTAAAATTTTTCACCGACGCTCAACTCTCTATGGGTTCACCGTAAAGTCACTGACCTTCGCCACCAAACCTAGGCTAACAGCAACAACTATGCATCACTCGATGTTTATTCTCTGTTTTTGCCAAATCTTTGCGATGGTCGCAATTCAGATTTTGGGTTGATTTGAAGGCTTCGCCCAATGTCTGCAGTTGTCTCCGGGGTGTTCCAACATCTAACGCATCTCCCCAACCCTCAACGCTGCTTTCTCGAGGTGTTTAGGTTTTCGGGGGTTTCCCATAAGGGTATTCAAATGGACCTCTAATTTTGACCCAACTACTAAATCTTTTATTGCACCAGTTTGGATACGTTTTCCCAAACTTCCTTGCCATCTATTTGACAAACAAGCCCTTTTTAGCGTTGCAAACATCATTGGCACACCTTTGTTCATTGATGAATCCACAACTGATTTATCACAGCCCAGCCTCACTAAAGTATGTGTTGAGCTAGACTTATTGAAGGATAGAATTCATAAAATTTATTTAGGGATTGGTGAGAAGACGTTTTTGCATAAAGTCTTATATCAAAACTACCCAAAATTCTATTCATCCAGTTGCCATCTAGGTCATAATGTCCCCCATTGTCATTTTAAGTCTTCTACGGCTAAGCCAAGCCAAGAATGGTTAGCTACAAAAACTGATCTTCAAAGGAATGATCCAGACAAAGACTTAAGGTAGGTGTTGGATAGGAAACAAGCAAAGGCAGTGGATTTATCTAATACTCTAGTTCTTGACACACAGAAACACTTGCAAAAATCTATTACAGAGGCTGATCCTGAAGAAATCCTTAACGCCACTCTTCTGCAGCAACATTAGCATAAGAAGGAAGGGGAGAACTATACAAAATCTGTGATAGAAAATACAGAAGTTTTCATTGGAAATTATTAGCAACAAAAGTAATATAAAACTGCAAATGAAGGACCCTCCAACGAGCAACAGTAGGTTGTTTCTGCAACTATTCAGTCCCATCCCCAAACATTTACTACTCTTCAAGAGGATAATGTGGACAAAGAAATCAATTATAAAACTCTGAAACCTTCTTACAAACTTTTGGACAGCAAGATTGTGGTAAAGGAGAGAATTTGTTAGCACAACAACACGGTATAATGGATATATCTACTGGTCAAGAAAATGTGGAGGCTAACTCTGATGATGTAAATTTTACAGTAGCCACTAATGATTCAAACATCAGTGATGAAGAAAATATGCAAGGAATAGCAAATTATACTACTAAAGAAATTGGTGGTTCTAAAGCTAGTGGTTCACGTAGCAAAGTTAATATTGTTCTTAATGAAGAAATGGACAATCTTGTTGGGAAAGAACATAGTGCTCAAGATCAACCTATGAATTCTTTTATCCTTGAAAATGAAGGCTCGGACACTCCACTCCAGAAGGGAACAACGAAAATGAAAAGGGGGAAGAGAGTATGGAGCCTGCAAATGAGAATATCATAATCCACAATTCACTTACAGAGGATTTCACAGAACATTTAGATAACATTGAAAAGGATATGGAGAAAATACATGAAGCCACAGCAATATTAAAAGATGACAGTCCTACTGGTTTTGGGAAGGCTTGCAATATTTTTCTAAAACACACAAATCATACAGCCAGTGACAATGTTGAGTTGGAAACGAAACAGTTGGAAGCCATGGAAGATGCAATTATCTTGGCCAAGCCTAAAAGAAACAAATCATTAGATGAGGTAACACCTAATTTGCAGAACAATATTACCAAAAACACCAAAAGGAAAACCACAAAACCTATGAAAAGTATCACTCGAGCTTCTTCTCATCCTTCGAACCAAAACATGTGATGAAATTGCTCATTTGAAATCTTAAAGGGTTGGGCACATCAAGTAAACAAAAAATTCTGCACAATCTATGTAAAGAACATAAACCTGACATCCTAGTCATCCTTAAACCATTTATTACTCTAGATAATCATTTCATGCTACGAAGATTTAGCTTTACATCAGTTGTTGCCAACCATAATAACAAATTTTGGTTGTTTACAAGAGAGGACATCAATTTTTAAGTTCTAAAGGATCACTCACAATTTCTTCATATCAAAGCTCAATCTAAAACTCATTGCAAGGAATTCTTGGGGACTTTCATCTATGCCAGTTGTAATAAAGTTGAAAGACAAACTTTATGGGAAGAACTTCTATGTATTTCTAATACTACCACCCCCTGGCTAGTAGCAGGTGACTTCAATGTTACTCTCTCAAATTCAGAAGTTTTTTGTGGTGCTTCTCAAAGGGTTGGGCCAAGTGAAGAATTTAATGATATGATTATGGAATGTGGTTTAGTTGATGCTGGCTTTAAAGGTGAACCTTATATTTGGACCAACAAGAGAATGTGGAAAAGATTAGACTAGGTGCTCTACTCACTTCATTGGTTAGACATTTTTGAATGTACCAAAGTTCTTCACTTTCCCAGACAGAGTTCTAATCATCATCTCTTATTAGTTTCAACCTTTAATCCTTGCTTCAGAAACAAACCTTTATTTAGGTTTCAAAATATGTAGATTAAACATCACTCATTCCTCTAAACGGTGAAAGATCCATGGGTGCAACCAGTTCAAGGTTTTGGGATGATTAAACTTCAACAAAAAACTCTATCAAATTAAAGCTACACTTAAGGAATGGAATAGAAACTGCTTTGGAAATATCTTCCAGCAGGTTGAGAGGGCTAAAACAACTATTGTAGAGGCTGAGTTGAAATTTGACAGAGACCCCTCGAAGGCTAATATCAGTGGGCTGAATAGATGTAATGCCAACCTCATTCACACTCTTTCCATGGAATCTTTATTCTGGAAATAGAAAAGTGCATGCAAATGGTTGGAAGCAAAGGAAAGGAACACAAAATTCTTTCATTCTTTGGCTAAAGGGAAAAGAAGCAGATCACAAATTACTAGAGTGATGATGGATGGCAATACCTTCACTTTTGAAGAAGATATTAAAGCTTTAGCTGTCAATTTCTTTCAAAATTTGCTTGCAGGTGGTTCTCAACACATGTAGTTGCTTTCGACTAATCTCTCTATGCAATGTCATCAATAAGCTTGTATCAAAGCTTATATATAAGAAGTATGCCATAGCCTTACCATTTGTTATCTCTCATTCTCAGAGTGGTTTTGTCCCGGTTAGACTTATTGGTGATAACATCCTCCTTGCTCAAGAAATGCTTCATAGACTTGAAAACAGGGCTGCCTATGATAACACCCTCTTGAAACTTGGTATGGCAAAGCGTATGATAATATCAGCTGGGATTTTCTTTATCAAGCATTAAAACATTTAGATTTTCCTTCACATATTATTCTTCTCATCAAAAATTGCATCAAAAATTATTGGTTTTCTATGCTAATCAATGAAGGCTCAACGAGGTTTTTCAATCCACCAAAGGGCTAAGACAAGGGGATCCTATCTCCTTAACCCTTTTTATTCTTGCAGTAGAAACTCTCTCTAAGGCTTAGATAATCTTTTTAAAGTCAATCCTCATATGTATTTTGACACGAAATGGAGCATTCCAATCACTCATCTTTCATTTGCTGACGATGTTCTCATTTTTTCCAAGGCAAGAAAACCAATGCTTAACAAACTTATGGAAATTCTTATAGATTATGAACATGTTTCAAGGCAGCAAATTAATAAATCCAAGAGTGCATTCGTTGTTGAAAAAAGGACTTCATCTCTTCAAATTCAAAGAGTGAAACAGATTATAGGCTTTGGCTGGAAACACCTTCCAATTTCTTATCTTGGAGCTCCACTGTTTAAAGGGAATAAGAGATGCGTGTTGTTTGATGATCTCATTGGGAAAATTCGTGACAAAATTAGTAGCTGGGAACACTCCTTACTTTCTCATGGTGGGAGGTATTAAGAGTATTCTTTCATCCATGCCTCTCCACTTATTTCAGGTTCTCAACCCCCCTCTCTCAACCATTAATCAACTTGAAATGTTGTTTGCAAATTTTTTTTAGGGTTCCACTACTTCTCAAAGGAAATTACATTGGACCAAATGGAACAACATTTGTTCCCCTTATAAAGAAGGAGGATTGGGAATCAGGAGTTTAAAGGATGTGATCTTTGCTTTTTCATTTAAGCTCTAGTGGAGATTTCATGAACAATCATCCCTTTGGTCCACTTTTCTTTTGAGTAAATACTATGGTCTTCTCTTCCTAAGTTCAGTTTCAGTATCAGTTCATGATTCTTCAACATGGAAGAGGCTTTGCAAGATTAAAGATGCAGTCCAAGCCAATGTTTTTTAAACGTTAGGTGATGCACAAATCTCTTTTTAGTATGATTGTTGGCTAAAAGACGATACCTTGCATGAGTTAACGAAAAAAGAAAGTCACTCATATGAACCTATCCACTGGTTTTGCCATGAAGACTATTGGAATATCAATAAATTAATGGTAGTTCTCCCAGTTCATCTTGCGCAAATTGTGGCTACTGCTCCCATTAATTTTGGTAAGGTTGATAAACCTATTTGGAAGCCAACAACGGATGGATCATTCAATATTAAATCAACTTGGAATCTTATTAGAGAACCTGGTCAAATTCAGCCTAGTTACCACAAAATTTCGTCTCCTTTACTTCTTCCAACCATTTCGGTTTTTATGTGGTGGTTCATCAATAGTTAGCTCCTTACTAAGTCTAGAATCCAAAGAAAAGGTTTTGTTCTCACCTCTAAATGTTGGTGTTGTTCTGTATGTGAGACATTTCAGCATCTTTTCTTTCACAACACTAAAGCCTTGGCTATTTGGAATCATTTCGCACACTTGTTTAAGGTTTACTTCCTCAAGCAAGGAATGCCATTCAATTTCTATAGGCTTTAGATATTTTAGCTAGCACCACTTCTCAGGTGCACATCAAGAATGTCACTTCATATCTTATCTTATGGTTTATTTGGTGTGTACGAAATGATGCAAAATATAAAGGACTTCGAATGAAAGTTAACAGTTTCATTCAAAAGGTTTACTCGTATCTTCATTCCTTATCATATGTTAATCTTTCAAAGACTTTACATTGGAAAGGAGATCACTTTCTTGCTTCACATTTGGGTATTCTATTGCCACAACCTAAAAGGCACCAACCTCGGATTATGCTTTGGAACAAACCACAAGTTGGATGGTTTAAACTTAATACAGATGGGGCTGCTCAAGGAAACCTAGGTATTAGTCTTGAGAGATCATAATGATAAGGTGCTATTCGCTTTTCAAAAACCATTAGGACATACAACAAACACAATGACAGAATTGACAGCTTTACACATAGGATTGGAAATTTGCTTACAAAGAGGAGTCAATAGGATTTGGATTGAAGTTGATGCAACCGCCATCCTCTCACTGTTATCTTCCACTCAACCTGGACATTGGACTCTCCAACACACTTTACAAAACATTAAAGACATTTTGAGCAAATTGGAGCATAAAATTTCACACATTTATAGAGAAGCTAACCAAGCAACTGATTTACTTGGGACCCAAGCTTGCCATGTGCAGAGCTTCATGACTTTTTCCAACGATCTGATTCAAGGAAAGTTACTTGGTGTATTGAGACTCGATTCCATGAATTATCCTTACTACAGATTTAAATAGTTTTCTTTATTTATATTTTTATATTTTGGTTGTAAGGGAGTAGTACTCCTCATTTATTTTTTTTCAAAGCTTTCAATGCTTGTTATTTTTTTTCCCTTCTTTTAATAAAGATAGGTTGAGGATCCCAAAAAGTTCTTCCCGCAATGGCATTGGCAGTTTTGTTTAAAAAAAACCTAAACCCTAGGCCCTAGACCCTAAACCCCTAACCCCCAACCCCCAACCCTTAAACCCCAAAACCCCAAATTCCAAATCTTAAACCCCTAAACTCTAAACTTGGAATAACAAAAGTGGTTTTTTACTTGAGACCAGATAGTGTAGCTAGACTTGATGGATTTCTGCCCTTTTCTTTCAATCTTGTTAGGACTTCATCTATCAAGATTTGTAGGAAGCAATACAAGAATTCTTTAGAAAGGTCCTTTGCCAAAAAGCTTCAGTGCAACCACAATGATCCTTGTTCCTAAATTGAGAACCCTTCCACTTGGAGTGACTTTAGTCCCATTAGCCTCTGTAATGTGGTTAACATCCTTCTTCCCTGCCATTATTTCTCCATCTTAAAGTGGATTTGTTCAAGGAAAATTGATTAGTGATAACATCTTCCTTGCTCAAGAGTTGATTCATGATTTGAACTTCAAATTTAAATATTATAATGTGGTGATGAAGTTGGATATGTCTAAGGTTTACGATAGGGTTCAATTGAGCTTTTTGTATAGGGTGCTAATAAAATTTGGGTTTCCTAATCATTTTATCCTCCTAGTCTCTCACTGTATCGAAAATTGTTTCTTCTCGGTCCTCATTAATGCCCAAGCCTGATCCATCAAAGGATATCTCAGTTCATAGGATTTATCCTTAAATTTCCGCCCATCACTTATCTTGGAGCACCCTTGTTCATAGGGAATAGAAACGCTTTGCTATTTAGTGACTTAATTTCCAAAATCAGTGCTAAACTCCAAGGATGGAAAAAATCCACCCTCTCTCATGATGGAAGGTTAGCTCTCATCAAAAGTACTATCTCCACTATGCCTTTTTATCTTCTGCAAGTCCTCCAACCCCTTATCAATGTTTTCCACAAGATTGATCAAATTATGACTAAATTCTTTTGGAGATCCTTTGATGGTTAAAAAAAGAGACATTGGTGTTCTTAAGATAAAATTTGTTTACTAGTGGAGGAAGGTAGGCTTGGTATTCACAAGTCTATTAAGATTGTGAAAGCATTCACATGTAAACTTCAGTAGAGATTCCAAGAGCAAAACTCATTATGGGCATGCTTCCTGTACTCTAAATATTATGGCTGTCTTTCTAGAAACTTGAAAGCTAAACGAGTGATAGCCTCACTTGGAAACGAATTTGCAAGGTCAAAGCATGGTTCAAGAGCAAATTTTCTGGGTCTTGGGAAATGTGGAGTGCTCATTTTAGTTTGATCATTGTTTGGTCTCCAACCTTTAGCACAATCATTTAAAGGTGCCCATGGCTTTGAAAAAGTGAACTACTATCAGAGCAATAGAGAATGGGATGTGCACAAACTGCTACAAATTTTATTAACTAGTTTAGTGGAGCAAATAATCCAAGTACACTTTTCAAATTCCAACAAAGATCTCATGAAGTTGAAACTCACCTCTAATAGCCTTTTCACCATCAAATCAGCGTGGCATTTTATTAGAAAATCTGTAATGACTCAGCATCTCTTTGGTGACTTGTGCATAAAATTTCTCGCACCTACAATGTCAGTTTTCCTATAGCGTCTCGTCCATGATTGGATCCCTATTGACACTCATTTACAAAAATTTGGAATTTTTCTTACTTCTAAATGTCTTTGTTACAATATTGAATCCATCCCACATCTTTTCTTCTAAGACAAGCATGCGTAACACATATGGAGTTTGTTTTCTCACCTCTTCCATCTTCCCCTCCTAGCGCTTCTTGCATAAATATTCTTCTAAATTTTTGGAAATTCTCCTCTTGCATTTCCCCCAAACTTCATATTAGATCTCTTCTTCCATTGTTTATTTTATGGTTCATTTAGATCGAAAGAAATGATGCAAGACATAGAAAAAAAAAATTTATTTGGACTAAAGTTGTTCGGAAAGTTTACCATCATCTACAGGTTCTTTTTAGTAGCAAAAGCTCAATAGAAGACATTGGCAAGGAGACATGGAGATTGCACACCATTTTAGATTTTTCTTCCCATCAATCACTTCCAATCGCCAGTTTCTAGTATTTTGGAGAAAACCAAGTCTAAGATGGTTCAAGCTGAATACAAATGGTGCAGCCAAGAGATCAACAAGACTTGCAAGTGCTACAGAAGTCATCTGTAACTTCAAAGGCAATGTTATTCTAGCTTTTCAAGACTTCATAAAAGATGCTTCTAATACCTTTGCTGAGATATTGGCTCATTCCAAAGGTTTGGAGTTAGCTTCAGATAAAGGTCTATCTCCACTTTGGATCAAGCTAGACTCCCAAGCCATTAGGGAATACAATTGCAAATTTCTTTGTAAACCAAGCTGTCTCTTCATGTTCATCAACCATATTTGAACCCCACCCAACATCATGGCTTTGTACATGGTTTGATTAAATTGGATAGACTCGAACTCCTTAATTTTAGACTTAGATAATTGCTCTTATTTCTCTCTTTTTGCTTTCACTGATGTAAAGAGTAGTACTCCTTATTTTGTTTCTCACATTGCAAATTTTATTTTTACTCTTTTCAAGTTATTAATATATAGGTTGGGGGTCTTGTCTTAACCCCCCACCCATTGAGGTATTTTTGTTTTAAAAGAACTCTAAACCTCAAACCTTAGACCCTCGAGAAAGACAAAATGTAACAAAAAAATGGCAAGGATAGAACACGATGTAATGGAATTGATGGAAGAGAATCTGAATGCAAAGACAACTCAATAGAATCACCTTACATCCAAGAGGAGTTGGAAAAAATAAAAGCAGCAAAAGAGATTTTTAGAAATGAAGGGTACCACAGCTTCCATAGAGCTGCCAACACTTTTCACCAAAATGCTTCCAAGCAAAGAGATTCTACAAACAAAGAAGAAAAGGACTTCCAATAGAAAATCCTCGAAGATGTAGCTGTTCGAAAGCACAAAAGAAACAAATATCTAGAAGAAATTCCTCACTCAGTTGATCAATCCACACAAAATCAATCTAAGAAGAAGCTGCAAAGCCAGTCACAATAGTAGAAGAAAAGGCATGCAAGAACTTCATCCACTTGTTCCTTACAATTTTATGATGAAAGCTATCGATTGGAACATTCGTGGTATCAATAAGTCTGAGAAACAAAAAAATATTGCATGATATGTGTATAGAGCATAAATCAAATATTTTAGTTTTGCTAAAACCTTTTATTCAACTTAATGTTACTTTTTTGCTGAGAAGATTTAGTTTTAACTCTGTGGTGCAGACAATAATAGAAAATTTTGGTGTTTTGCTGCAAATGATGTCGACATCAAGGTGTTGGAAGATCATTCTCAATACTTACATGTTAGAGTTGACCATGGGAGGCTTGCACAGAATGTTTTATGTACCTTTGTCTATGCTAGCTATAAAAGAGCACAAAGATGATTTATTTGGGATGACTAGGTCTCACTTGCTACAACATCATCTCTGTAGCTTGTCAGAGGCAACTTTAATGTTACCTTACACTCTAAGGAAAAAGTTGGTGAAGCAACACCAAAAATTGGTCCTATGGCAAATTTTAATGACATGATCTTGGACACTAAGCTTGTTGATGCAGGTTTTGAAGGTGAACCATTTACCTAGACCAATAAAAAAAAACTTGGAAAAGATTGGATAGGATCTTTTACTCTTTAAATTGGGCTAACACATTCAACTACACTAGAATTATTCATCTTTGTTGAAGAATTTCAAATCACCACCCTCTTCTGGTAATTGCCACCAATAATTTAGGTAGAGTTAAATTCTCTTTCTGATTTCAAAATATGTGGATCAGACATCACACTTTCTTGGATATTGTTAGCAGCAACTGGAAACTTCCATTACAAGGATTTGTTATGTACAAACTTCAACAGAAATTATACAGAATCAAACAAGTTTTAAAGGAATGGAATGAGCAAGTTTTCAGAATGTTTTTCATATGGTGGAAAGAGCCAAAAATGAGGCCAACAAAGCTGAAAAAGAATGTGATAAAGAACCTTTAGACCAAAATCTTATGAACATGAACAAATGCAACGTAGCTCTTATACACACCCTCACTCTGTAATCAAAATTCTGGAAATGAAAAAGTACATGTAAATGGATCGAAGCTAGAGAAAGAAATACAAAATTCTTTCATAGTCGGGTAAAAAAGAAGAGGGCAAAATCAAGGATTCACAAGATTACGATGGGAGAGAATGAAATCATGGACTCCGAAGAAATAAAAGCCTCAGCGGCAAATTATTTCCAACAACTTCTAACTAAACACTGCAACCACACTGAGCCCCTTGATCTTCAGTGCTCTCTGCAATCTCTCTGTCAACTTCCCTCTCTGGAGGAAATTAAGAAAGTTGTTTTCTCAATCAATTCAGATAGTATTACAAGTCCTGATGGTTTTATAGCAACTTTTTTCAAATCATGCTAGGAATTTATTGCAGATGATATTATAGCAACTGTGATTGATATTTTTAGGGGAACCCCGATACCTAGAAGCTTTACTTCCCCCACCATAGTTCTAATTCCAAAAAATGGAGTAAACTCTTGGAATGAAAACAAACCAATATCTAAGCTTCTTTACAATAGAATAGCAATTGTACTTCCTTCAATTATCTCAGCTTCACAAAGTAGATTTGTTCTAGGAAAACTCATCGGCAACAATATTTTACTTGCCCAGGAAATGGTTCACAAGCTTGAACATAAGAGCAAAATCAACAACATTTTAGTGAAACTTGATATGTCTAAGGCATATGATAGGTCGAATTGGAATTTACTTCCTAAAATTCTAGAGAAAATGGATTTCCCTTTCAAAATTATTAAACTCATCCCAAATTCCATAGAGAATTGTTGGTTTATAGTGCTGGCAAATGGTGAAGTTTCAGGATTCTTTAAATCTACTCAAGGGCTCAGACAAGGTGATCCCATCTCCCCTGCTATATTCATACTTACAACTGAAGCATTATCAAGAGGACTTGACAAACTTTTTGAGGACAACCCTCAAATGTATTATAACTCCAATGGAGGAACCAGAGTTTCTCACCTTTCCAATGTTGATGACATCATAAGCTTTACAAAGGCTGAAGATGAAGTTCTCAAGAAATTGATGAAATTCTTGAACAAATATGAGCAAGCATCAAGTTTGAAAATCAATCATTCTAAGGGTTATTTTGTTGCAGCACAGAAAACTCCTTATTTTAAAAATACAAATGATCAAATCCATCATAGCCTTAATAAAGAAACAACACCCTGTTATATATCTTGGAGCCCCTTTGCACAAAGGAAACAAAAAAAGGATTCTATATGATTGCTTGATTAAAAAGATGAGAACTAAAATTTATGGATGGGAACATTGTTTTCTTTCACATGGAGGTAGATTACAACTTATCAAAAGTGTTCTTACTTCCATGCCCACCTATATCTTTCAAGTGCTAAATCCCCCTTTATGTCTAATCCACCAAATGGAGATGATGTGTGCCAGATTTTTTTTGGGATCCACATCAAACGTCAAGAAAATTCATTAGACAAAATGATCTAAGATCTATCTCCCACAAGAAGAATGTGGTCTTGAAGTTAGAAATTTAAGAGACATGATTAAGGATTTTTCATACAAACTATAATGGATTTAAACAACAAAACTCATTGTGGGCTCAATTTCTTCTCATGAAATACTATGGTGACTTCTTCCCAGGAGCTGTTAAAGTGTCAATAAATAACTCCTCAACTTGGAAGAGGATGTGTAAAGTAAGAACAAAGCTTTAAACTTTCATCTTTTGGAGTCTGGGTAGTGGAGACATCTCTTTTTGGCATAATTGCTGGCTCAAAGATGGCACTCTTCAAGATCTTACTAACATGTAGAGGTTTTCACATTTTCCAATTAAGTGGTTTTGGAATGATGCAAGATAGGATGGTGAGAAACTAAATCAGGTCCTACCTATACACTTGATTTCATTAGTCATCTCCACACCAATCCACGGTGGAAGCTTAGATCAAGCAATCTAGAAACTTACAAAACATGGAACATTTTCAACTAACACTGCATGAACACTGTTAGAAGCCGAGAAACAACTCATTCTATTTTCAAAAAACTTCGAGGCCCTATTATGACTCCAACTATTTTAGTTTTCATGTGGAGACTTCTCAATAATAAACTTCTAACTAATGAAAGACTGCAAAAGAAAGGAATTAGTTTAGTTTCAAGGTGCTACTGCTATAATGACAATGAAACTAACCAACTTGTCTTTCTTTACAACATAAAAGCTGTTGCTATTTGGAAACAATTTGCTTCTTTATTTCAAATTCATCTTTCTCAAACTAACACTTCATCCTTTTTCTTCAAGCATGAGAACAAATAGGTAAACCTTCTACACAAATCCATATTAGAAATATATTTCTATACTTTTTTTTTTTGGCATATTTGGTGTGCAAAAAATGATGCAAAGCATAGAGGAATTTCAATTAAAGCAAATCGTATCGTCCACAAAGTTGAGGGCATTTATCAACTATAAATCTCTGCAATCTCTGGAAGTTCATACATTGGAAAGGAGATAAATCTGTAGCATTGCAAATGGGAGTCAAGCTCCAACAATCAATGCCAATTAAACTAAATTTTGTTATTTGGAAAAAGCCCCTTGAAGGTTGGTTTAAATTAAACACAGATGGTGTAGCTCTTGGTAATTCTAGATTTGCAAAAGTGGGAAGAATCTTAAGAAACCACCTTGCAAAGGACATTTTTGCCTTTTAAGAACCACTTGGAAGTACCACAAATACACTAGCAAAACTGCTTGCTCTCCTCAAGGGATTGGAACTTTGTATTGAGAGAAACATCTCAAAACTCTGGATTGAACTTGATGCTCTTTCAGTGCTTCATATCATTCATCAAGCCATCTAAGTTCTTGGAAATTACAAAGTCGTTTATATAAGATTAGAGCTTGTTTAAAGCAAATGGTCACAAAAGTCACACATATTTTTAGAGAGGGTAATCAAGTAGATGATCATCTTGCAAAGCAAGCATGTAATATTCAAAACACAACAATTTTTAAGGCCAAGCAAATCAAAGGAAAAATGCTTAGCATTGTTAGAATTGACTCTCTCAAGCTTCCAAACTTCAAACACTAACATCATGCTACAGATGGGTTCTCTTTTTGTAGTTATTTATCATGTTAATTAAGGTACTTCAATACAAGGGAGTAAATACTCCTTTTTTCTACTTTCCTATTACTAGGATAATTTTTTGTAATGGAGTAAGTACTCGTTTATTTTTCATGTCACATTTGTGCATCCTATATACTTCGCGATTTTGAAATATTAATGTAGAAGGGACGAGGACCTCGAAAAACTCCTCTCGCCATGACATGGGTGGTTCCCAAAAAAAATCCCAAACTCCGAAACCCAAACCCCGAAACCTCAAAACCTAAACCCCAAATCTCAAACCCTGAACCCTAAAACCCTAAACTTTATGATAGCCCCAACTAGAAAAGGATTCACAAAATGAAAGATGTTACCAAAGAGAGGTGATCATTGGTGTAGACCTCAAGCTTTAGCTCATGTTTGAGAGTAGATCATGGATTGAAAGGATGAATTACTATTGGAACCATGGCAAATGGGATATCAAAAAACTTCAACTTATTTTACCAGCTAACCTCATGACCAAGTTATCTAGGTGCACATTTCTCATACCAATGAAGATTTCATGAAATGGAAACTCTCTTCTAATAGCCTCTTTAACTTCAAATCAAGTTGGAACCTTATTAGAAAAACTAATAGTGATTCTACACCTCTTTTCTAACTTGTGGACTCAATTCCTCACCCCTACTATGCCAATCTTCTAATGACATCTCTTCCATAATTAGATCCCAGTTGACACCCAACTTCAAAAACTTGGAATCTCTCTTGCTTTCAAATGCCATTGCTGTCAAGACGTTGAATCCACTCCTTATCTTTTCATTCAGAGCAAGCAACCACATCACATTTGGAGTTTGTTCTCTAACCTATTTCATATTCCCCACCCTAATACTACTAATATAAATATTCTATTTAACTTTTGGAAATTCTCCTCCTGCTTCTCTCATGAACTACACATTAGATCCCTTATCCCTTTGCTCATTTTTTAGTTTTTTTGGTCTAAAAGGAATGAATCTAAACACAAAAACAAAAAGTTTTCTTGGCATAAAGTTATTTGGAAAGTGTTCAACCATTTGCAGGTTATCTTCAAAAGTAAAAAATTTGATAAAGAAAATTAGCGAGGAGATATGGACATTGCACATTCCCTTGAATTCCACTTCCCACCGAATCATCCTCATCACCTATTTCAAAATTTTTAGAGAAGACCAAACCCAGATTGCTTCAAACTTAATATAGACAGTGCAATTGAAAAATCAACAGGTGAAGTAAGTGTTGGTGGCGTTATTCTTGATTTCGAAGCCAATGTCATTTTAGCCTTTTAAGACTACATTGGAGAGCATCTAACACCTTTACTGAGATGCGACCTCTTGCTAAAGGGGAGGAGTTAGCTTTTGACAGACGATTAATACCACTTTGGGATAAGTTAGATCGACAACCTTTTATCAGCATCATCTCCTCTTCTTCATAGAGGCACTAGACACTCCAAAGCATGATTTCTCGAATCAACACCATCAAAAATAATGTATTGGTACATATATCTCACATCTATAGAAAAAGCAACACGGTTGCAGAATTTTTTGCAAACCAAGCATGCTATGAATCTCACCAGCTCTAGGGTCATGTGCTTGGTTTGTTTAGACTTGACAAACTTGGTCTCCCTAATTTCAAGATTAGATAACTTCTTAGTTTCCCTTCTTCATAATTGATACTCTTATAAAGGGGGTAGAACTTCTTATTTCTTTTGTGCATTATGAGTTTGCCATGTAATTTTTTTCAGGTTATTTATATACAAATTGGGGGTCTTGCCTAATCCCTCACCTATAGCAATAATTTTGTTTAAAAATAAAAACCCTGAAACCCTAAACCCTTCTTAAATCATTATGAAAAAGTATTAAGGCAACTCATAAATAACTCCAAAAGCTTTCTAGTTGTTGGCAAAAGATATCCAAATCTCATCATTTAAAGACTTACTCATACCACAAGTTTCACACTTATGCCTCTTCACATCACTTATCTTGGAGCCTCACTTTTCACAAGAAATAGAAAGGTTTCTTGTATAATGACCTAATTCGAAAGATAAGAGCCAAACCCCAAGGATGGAAGAAATCCACGCTATATCACAGTAGTAGATTAGCCCTTATCAGAAGCATCCTCTCTACAATACCTCTCTACCTCATCCAAGTTCTTCAACCTACCTTGAATGTTCTATATACGATTGATCAAATCATGGCCAAATTCTTTTGGGTTCTTATGATGGAAAAAAAAAAACACTGGTGCTCTTGGGACAAAATTTTCTTATCAATCAAGGAATGTGGATTAGGTATTCATAAGTCTCTTAAAATTGTTAAAGCCTTCTCATGCAAACTTTGGTGGATGTTTAGAGAGCAAAATTCTTTGTGGGCACCTTTTACCAACTTGAAATATTGTGGTTGCTTGCTTGGATGCCTTGAAGTTAAAAATTGTGACAACCTAGCTTGGAAGTGAATCTACAAAATTAAGAGCATTGTTCAAGAACAAATTTTTTGAGTGTTAAGCAATGGTAAATGCTCTTTTTGGCATAATCAATGGAGTAGATCTCAACCTTTAACACAATTTGAAAAGGTGAACTATTACTAAATCAATGGAGGATGTAACATTTAAAAACTTCAACAAATTTTACCAAAAAATTTAGTAGAGCAAGTGACTTAAGTGCACTTTTCCAATACTAACAAAGATCTCATGAAATGAAAAACTTTCTCCAATGGTTTTTTTACCCTTAAATCAACTTGGAATTCAGTGAGGGAACCAGCAGTGATTCCACATTTTTTTGGAGACTTGTGAACACCATTTCTTACTCCCACTATGTCAGTTTTCCTTTGGCACCTCTTTTACAATTAGATCCTTATTGATACCCGCTTACAAAAACTTGGAATTCCCCTTACTTCCAAATGTATTTGCTGCCAAAACATTAAATCCATTCCCCATCTTCTTTTTTAGGGCGAACAAGCATACCATGTTTGGAGTTTGTTTTCTTCTAATCTTTTCTCACAAACACCACATTAGATCTCTCATTCCTTTACTTGTTTTGTGGTTTATTTGGACTGATAGAAATGATTCTAAACACAAGAACAAAAAGTTCATATGGTCTAGAGTTGTTTGGAAACTTTTTTGTTATCTATAGGTACTTTTCAAAAGAACAAGTTCAATGGGAAACATTGGCAAAGAGACACAAAGATAGCTTATCATTTTGGTTTCCACTTCCCACCAAGCTCTCTACATCATCCTTTTCCAGTGGTGTGGAGAAAACTAAGTGTAGGATGCTTCAAACTCAACAATGATGGTATAGTAAAGAGAGTTACGTCATTTTGGCCTTTTAGGACTACATTAGATATGCCACTAATACATTTGCAGAGATGTGGGCTCTCACTAAAGATTTGGAGATAGCTTTAGACAGAGTTTTATCACCACTTTAGGTTGAACTAGACTCGCAAGATGTTATCAACATCCTCTCTTTTTCACATGGACATTAGACACTTCAAAGCATAATTTCTAAAATCAATGTCATTAGAAGTATCATACAGGTATACATATCACACATCTATAAAGAAGGAAAACACAGTTGCAGACCTTTTTACAAACCAAGCATATCTCCATAGTACATCCATTGTTTTTGAACCCCACCAACATCATGGGTATGCACTTGGTTTGATTAGATTAAATAGACTTAGACTTCTAAACTTCAGAATTAGATAAATTGTTCTTTCTTCCTTTTTAGATGCTTTTGTAAAGTGAGCATTACTCCTTATTTGCTTCTCACTTTGCAAATTTTATATGTACTCCTCAGTTATTAATACACAAGTTGGGGTCTCATCTTAACCCCTCACCGTTAATGGTAAACATATAGCCTCTTTCACAAAACAAGAAAAAATCAGAAAACATTACCAAAGTCTCGAGATCATCATCTTCACAAGCATATTTTGCATAGTCATTGCGGAGTGTCCACATTAATATCATGGACACCAAACAAGTAAGGAAAATTACCATCATAAAAGAATTAAAGACGGAGAACCACTGGATCTGCAAAATAAGAATGTATGGATGAAATCTCCTAGAGAATTAATTACACAAAAAACAATTCCCCCACTAACATCTATATACTTGGTGCTCAAAAAGTGGTAATCCAAATAAACATCAAAACGCCGTGCAAACGTAATATTAGTTGGAACCCATTTGACGGAGTAAGTCATATTCAATACTCATCCCTCTTCAAGAGGTTTAGGATTTTCTCGAGTGAGATTGACATGAATATCTGCAAGAGCAAATTAATTGTTCAGCATGAACAAGTTACCCCACTTGTGAGCAGGCAAATGGGTCGCTGTAGTATATGTTTCTTTGGGATTATTATAAAGGCCAACCTTGTTTACCCATAGGATTAACAGGCTCATCGGGTTGATACTGCAAATTAACATGTCAACTAGTTAAAAGGCAGTATGCAAGCAATGCATTCTGCACCAGACAACCAGAATCTTAAATTTATGGTGAACAGGAAAAGTGGAAATCTTGAATAAATACACCACTAGATAATTTGTGTAGATTAACTGATTTTTCCATATTTGATTGTTTATCTCAATAACTGAATAATCAGACCAACAAAAATATGCATATTTCTTGAAACACAGGTGTTAGATAAATCATATGGTGCTGCAACCACAAACATTTGTGACCAATGAAAGGAAGATTAGAGCAGTTACATGTCAAGTACGGTCTTTACATAATTCAAATAAGCAAGCAAAGAGTGGCGCAACCTTTGTGTTTCCTTTCAAATTCTTATGCAGCATAGTAATTCAGCAGAAAAGAGAGGAAAGAAAACGTCAAAAAACTTGCTTTTACCTATATTTAGAAAATAAAGTCACATTTTGTTCTCCCAGTCATTAAATTTTAGCATGGATATATCGAAAATACTCGTCTACCCATTTACGCCACTAATTGCAAATAAAAATAAATAAATAACAAAAATAACTGACAAATAATATGAAATATGTTCATCACAAGGGAACCTAATGTAGCAGGATTAACAAACAAGAGAACAAGTCGAAACAAGATATACAAGCAGTCAACGAGCTAAAGCCAAAATTTAGCACGTCCAAGCAGGGTAAATTACTAATGTGTCCCCTTGCCGAGAGTGGAAGAGACAAGAAACACGATGAAGAAGAAGAGGATGCAAACCGATAGGAAGGCAAACAATATTACTTCGTTTCTATGTTAGATCTGAATGAAGAAATCTCACAAGACTAGAAATTGAAGGAAAACGGAAAATCCTCCGTTTTCTCTACTAATTTTTTGCCGTAATTTGCTTAGATATCTGCCAGGGGTTTGGACATCCAAGCAGATTAAGATTTGGATTTGCTATCGTGAGCAGATTACGTGATAGTTTGATTAAATATGAGACTTTCAACGAGTAAAAGGGACTTGAAGAAAGTCAAGTGCAGGTCAAGACATATAATCCAGACTTGCACTCGACTTTCTTCTAGTCTTATTCCCTATATATATACACATGGACGACAGCCTATATATATACACAGGGACGGCGGGGGAACATATACTCACTTTGAAAATTATCACAGAAAATAAATATAAAGTAGTTGATACATAGAAAATGCTGAAAATAAAACAATTACACGAGATTAATACATGGCGTCATTACACCTATCAGATCCAAAGATTAGCAAGGTTTCAGCCAATATACCAATCAATTTATGCAAGCAGTTATGTAGGCGGCTATGCCAATCATATGCGTGAGATATTTACAAGATATTTAAAGCAAGCGGCTATACTGACCATATGCATGAGTAGATAGAAAAATATAAAAATAGGCAGAAGTAAAGAAATATATTTGAATATATTTGCAGAATATTTGATGATATAGATTTCAAGTTAAACCTGATATAAACCTTTTAAAAATAAATAATTTTAAAATATTTAGCAATGAGAAATACCCTTTGAATATTTACTTCCTCTAAAGGAAGTATAGTGAAAGGTTTTTGGTAGATAGAGAAAGAGGGTTCAGGATTCCTCCTTATCCTATCTACTACAAGGCTTTTTGCTATTTTTGCATGGAGCTATTAAGACCTTATCGGCTTCTCAAGCTCTGATAAGATCTCTCTCTTTTTTCTCGCCGAAATGGAAGATGGCTCCTCCTTTTATAAATGTCTAGAAAGGTCTTTTCACAATTTTGAAAACTTTAAACAGTGACCACACCCGTGACTACATAGTGAAAATGAACAGTATCGCTACAATGACTGTACAATTTTGTCTTTTTACTCCATATTTGAATAGTTCCTGTATCTTTAAACAATACTTATATTTTTTAATAGTAAAGAACACACACACACATATACATATATATATATTAAACTAGAAAGATTTAACACTCGTACAAATTTATATATCAATTATAAAATCGTTTTATTTTAATAAATAAAAATAAAAAGTTAAGAAATGTAAAAAAATCAAAATAAGAAAATTATGTTATTTTATATTTTGAAAATATTTATAATAAAAAAATAACGAAAGATCAAAAAAAATTAACATAATATATAAATATAAATTATAAATTAAATGAAATAAATAAAAGAAAATTACAAAAAGAATAAAATTTAATATAAGATTAGATGTGGAAATTCATTTTGTGTAATAAAAAACCTTTATCTCCATGATAATATAGTATTAGTAAAATTGTAGACTCTGTGTGTGCAAATTTATTTATAAAATATAAAACTTTTGAATTTTTGAATAATAAAAATTTAAAATTAGAGGTATGATAATATTTAAAATAAGAGAATAAAAAATCATAGAAAGAATTTTAACATAGAGAAAAATTGAGGTTGAATATAAACAAAAATAAGTTAAAAAGAAAGAGACAAAAAAAAATAAAAGAATTTAAAATAAAGATAACAGCGAAAAATTATCAATTAATAACAATATTGTAAATTTGCCCCTAACTTTTGATACAATACTTTAGATACAGATATAAAATTATACATGTATAATATACTTATATTAACACGTTTTTGTACATTCATTAGTATAAATTAATTATATTAGTTGATTATAAATTAAATAATTTACACAATTAACTTAATAATAAAAGTAATATCCTTTGAAATTAAAAATATTTTAAAAGGCTAGAGGAAAAATGTGCAGTATTTTCAAGATATATAAAATATATTTTTCACAAAAATATATTAAAAAATTTTTTAATAATTTTTTATATTATACTTTTTTAGTTTTTAAAACATTTCAAAGATATTTTAATTTGAAATAACATATTTATTGCTAAAATAAATTAGACAATATATTATAATATGATAAAAATTCATAGCAAATTAAAAAAGATTCTTTAATAATAGAAATATTTTTTGCGACAGTCAAACTACTATTTTTATTTATTTTATCATAATAAAAAATATCCAAGAGGAAAAATACTGCAACAGCAAACATTACAGCTGCGGCCTGCGGATGTGGAAGGTATAGACAAGATTTGGGCTTTGAGCACCACTTCTCCAGACATCGAAAAGCCCTTCTCTTTCAACTCTCTGCTCGTAATACCTGTATCTTTTCCCCTTTTGACTGCGTTGATCGGGAACAAATCAAACACTATAACATGGACATACTAGAGGCTACAAACGATTTACACGATTGGGAAGTCCTCCAGCCCAACACGCTTTCTGAATCGTCTCCTTTTGACTCGTTCCACGAAAATGATTCTGGAGGTTTGATTCAGGCCAATTATTTCTCCTTAGACGCTCAGAACATTCATAAGCAGGACTCAGATGATAATAAATCGGCTGAGTCGGATAATCCGAGTTGGATCGATCCGGGATTGAAGGAGAACCCGACTCGGTACCTTAATAAGGAGTCCAGTGAGTTTTGGTCCGATTCCAGTAGCGAAAGGTCCGAAGACCCCAAGTTTAGCGATTTCGAGGGGAGAAATGAAATGGGGTTTTCCGTGCATGAAACGGGTGTCGAAGGAACTACCGAAATTTCTGGGGAAAAAGGGGAAAAGACGGTAGAGTGGGAGAAGTTTTATTCAGATTCGAGTGGGACTGAAGTGGCTTCTCCAGAACATAGTGACTTTTTGGAGAATCCTGAAGTGGGTGCTGAATGTAACGTGGGATTGCATGATGGATTGGAGGTTTTGGCCAAAGCAGAGAATCAAAACGTCGGTACTAATGGAGAAGTTGTCCGTGAGAATGGAAACAATAGAAGCGATGGGGTTGAAAAGAGGGGTGTGGCTTGGTGGAAGATGCCGATGGAGCTTTTAAAATACTGTGTCTTTCGAATGAGTCCGGTGTGGACAGCCTCTCTGGCGGCTATTGTAATGGGCTTTGTGATATTGGGACGCAGGTTGTATAAGATGAAGAAGAAGACTACGGGATTTCCGATTAAGTTTACAGATGATGATAAGGTCGGTGAATTTCTCTGGATTTGTTCGTTCTATATTGTTATAATATCATGGGATTTGACTGCAAAATATTAGCTTATGCAATACCTTCTCTTCTTACATAAATGACTCTAGGGGATCTTTCCAATCAAGTCCGGAAGAATTGATAGCCGAAGAATGCATAAAATCTGGGTTTTTCTTTATGTTTAATTTATAATTATATTTTTCGAACTTTATACCGTAATCAAAATGCATATTTTGGCTTCTCTTCTCTTTCCTATGTTGTTTGGTGTGCTCAGAAAGATATTAAAGCTGAATAACAACATGAAATGAGTTTGAGTCTATTCCAAGTTGATTGCATATGTTTTAACTATTAGTTTGGTGGTACATGATCTAAGCTTACTGTTGAACGCGGGTTTAACGCTTCATCTTGCCAGTGGTTAGCTTATTGTGTGCTATGCTTATTGGAGTAGTTGATGGATATCTGTTATATAGTTATCGGTTTTGCCTATCTTTATGGGGGAAGTAAATACTTTTTCAAATTATTATGCTAAGCACCAAGAAAAGCACATTAGTTACAACAAATGATTTGGGGGGTTTTAAATGTAAACAGTCCATCATTATTTTGACCTCCTAAGCATCTTCGACTGACATCAAATTTAATATTCATCATCAACCAAGGGACCTAAAACCTCAGTCCTTTGTTGAGGAGGTAATTACAGTTCAACATGGTTGACTGATACTCGGGAAGATACTCTTCACCTCCTTTGCTATGGCAAACAACAGTGCTTTGTATAAAATTTTGGACACCGCTCCTAACGTTTGGCTGTGTGCTACTTTTTGCATGATAATACAGTTTTCATTGGTGGTCTAGCTATGCTGTCTCCATCAGATATTTTGATGATTTCGTAAATGATATCTGATGCATGCGTTAAGTATTGTTAGGTTTATCAGATTTTATCTGATTTGACACTTGAATTGACTTGCACGGAATGAATGAATTCTTCAGTTTTCCAGGCCTGTTTTTTATTGTTTTCATTCGTTGAGATGAGTTTTCATCAGTCAAGAATTATGATCCTTTTCTCTCCTTTGTGAATTTTTTTCTGCAGAAGGCTTCTCAGGTCATGAGCCGCGTTGCACGGCTGAATGAAGCATTCTCTGTTGTGAGAAGGGTGCCGTTGGTTAGGCCTCCATTGCCTACTGCTGGCTTTTCATCCTGGCCCCCAACAAGTCTAAGATAAGTAACATGTTTTCTATTAAACAGGAGACTGGTTGGTGTGTTTAAGTTGAAGACAATGTGGACACTTCAATTTATATTGTATAATCCATGTGCATATTATATTTATTTTACTTCCAAAGCTTTTTACCTTGGGTATGTATGCTTGGGTTTGACATTGGGTATGCTTTCTAGTTCACTTGCTGGAATGTATACTGGAAATGCATGTGATGTAGCTATTTTCATATTGATTATCAGATGAGTTTTCTAGTCTTGATGTCGGATTAGGCGTGCGATTTCAAAGTATATGCTTGTTATTATAAATATAATCATAGCCATGTTTTGGTGCTTGTTAATATGTCATGGTGTTGCTAGAATATCAAAAAATCTCAAGAAATATATATTTCTTAAATTTTCTATATATTTTTAATGTTAGAATCTTTGGAGCTAGGATGCCTTTTAAAAGTCAAGTACTTTTATATTTTGTTAGATTAGTCTAGATGAGAGGTATTCCTTGAAGAAGTTAACATAATTTCTTGTAGTAAGATTAAATTAATCACCCTCTGTTTGTTTGATGCCGTTTAAGATAGTTTGATACAAGAATGAGTAGAGTTTAGAAGGATAGCGAGATAAGAGTACAGTTTGAAACAAGAATGAGTAGAATTTAGAGTGACGGTGTGATGAGAGTGTCCTGAAGAAATTGTGAGTAGCAGAGTGAGTGTGTCTTAATTTTGGGTACTCTTGCAACAACGAAAGGCCAGTTTGTAATATTTTGGTCTGTGTATCTGGTTGGTCATCTCTGTTTAATTTGTTGCAAGATTATGTCTTACAATGGAAATCATTGAATTCCAAACTGATACAAAGAATTAGCCTTATTTTTCGCTCTGGTCTATTTTACCAGAACATTTCTTCCAAGTCAGTACATAGGGAAAATTGAACAGCATTTTCTCGGTTTTTTAGTATACATTTAATTTTTCAACCTTTAAATCTATATCTATACTATATATTAAAGTATGAATCTCTGCATGTGTTTTTGGCATATTGTGAAAGTGCATCTCTATTCTTAATTAAATAGTTGTATTTATCATGTTTATCAAAAATAAGGTTAGTAAGGTAAAATTAAAATTCTATTTAGAATTTAAATCTATTAGTAGTTAAATACTAACAAAATTTTAACTTATCTAAAATTTTTATATGGTTATTTATAAATTAATTAAAATAAAAGAAATTAATAGAATTCTAAACTATGTAAACTACTTACATAGTTATTATATTGTTAATTATCTATATTTTACATGAAGCACTTAATTTTTAAATCAATTAACAATTTTGTTGGAGGAAACGTGTTAAAAATCATAAAAAAAATTTCAAGCAAAAAAATTGTAGAAGATAAAATAAATAGCAATATAAATAATGTTAAACCAAAGTTTGAAGTAAACAAATTGTTATTAGAAACAAATATTGTTATGAAATTGACATAATGTTATAATCTATATAAGTATGCAAAATTTGACTGCGAATTTTATTAAATAAGTGGTATCCATTTCTTATAAATTGACTTTATTTTAAAGTTCAATTATATATAATAAATACTATAGAGATAATATAACAATTATCTAGATATAAAACTTTTGATTGTAAACATAAAATATAATATTTCTTTGAAAACTTATTAATATATTCATTTGACTACAACATTGTGAAAACACATGTAAAATATAAAAATGAAATTAATGGCATGGGATACGTTAGAAAAACAAACGTAATTTTGTGAAAAATGTCAAAAAATATGAAAATGCATGAATATGCAAAAAAACAATATAATAAATAGTCAAATTTAATACTAAATTCACTTTAATATTTTTCTAAATATGCTCTAATTCATAATGAAGAAAAATATAAAATATAAAATGATAAAATTAATACTACCAAATTAAAAAAAAAACTTATAAATTAACATAAAAATATTAAGGAGCGATGTTCAAATCTAAGTTTATATTGGTGGATTGATAATAAATTATATTGTAATTGCATAGTCATTTTGAATATATATTTTGTATATATATTTTGTAAAAAATAAAAAATAAACAAAATTGTTAAATATAAAAAGTAATAAATAATTATACTTCATAAAAATAATAATTTGTATTATAAATTCTTATGTAATATATCAAAATAGAAAATATATGTTTTAAAATATAAAACATAGTTTGAAAGGAAAAATAGCAAATATATTATAAAGTAAATTCTTAATGACAAGATATTATGGAAAATATTTAGAATAAATAAAAGGTAAAAATTAGCAATGCATAAATGAAAATTATTTTATTCAAAATTATACTTTTTACCTAAAAGCTAATACAAACTTATCTTATATGTAACTTTACCAATCTCAAAGAACTATTTTGATACATCAATTATGGATAAAAATAATTGAGAAATAATTTATCCGACTAGATAACTAAGAAAATGCTTTATACATTATAAGAAAAATTATATATTCGTAAAGGGGATGACACAAAAATAATTAAAAACATGATTTTTTTAATTCACTAAAATCTAAATAAGGATTATATAAATGAAAAATCATTATACAATATTATTCTGTAAAATATTTGAAGACATCATTTTGAAAAAATGTTGTAATATATATTTATACATATGTATGTATGTATGTATGTATGTATATTATTTCTTCGTTCCTGAGATATTTTCTCCAGAATGTGATTGAAAATCATTTTACCTATATCTAATAAATGAATTTATATAATAAAGTATTATATGACGTGTTTATCTAAGATATTTTAATATATGACTTCTTAACTTATAAAATGCTCTCATATCTAAGTTAGATGAATTAATAACATAAGATTTGTTTTTGTATTGATGAATTTTGGCATAAATCACTATATTTTAAGTTAGTTCATGCAACTAAACTAGATTATGAGATGGTCAATGTCATAAGTTCATGCAACTAAACTAGATTATGAGATGGTCAATGTCATAAGGTATGAGGTACAATTAATACTTAGAATTTATTCAAAGAAAATAAATTATATTCAAAACATAATTATTCATTCCAATCTATACGGTGAACTTACAGTTGATTTAGTAACTCATAAGTCTCAATGAAAACACATTTAAGTTTAATATCTAATTTTATAACTTAAAATAAAATAAAAAAGGTGAAGGGTACAAATACTCAATGTACTAGCCATTCTGAACTCAAAAATAGACTAAGATAACGCTATCAAGGCAAAGCTATTGAAATAATATTTTTAAGAATTATTAATTTTTAGATGTAGATTACATTTAAATTATGATATAGTAGAAATGTAAAAATTTGAACTTAAAGGTATATATTAAGTAACTAACAAGGAAAAGTAATTTTAATTCAATTTATATGATGAAAATACTATATAAGATCATTTAAATATATGAAATACTAATTCAGAATGCAAAGATTATAAATATTATTTTAAAATTATATAATGAAATTTGTATCTATGAGCATGATGCTTAAAGTTTAGAAATAACCAGATGTATAATTAATTAATTAATTATCATTAAAAGGGTCATTGTTTTGTGAATAGGAATTTTGAAAATACAAATATGCTTTTAAATAAAAAATATTTGTAAATTAAAAAATCTCTTTCCCTCACAGAATAACTTTAAAATTAATTTCTTCATTCACTTGTATGAATTATAATTTAAATAACTTTTCCACTATTATTTTAACTTAACTAAATTCCTTTGAGATGGCATATAAAAATATAACTCTTTTTTATTCGTCAAAATTCATTGATATAAATTAAAATTTAATTTTTCCTTTTTCTTTTTCATAATTTTTCTTCATTAAAAGAGACAATATGAAATTTTTCTTATTGATAACATAGTAATACAAGTAAGTCCTATCCTTAAAATTTAAAATGATAATATTTGATAGATTTATTTAAATAGATAATCTATTTTTAAGAGTAAGATATTGATATTATTTGTCACATGATAAATATGATAAAATAAATGCATAACCTAATAATGAGAATAACTATACTATAAAAATAAAAAATTAAAAGGCCATTAACTACTATAGAATATAAGAAGTAAATTCAACTTTAAAGTAAAGAAAGCAATATAACTTGTATTAAAATAATCACCAGATGTTTAATAGATCTATATAAAAGTATTAAAAACAATATAATAATTTTCAATTTTATAGCTAAATCAATAGGTCTCAATTTTAGAATATTGTATTAAGTAATTAATATATAATAAATTAAATTCTAAATATAATATTTCTATACAAATGTACTAAATGTGCAAAGCATGTTTATTTTTCTAGTGTGTATGCATGTGCATTCATCACGAAAGGCATCGTGTTTGGCATAGCTAAAATATTGTAGAGTTCTATTACTTTACGAAGAAAATCAGAATGTATTCCAGCATTCTAAGCACTTTACTGCCAAAATATTGTAGAGTTCTATTACTTCACGAAGAAAATCAGATTGTATTCCAGCATTCTAAGCACTTTACTCAAGGAAAATGTGAAAGTGCACCAATTATTTTAAATTGAGTGATGATTTAGTTTAAACGGAGAGAGAGAGAAAGAGAGAGAGAGAGAGAGAGAGAGAGAGAGAGAGAGAGAAGGAACTTGTTTAGTTATAATCACTTAAAAGCGAGAATCCCATATATATGTAAGAATAGTTGAGGTTCCGAACTATACAAACATATCATGCATATTTGTGATTGCTTTTACTTTAATGTAGGAGTTGTGACATCCGGACTCAAAAAGAAAAGGGGCTAAGTCTACAATGAATTTTGTTCCAAACAAAATTCTAAATATCCTAATACTACTTGAGTACTAACTCTAGAGTTTTAAATCATTCACACATCACTTGAAATAACCCTATAAATAGAGGATCAACCCTTTAGAATTAATTAACCAAATTAACAAGGTAAGATGCCAAAACTATGTCAAAATTCTTCCATAAATTTCCAGGGATGCTATATTGATCCATAATTCATTTTATTTTATAGTAGCTGTAGAAAAAACTAGAGATTTTCAAAGCATAGATTCACTCGTAATTGAAGCAAATTTTTATTCATTCAATTACTTATGTTTGATCTGAGATTTGGGACTAAATTATTAGGCGTGAGAATATATACATATATATATTACTCAAGTGAAGAAACAACATACATATATACATAAAACAGTATAAACCGGCAATGGAGGTAGAGGGAACATACTGAATGTTATGATTATTACCACGCACCTATATAGATTTAATGCAAAAGGGCCAGTTGCATAAAAAGTCGCATGCCTGCGGGTTGTATAACTTCAAGATCAGACTCAAAGGCCCTTTCCACTAGCGAGAGGCACATAATTTTGCTTCATTCAGTAGCAGTAATTAAGCTGAAAGTTCGTGATTGATTTTTCGTCTTATTTTTAATTTTTTGGGTTTCTTGGACCTGTCAAATTCAAGAGATCATAAAATAGAGCTCAGGAAAACCAAAAAAACGTAGAGGAACATTCTCGGTGGCAAGTGGCAAAATCCTCGCCCAAAAATCATATTTTCAGTATTTCCAATTGAATAAAACCAGCTTTCCGGACAAACTACAAAACCTTGCCGAAATTTAACTTACATTAACGGAGAAGAAGATACCTTAAGTACTTTGAATAATAAAAAACAAACAAACAAACAAAAAGAAAGAAAGGAAAGACATGCAATACAAATACTATGTTTGGATCTATGATATTTTCGAGGAAAAAAGGAAATAAAAGGGGGACAATCGAAGATAGTCAAACTGCACCACCATTTTCTCACCAAAATAAGCGTAAATTCTAAGCATTTCTGGTTTGTATTTGATTAGAAAGATACAAAATTGCTTTGCGAAAACGATTATGCTCGTACAACCAACTCCCGTCTATTTCCAAACGAAAAGAAAATATTTTAATAAGTATTTTAGCACACTAAAATTACTTAAACGAAACGAGTAAACCGCCTCACTTTCGTTAAGTTCAGTCGCCAGAAATTTTTCAGGAAGCATAGCTTTTAAATCTGTCAGAGAATCAAGAAGTCCATCAACATGCTTGCTTTAAATGATGGAAGAGAAAACCTGAGTACAAAACGAGAGAGTGCGAAATATTTTACCTCTTCGACCGTATGGGCTTGCCAGACATTAATGCTGAAGAATATCTTGAAAATGGTGGAAAGCAGCGGGCCGAGAAGAGCAGGAGCTTCGGAGAGGTCTAAAATACGAAGGGGATGAGTAAAGCTTTGAGCCCCCGTGGGGTATTGTGGAGATGGGAAACTCCACAGGATTAAGGCATCTGTCGGAAGCTTAGTAGAAAGAAGTGGGTTTGTGGGATAGGCGACCAACATTCTGCCACGTGTCTGATGCTCACGTGTTCCAATTAAGCCCAATGGCGTTTGAAGCAATATAACGGGGACCGAAAAGAAGCGGAGTCTGGATTGGACCATCTGCTCGACACCTTTTTCACCCTAGTATGACCACGAAAGGCAAAGTGATTTGCAACTTTTAAGTAGATGGAGACTTCCTGATTGAAATTCTTGAATCCTTCCGATGAAAACATTAAATGACGGTATAGGGCTTCATCGTACATTCAGATTGAACTTATGAGATCACCAATCACAAACGGGATTAATTAGATTTATACAATCATCTTGTTTGTGGAATGACTACACAGAGCTCATCTTTTTCCTAGGTAGCAGCTTCAGGAATTAGGAGTCATGTGTGAGTGGTGTCTCTGTACAAAGACGGGCTTTAATTCGTCACTTTCTATAAATCCATGGTCTCTGGGAGTCCGTCATGTGCTAAAAAAATATTGATCTTGCTGAGAAATATTTGTTTTACTCGGTAACTTAGCGAAACAATAGCTAGAAATCAATTGGCTTACACTACAAATGTGACAATATCCAATGTCCAATATGTTTGGTTATTTTTTATTTTTTTCATATATGTCATGATTTTCATTCATTCTTCCCCATATGTAGCGCGCTTAATTTGTGTTGAACCTTTTTTTTAATGATATAAAACATGCCATTTCATCAACAATGTCAATAAATAATATGACAATATAGTACGGTTGACAACTATATATACCAAAATTAACAAAGAATAAAATTAGCATTAACATAATCAATTGCTATAATATATTATTCTATCTCGTTGTCAAGAATATCAATTTGCACAATAAATATTTATGGGTAATATACAAGGTAGCAAGTGCATATGTCCGTATAACCATGCATGTGGAAGAGAAACGATAAGGGAGAATTATTTATACAAATTTTTCAAATTTCAAAAGTTTCCCCCCTGCCAAGTCATTTATGTATACAACTTATAAATTCGAATAGATTTTAATTGAGCCAAAATCTTAATTAACATACTACATGCTGGGGAAGTACACGGTTTAAGTCAAGAATCTATAAGATGTATGACATTATGGATATATACAAATGTATATACCTGTATTTGTGTGTGCGCGGTGTGGCTCTCCTTTGAGCTTATTTCAACATCTTGGCTTTCCCTTTATTCTCCTAAGCGTTAGAGCCACTAAATATGAACAGAAAGTTTAAATTAAAAGTGAACAGCTTTCTGGTAGTCACAGAAGTATGAACTTTTCTGAGAAAACGTTGAGAATATTCGGTATCACCGCCCTTATGGTCTTAAAAGTGAACACCTTTCTAGTAGTCACAGAAGTAAGAAATCTTCTGAGAAACAGTGAGAATATTCAATATAACCCCTTTCAAGTCTGCCGGAATAAATACAAGAGTTCCGACTCCCCTTTATAGAAGGCACGTGTCAAGATGCAACATTACATAACAAACTTATCAAGTCTAGCAGGAATCAGAAAAGAGAACAGATCAGGCGACCGAAGTCAAATCTTCATCACTTAATCTTGCTCCGTTTCGACGTCCTAAAACTGCAGAACCCCAATTCTACATACCAAACCAACCTTTGTAGTAAGGCCAAAGTTGCTCTATTCAATGGATTGCACCCGGAAGCTGAATCCAGCACAAGTGGCTCTTGCTGTATTTCATCAGGTCAGAGTAGCACTGCTTCAATCCCAGTCTTCGTCACTTATTTGATCATCCACCTCTTCTCTAGGTGGTCTAACCACCAAAACCACAGTCCCCAAACCCTCCGCCACCCCCACTTCCTTCAACTTGGAACCTCTCTCCACTTTTAGTCCCTCCTCACCCTTTCCATTACCACCACTCATAACCAAATAAAACCCATCGTCCGATTCCACTTCCTTCTGTCCCCTATCCACAACCACCAGAATCTCCTCCTCTGCATTCCTCATCTTGCTCTTCCATGGCAGGACTCCCCTTGCCTTGGGAAATGCCACCGCCACTCCCCCTCTCTTCAACATTGCCACCGGCCCCCATCCGGGCAACACCACCCACCGGCTCCAACCCTTCTCCGCCAGCACCACTCCAAACTCCCCTTCCATTCCACTCTCCCACGGTGCCTCCTCCACCTCAGTCTCCCTCCCCTCAGCCCTGCACACCGGAAATACCACAATCTTGCTCGACTTCCCAACCTCCCCTATCCCCATCCTAACCACCGGCACTCTCACCAAATCATCCACACCAAGACCACCATCCTCCCCCGCCTTACCCTCCAAACCCTCAATCAGCGTCTGTTTCGCTCTCTCCGTTTCCGCCACTTCCAAAGCCATTTCCAACATAGCCTTGCTCAACTCCGGCGAAGATGTCGTTTTGTGCTCCTGGGCTTGTCTGAAGTACATGAACGCCAAACAATCCCCAGGCAAATTCCCATCGAAACTCCCCCACCCCCTCTCTCCATGTCTACGCGGATAATCTTTCATGGACCTGGCTAACTCTTCGGCTTTCTTAGCATCAAAACCATTTGCAATGATAAACCGCGCCGCGGCAGCGCGTTGTAGGGTGTTCAAGATCCGGATTCCATAGAGGATTTCAGGGGAGGAGGGGGCGTCGAAAAACGAAACCGTCTCGTCATCAGTCGACTGAACAAGAGAATCGCGAACCTGGGCAGCGACAACGAGGTGGTTTTGCTCGCGCGAAGTGATGCCTGTGATTTCTTCAATTGTGGTAGAAATAAATCCTTCTTGAATAAGAGATGTGATTAGAGGGGCGTACTCGAACCACAGACCCATACGATTGGAGAGGATGTCGAGTCGGGCGTTGGCGTCCAAGGAGCGGTACTGGGAGGGAAGCGGGGAGGGAGGTTGCCTGTAGGGTTGGTAGAGTTGCTGTGGTTTCTGAGAAGAAGCGGACGAAGGGGGAAGAATAAGGGCGAAGACAGAGAGGGACTTGGGTAGTTTGACAGGATATAGCGGTCGTAGGGGTTGGCGGAAGCGGAGGCGGTGGTTCGGGAGGAAAGGGGCGGAGAGGAAGAGTGGGTTAGCGGTGAGTGATAGCATGTTGCTTGTTGAGGTGAGGCGGGAGGAGGATGGAGAAGTCTATCCAACGACGGAACAAGAAATGGCTATGGCTTCAGGAAATAATAGATAGTGTCATCACTTCCCGACCCTGAAAATATCTTAAGGCGTGGAAAGCAGAAATTGCAAGAAATTCTATTTGCTCGTTTCATTCAAAAAAATCTACGTTTGTTTGTTTGGAAACAATCATATTAAAGAAACAACCCTTACAGAGCCACAATAATTTGGCCCGGAAATATGATGGTGCGGGCAAATGGGACCAAAAAAACTGATCAAATAGCATGTAGCATACGTGACCATCATTTGATGGATGAAATGATTTTCCTTACCAAAACTCAATTAGAACGCAGCAAATTTAAGGTGACAGTCGACAAGGTGAGTTCTAAATGCTTTTGTTTAATTGCTTGCATTAGGTGAGGGTTTGAAATATGATGCTCACAACTGAAAGAATATTCGCCAAGCAGTTCGCTGTTTCCAAGTCTCACTTATTTCGCAACTGCCAAGATACAATTTACCTTCAGATATTACCTTCAGATATTAACATACAGTTATCCTATTGGACTCGAGAATCCCACTCTCAAGACTACACATACAAGCAGCAATGCTTAATTAACGTAAACCACGTAAACGGCTTTGTTCCATCATAGGCACATATCTCACTGTGCATTCAGGAGTTCACCAGCAGCTACAACTGTTCATCCAGTTGGCTCCATAAAACATCCCCCAAATATTACATGCAGTTTGCTCCGTATCCAATACATTAGTTTCTGTCCTCGATAAATATTATTCGACTGACAAAAGTTCGGAAATTTTTCGTTAAATTACTCCATTCTTCCGCAACACGCGTAAGGTCAATAATTAACCCTTCAACCAAGATGAACAGCAAAGAAAGCTTATAGGGAGATAAAGGAGTCCACCGTCTCGGAAGCATAATGCGGATGACTTGCACATTTACAAATCATTATGAACTACCATGAGTGTTGCTCACAGACATGAGCTCTTCCAGTTCATCAATAATTGCATCATAGCAGAATCGATACTGCTCCTGCGAAGTTATTGAGCACATAAAATCAGCAAACATAGAATGACTTAAAACTATATCTATAAAGGCAACTACGAGCCAAGAAATATATTATACGTGAACCTTTTGATTTACATCATTCAAGCATCTTTCATAACGATAACAAACCTAATTTTGGAGAGAAATGGACGAGTTGACTAAATTTGCATTTGCTGTCAATTCAAAGTTACCTCCAAATTCAAGTTCCAAATGTAATATTCACGTTGAAGCAGCCACATATATTTCCCCGATAACAAGATTATCAACAATTACTGAAAAATTGTAGAGATATTTAGACAACTTCATCATGCATGTCTTTTACCAATAATCAAAAATATGCATTTCGTCCTATTCCTTCATCAATGATCTGAGCTTAATTTATCAGTCAGAATATAGAGATAGTTGGTAAAAAAAATTCAAATTTTCTCCTTCACTTTAAATGCATGACATTCTTAAGTTCTTCAGTGAGCCTTTAGAGTTCAGATACAATGGAAAGAATGACTGTTTCCAATTTATTTGAAACCTACTTTTTAACCTCAGCTATAACTTATATGAATGGTGACGTCTCAAGAAACTGTACCGGCGTTTGCACCATTCCAATTCGCTGTGACCTAAAAGTAGAGATGGTATTAACAAGATCCAAAGCAGTCATGTCCCCATTTAGAACTCTTTGGATTGTGTTGTGGATGACACAATATGTTCCAGTTCTACCAATACCTGCACTGCTAAAGAAACAAGCATCAGGAAAATGCCGAACATTCTGATTTATCATATTAAGTTACAATCAAAGCCAGACCTGCAGTGAACAACAATTGGCCCAAGACTAGGTGGGACATGATTTATTCTTTTGAAGATCTCACGTACAGCAAGAGTGTCCTTGGGAACTCCAAAATCTGGCCATTCAGGGTACTGAACATGCAAAACAGATAATGGCAGCTCCTCTGACTGCAAAGCAAAGAGACGTGCTTGTTTAAAATGCTTTTGTGTGTAATTGGAGTGTAGTGATATCTTTGTCCAAATCATATGCTGAAGGTAAGATCTTAGTTAAAGGTCAAACAAATAAAAAATACACCAGGGCTTTAAAGGCAAAGTTCTATATCAGAACATTCAAAAATAACAATTTTACAACGCTCAGCTTGTTCAAAGATTCTAAGCCATTATGCTACCAATTGAGTTTGATTCAACCAAAAGGGAATGATCAGAATTAGGTCTTCCTAATATTGGGCAAACAAGGGCACGGTCACAGACAAAAAATTTTACAGCATATAAAATTGATGACTTGTTGCTATGCCACTAAACACATTGGCTTCCATTGATCAATAGGCAGTATAGGTCTTTTTGCATAACATTCTTATTTGGTCATATGGTCTGCAATAAACATCCCAATAAGTCTCCACATAAATGTTTAAGATTTGTGGTCCGCATCACCTCCAGTAAGTAACCTCACCTCTTTGTATTTCACTTCTAAGCATCGCAATATTAATGAATTACTAGATGTTTGTATCCACTTGGTAGCAATTAATATGTTACCAAACTCTCTAGGTCCATCCTCCGCCTGGAAATAATCAACACACTTCACCGTCTGCACTCAGATTCATAAAACAACAGCATTAATGGCACAGAAAAAAGAAAATTTAAAATGAATAATGGACATATCAGCATTAACAAATGGGTAGCTTGGTAGAAACAATTAAGAGTAATCGCTTAAATTGAGTAGTGTAGCCCAGTAGCCCCCAACATTTAAAATGTTCTGTTAATCCTTTAGGAATCAGTACAATATTTGGTATAGCTTTAAGAGAGTAATCAAGAAATAATATGAAGCTATTAGATAAAATAACTCATAGTCAAATACATTGAATTTTATAAATTTAAGTAATCGAGATAAAATTATGAGAATTTTTACATGGACTCCAAGCATTCTAAATTTTACAAAAGAATTTCAACTTAAATTTTTTTTTTGAATTGCGCAAAAATACTCGTATTCAGAAACTATACAAAATACTTCTTCAGTTAGGTAGTTTATTCTGAAGAATGCTAGAAAAATCATTAAAGCTACCAAAATCCTGCAAATGTTATGATGATTGTTGATCTGTTGCCAAAAACACAAAAATCTGATTGCTTACACGGTAGTTGTCCACCAACCGAGTGAGCATAATTATGACAGGGCAGTGATATTGTATTATCATTTCCCAGAAGTCCTCAGAAGTATGTGAAAGCGGCCCTTGAGTAGCAATAAAGTGAGAAACATTTCCAGAAGTCTACAATCAAAAGAAACAGTACTGAATGTGGAAAGAATGATATATAGAACCAAAGCATGCTCATAAGAGTCTACTTTAAAATAACATGTTAAATTTAAGATAGGATAAAATTCCCACCATAACAAGACTTGCATTGATATATCCCTTGGCTGAAGATCTGTAGTCTGAACACTGCTTCAGGATAACCCTGCTGTCGTCAACTGCAGCAATAAAACTCAAAAGCTATTACTTCTGAAAGATGAAAAGCACATTGGTGAGAAAATGAGAAACATAAATATAGATTTATGTTATTTGTATATTTCTTGCTCATTAGCATACATGGAAGGACATCAGTGTAACGGTTCTTGGAGTAATTCAAGCTGTCATAAGCAACAGTACATCTATTTCTCATCTCCACAGCTCGCATCCTATTAGCCTGCAATAAAGAATTGGTCCCTCTACATTATTTAGAACAAAAGGAAGTTCCTTCTGATACACCACAAACGGTAGAATAAATGCCAACCCATCAAACCAGCAGCAATCCCAAACTCTGTCAACAGAAAGGGAAGTTACAGGAAGCTCTCAAAGATTTATTAAATCAACTGTGACCCGGCGCACAAAAAGGCAATTCAAGACATAGAAGTTCTGAAGGTACTAAAGTAAAATCTATATCAAAACGGAGTAAAAATGGTAATAAAAAACAACGAAAATGGTAAATATACGTTCAGTATCTTCAGCGATATGATAAAGCCATGGCCGCATTCCAGTTTTACTTCTCTCCCACAGATGGTACAGAGTGGATATCAAGAAAAGAACCATCGGAAAACAAACCTGCTCAAGCACCAACAAAATTCCCACAGCTTTCCCAGCCCAAATCTTTTACCTGATAGGCTATTCTTTCAGGAAATAAAAACCGGAAATCAAAAAATTTAGCTTTACCATGTTCGACTCCTAAGAAGTAGCTCCTCGAGCATGTCGCAACAACACGAATCATCTCTATTGCGATCAAATAGGTTTAAAATGGAAACTAACGGCACGATGAGAAACATTAGACATCCAGGAATTATACCTAAACTAACAAAAACAGAACACAGCAGTCGCACAATTCTGGCATATATCCACAACAATTATAATATATACCTGCAAGCTTTGGAACTCTTTGCGAATTGATTGCGGAGATTTAAATTTTTTGGCTTTGAAGCATTCAAGAGCTTCGCCGCAGTGTTGTAGCTGATCAGTGGTGAGAGAGGGCTTCGGCATCGACGAATCGAAAGAGAAACTGAAAGAATTGGCCTCCGTCGGAGAGGCTGTAAAGGCAGCAGGAGCGTCCATTGTGGAAAGCGGTTTGGCAGAGGGGGTGGCCATCGTCGCTCTCCGGCCGCTGCGACGGTTCCCTACGACGTTACCCGTGGCTCCAGGCGTTAGGGTTTTCCGACCCTTCCGATAACGTGCTGTGTAACCTGTTCTTCCACAAATCATATATATTTTTTATTATTGATATGTAATTTTTTAATAAATTATTTAAACTCATAATAAAAATTATGAATAGTTAAAAAATATTATCTACACAACTATATAAAAATTTAATGGATATATATGTGTAGTCAGTGTGACAATAGTTGAAATCCATAGACATATATAAATATTTTTTTTCAAACTATTAAAATATAAATATTACTTTTCTATTATATATAAATATATAAAATATCCTTGTAGAAAATTTATAAATAAGAGGGCATAAATTATACATTTATTACATTTCTACACCATATAATACATATAAAATTGTGTATAAGGTAACTTCTTGAAATTAGTTTTTTTAGATACTTATATAAATATTAAATTTTAAGTGAACATTTACTTTCTTGTTGCAAATTGTCAACGAAGGGAATGTTGAATTAGATTTTTAGTGAAGACAGAGTTGAATTAGACTATATTTCTATTAAAATTTACGGAAATAATTACAGTGAAAAATTCAACTTTAAAACTCATTCAATTAATATTAAAAAAACTATTTATTTTTTAAATTACAATTATACGTTGATGCTCCGTCGCAAAATTATAACATTATCGTTATGCTGGTGTGTTTTGATTTGTTTAGTGAGTTTTAACTTTCAATAGTCTTATATTTATTTTTATATATTACATTTTTAAAAAAATTATTTCTAACAAATAATGCTTCATTGAGAATTTGTAAAGATTAATAAATAAAATTAATTTTTAATGATGAATACAATGATTTTAATTTATTAAAATATTTTGTATTTTATAAAGTTAATATTACTATTAAATTAGTTTTATTATAAATGATTGGGTAGATTGTGATTTTGAAAAAAATTAAATGATTCACATTAGATTTGCATATTAAAAATAAATTTATTCAAAAGTTGAACTTATATAGTTTGGTTTTCATTTTTTAAAAAATTTTTAGTATGTATAAATTTGTTAAATTGTAAATTTTGTAAATTTAAGATTTTGTTAAAAAAATTTATTATATATGCATGACAAATCACAACTTTGAAAAAAAATTAAATTACTCATATTAAATTTTCATATTAGAAATAAATTTATTTAAAAATTGACCTTCTAAACTATAACTTTTTTTTGTATTTTTATAAAATAATCTATTGTGTGTGAATTTCTATAATTATATAATTTAATTCAATAAAATGACAACCAATTATTTATTTTTCTACATTTTTTTGTTCTTGTGTTTGTGCTTTTAATTGTAATTCACTGTAATATTGTCTAATTTTTATTTTTTTTATCAAATTATTTTTAAAATTTACAGATTTACTTTTAATGTTCCTATATGTGAGATTAATGTTTTGTTCAATCAGATGCATCAAATTATAACATAATTATTTATATATTGTACCTTATTTTTTTCAAAGTGTTTTAACTTTTAAAAACTTTCACATTTATTGATACATATCAATCTTTTCAAAAAAAAAATAACTTAATCAAATAATATGTGAGTAAGAATTTGAAAAACTATCAAATAAAGAATTTTAATTTCTATTGAAAATTTTAAAGATTTTAACTTATTTAAAAAATATAAATTTTGTAAGTTTTAGATTTTTGTTGAAATTAGTTTTGTTACATTTGAATGAATAGATTGTAGTTTTCAAAAAATTAAACGACTCATATTAAATTTGCATGTTAAAGATGAATTTAGTTAAAAATTGGACTTATATAGTCCCATTTTCATTTTTGAAAGAAAGTTATAGTAATTATGAATTTTTTAAATTGATAATTTTTTAAAATTTAAGATTTTTTCCAAAATTATTATTTTTTATATATGCATAGATATATCATAATTTTGAAAAAAAAATTAATGACTCATATTTATTAAAAATAAATTTATTTAAAAATTGAACTTACTTATTATGATTTTTATTTTTTAAAAAAATATTTTGTATGATTTTTAACTTTTAATTTTTTATTCAATGAAATAACGATCACCTTAATTGGTTTTGATGTATATTTTTTAATTGCAATTTATTGTAATATTTCTTAATTTTTATTTGAAAAAGATATGCATAAAAAATTTAAGTTATAATTAATATGAACCTTTATTTCTTTTAATATGTATTTATGCATTTTTCAATAAAAAAGCTTCAAAATATAAAAATATTATGAAAATTAAACTTTGGTACAACAATTTAATTGAAAAGTTTAAAAGAAAATTAATTAAGAAATTCTATCTAAAAAATAAAAAGAAATAAGTGAAAGAGTTAAATATAATGAAGATAATATAAGACAAATAATAATAATAATAATAATAATAATAATAATAATAATAATAATGAGAGCATGCAACTTAGTATAAAAGTTTTTATTTTATATATGAATGATTAAAAATTAAATAATTTATATAAGTAATAAATACATTTGAAAAGTTTAAAATATAGTCATATTTAATTTATGATTGATGGATAAAAAATTATCAATTGTTATTATACTTTTCTTTATTACTTTCGTATAAAGAGTTATTTTTCAAATATTTTAAATAATAGCATTGATTAAGTTAGTAATATTTTTTATAGTTCACTTAGTAAAAAATTTTAAAAATAAAAAATAACTTGACAAAAAATTTAAAACCAATATATTTGATAAATTGAATTATAATTTTAGGATTGTAAATTTTATCAAAGTAATTAGGAATTAAATAATTTATATAAATAATAGATATATTTAAAAAGTTCAAAATAAACTCATACTTAATTACCATAGATTTAGGAAAATTATCAATTATTATTGGATTTCTCTTTAATAGTTACTTTTAAAAAAAATTTAACAATAGCATTGACTAAATCGATAATATGTTATATATTTTACATAATAAAATATTTTTAAAAAATAAAATTTAATTCAACCAAAATTTAAAAGCCCATTTCACTAAGAAATATTTAATAATTAGAGTTTTAATTTTAAAATAGTAATTTCTATCCACTATTATTTGGACTCAAATTATATTTGTTCTTTATTGTTCTCTCTCTCTCTCTCTATATATACATCTATATCGATGTATATATATTATTTTGATTAGACAATATTTTTAATTTTAAAAGCTATAAAAGTGTGTTTCTTATTGACATTTGATTATTAATAAAACATTAAAAAATATTCAATGCATCATTAATAGTCCAACCAATAAAATTTTTTTAACTTAATAAAAAAATTCAAAATTCTAGATATGAATGGATGTGGATATAGGTAAGCATTATCTAATAAAAATATTTTTTAAAAAAATCAAAATTTCTCAAAATTATGAGATTTGAGAATTTGATCAAAATTATTGTCAAAGTACACCGTTGCAGTTATATATTATATATGATGCTTCGCTATATCCTAGAAATGCACTAAAGGTTATAACTCTATTTTGGAGTTTTTTATTTTTTATTAAAACATTCATTAAGTAGCAATTGACCCTTTCCGGGAGTTTTAACAAAATGTCATCTAGACATTTCAAACGCGAAACACGGCTCTTAAAAAAAATAGAAAAGAAAAGGTCAACTTCATTTGAAGGAGAATACGTAAGAAAAAATATAATGTCATCCCAACATTTCAAAAGTCGGGATTATAGCTGTGTTGATAAATGTTGCTTTGGTGGAGGTTGAGATGATGTCATCAACGTTGGTTATGTTTGAACTCAATTTTCAATCATAAAATAACTTCTTAAATTTTACAACCCCAAACATACTATTTATAATATTTTTATTAAAATTTAAATTTAAAATTTTTCTCCTCTTATATATAATTAACTAATTATTTACAATTAAATCAATACCTATATATCTCACATATATACTCATATTTTTATTTATATCCTATAATATAATTATTATCCCTATAAACTATCACATCATTCAATCATTATTATATATTTTATACATATATTAAAATAAATTATAATATTCATCTTGTTATAGTGTTCCTTCCAAACATACTACATATTTTAGTAAAACTGTTATCAAATTTTATATTCAATAAAAACTTCTCTCCCAAACATAGCCATTATGTTTAAGGTTTTGATTCATGTTTTTGTATGTCGTGTTCAAGTGTAGTTTTAGTAGAACTGATAAATTTTAACATAAATAAAAAAATAGTTTTTAAATAGAATAAATAATACTAAATTATTTATGAAAGAATTTTTTTGTTTAAAAGTATTGTAAGAATAATTATTTGATTTATCATTAAAATATAAAAATACTTCAGAAAGAAAATACATAATCTATCTTTACTCCATAATGACGACACCAAATGTGTTAATATTGCTTCTTCTTCCTTTTTTTGTCATTTGCACCTCTAAAAAATAAGGAATTAATTAAAATAATGTTCATTCTCAATAAATTAAAAAGTAAGTAGTGCAAATTTGTTTAAATTCAATGACATATGAATTAAATATTTTTTTTGGAAAATAAATTTTTCTAAAGCTATTAATTTTGATTTAAGTATTATGAATAATTATATATATATTTTGTAATTTGGGACACTTATTACAAGCGACAATGTGAGCATAAAGATGAATAAATTACTCACATTTATTGATGCCCATGCATACTTCTTAATATATGTTGTGATAACTCTTATATATAAAGGTGCTGTGATGAGACAATGTATGCTTCGAAATTCGTTGCCATCGCATTGCCCTGCAAATCCACTCCCAAGGACTAATGAAATTAGAATTATCTTGCATCACAAATCTTGAAGAGTTATACGTTTGTGTCTCCAATGAACATCAAACTATGATTTTATGTGTAATATCAATTTCAATTTAGGAGCAAAATCAGAGGGTGATATAATTATAACATATGTGGAAACATATATAGTTTGATGATAACATCTTCTTTAAAAGTAATTACACTATAAAAAGAGTCATAAATAGAAAACATCAATTGAGAGTAATTTTTTCATTTTCATTAGACATAAAATAGTATGACTTTATCATGGATGGTTGACAACATTTAAAATTTTACAGCGTAATAGTTTATGATCTTAGGTAGATGTAACTTCTTTAGTTGATCAAAACATTTGATACCTAAAGCAACGTGCTGTCATTTGATTGTTTTCCTATCTTATATACAAAAGGCAAGTTCGTGTGTTGATATTGAATTTTTGGGCATATACAACGACTATCATTTTGGAACCTTCATAACCAGCCCTCGAAGATCACGAACTAATGCCTTAAACTCCTATGTTGTGTGTGCTCATTCTTTTTTTATACTGCAGCAGTACTTAATTGTGTCTTCATCAATAAAAGATGCATAATTACCCTCTCTTTTTATAATTAGCCACACCCCACACCATAAAATTTGGATAATCATCCATACTTATTAATAAAACACAATGACTTTTGAGTAATAATGTATATCCTCCAATGTGAGAACTAGATTTTGAATGAAAGTTGATATTTATAGTTGTGTGTAAGATGAGATGTACATCATAAATAAAATGGATCATAATATATAGAGAGCAGGGATACTAACTTGTCTATCCCATTTAATTGTTTTCACACTATGCAGTATAATAAGAGCCACATGTGAAAGGGTGAAAGTATGATACACATGATTGATGCGACAAGTTTTTGAATCAACAACCCTTAGAAGACCAGTTATAATAAGGGTGGCACACACCTAATAACTATGGCTATTGATTGGACAATACAAGTTAGAAGAAGGGTTGAATATTCAATGCACTAAAGCCTTTGCAATGACAACTGCCTTAATTGTTATCTTGTTACCTATAATAAATGTGCACAAAAATTGAGTTGGTCACATGACTTACCATCAATAAAGTTGCGACAAGGATAACACACTGTAGAGGGCTACTAGTATTGATGAGATAACACAAAGTTAGAGATAAGGTTCATCATTCAATGCTCTAAATAGGGTCACATGGCTCATAATTTGACGTAATGAGAAATTAAAAGTTAAAGATCCATCTATAGATAAGATAGATTAAGTTAATGATAGGGCTCGTTAATCAATGCACCTGAAAGATCTACACCACAACTGTATGAACTATCACATTCTTACTTGCAATGAAGTAGGTTTGTTTGATGGAACAACAGGGCCAGCAGTGGACAGTTGATGTGACCATGCATTGTGGACAAGTTTAAAGTTCGTGATTATAAATACATGGGTTGCCTTTGACAAAAAAATTTCAATGGAGTCTTTTTAAACATTCAAAATGCACTATACTGGCCAGAATATCTTTCAAACAATAAAAAGATTGTAACTTCTTGATGACCATTTTTAATATAATTTAGACTTAAATAAGAGATATTCACCTATTTATCTAGCTATAATAGAAGAGTAATGGCAATATCAATTACAAGAACAGTATGGACTTCTGGTACAGATTCAAGAAGGTGGAATTCGTTCTCTTCATTAGAAGGTTGTGACTATGTCATACGACATGTCTGAAGAGAAGACATTAGCTTTGAATTGGATACGAGAAAAGAATACATAATGCTCATACAAATGTAGTGCAGCAACTTCTAAGTCATGATTCAGAATTGTACAGCTTATGGAGAGGAAGAAGAAGCACGAACCAATTGGGCATTAAGTGTGAGTCCAATGTATTCATCGAATGTTAAGTTGTCAAATGAGTAGTAGTGATGTATTTTTGACATGGTGGTTATGTAGGTGTTATGCATTGGTTGGTTAGTTTTGTTGACTAAGTTAAAATTAGAGCAAGAGTTTATGTTCCACTTCTACTAGATATGGATATCACTTGGGCTATTTAGGCACCATGTGTTCATCAACATTTTTTTTTTGATAAATGTATTCACTTTTCAACTTTGTGTGTTTACTACACTTCAAATGTTTGTTAGACTAGTTAGAATTTCAATTTATTTTTATTAAAGTTCTACTTAATTTGTATCTATAAAACCGCACGTCATATATTGATTATTGAGAATTTTCAATTAACAGAGAAAATACAAAGATCATTCCACAAATTTCTCAACAAAGAATTCAAATGATGCAGCTATATGCTACATGCTACCCTAATATCCTAGGTGACTACTAGTGCCACAATAAAAGTACCATAGAGTAGACATGGTTTGCGTGGAACTAGATCTATATGGGTATCTTGTGCATGGTGCTTGTCATATGGTCCACTACTCACAAAGAGTTGCTGGAATAACACTAGATATCTATGGTAATGGTGATGGCATGATTGCTTGTGTAGACTAGACTTTCCAAGTGGTGTGAAGGGAGACTCTAGAAGTGGTGTGAATGAAGATTGGATACACTAATTCAAAGGTTGAGGCAAGAATATGCCATCAGCCTGTGTGTCCCCTAGAAGAAGAGTGGATTTTATATCATGGAGATATGATGTATTAGCTATTGGATCTATTGGGGTTTGGTTATAAAAATCAAAACTTTATCACATAAATAAATCACAAATACGTAACAGAACAAACTCAATCCATTTTTATTACAAAACATGTAAGATATTGAATTAACAAGTGCAAGAATCAAGATTGTATCTTTGAAATGTTTTCAAACTTTTTATGTGTGATCCTCAGAGTCATGGCACGATTAGGATGCTTATGACCTACCCCTACATTCCACAATACTCCTTTTATAAAGTTTTAATGCAAACTCTTTGGATTAGGAGGACATCTTAATTTTATGTGTGTAACTCTCTATGTTCATTTTTAATTGGCAACAAATATAACTCGAAGAACATGTGTAACATTTAATTTATGGCCCATATCGTAGCCCAATTAAGTTGAAGTAAATATGATCACAATGAACCTTTTTTATTGTGACTATCATACCGTATACATCTTTTATCTTATTTTGTCATAACTAAGTGAGAGTTATAGATTTAATCAAACTTACAAGTTCAGCCATATGATCAATTAGCATTTCCTTAGAAGACAAATGCTCCTATTGGAAATTCCTTTCTAATCACACATTGCTTTGTCCAACGGTTTCTGTTTCATAAAACATCGACTACATAGGACAAATGCCTTGCTTACTTATAAAGAGACAAGTCCTTGATTAAGCACACACATGCCTTTATACAGACTTAGACAATGACACATTGGGCTTATAATCCTAGCCTATAATAGGATAGATATTAGCTCTTAATGTCTTAATGACAAGTTGACCGTTATGCGTATAAGACAATTATGTCATCATAGATCTAAGGTCTATGAATACTTAACACAATCACGAAGTAAGAAATTGATAGCTAAAATTGAATTCTATACATCTGCTTCATTTTGGGGTCATTGTCCGAATATCTCATTCCCCAATGACACATCCACATACATGTATTCTTAATATCTCATATCAAATGGCATGGTACTCATTGTATAAATATAAGGTGTGCAAGTCGTACCAACTCTATAATATCCTTTAGAGTGTGTGACTCAGAGACAGGTTTTCGCGATTAAGTACTAAGAAAGTCTTATATTTATATTCATAACTCCTTATGAATAACGCTTCCTAATTCAAACACATAAGCACATGTAATACTTTTTACAAATTAAGGTTAATATGCATGAAAACTTACCATAATATTGATGTAGAAACCAATATTTTATTAATTAATATGAAATATATATATATATATATATATATAACCAAATGCCCTTTTAATATTCCTAATTGTCTATTAGCGTTAGAGTGTATATTACAAACACTAACCTTGTGAATGGCATGCAATGATGAACTAGATGGCATGCCCTCAACAACTCCATGTGATGTAGTGATATCTCCCTTCTGTCTATGGTGGAAAGTCTTGAAGTAGTCATTTCTGCAATAATCACTCCAAATCATCAACAATCCATTGGTCATACCCAACGATCTATAGCTATTGGATCTGTTGTGCCTACATTCAAGTAAATGCATGTTACAAGAGTGTGTGTGTGTGTGTGCTCGCGCGCGTGCAAGTGTATAAAATAATTGGACATGAGCACTAACTGTAGTTAATGTACCACATGTGTAGAATAAGTGATATGGCTAGGCTAATATTTGGTATGCACAAAAACGTGTCCATCAAGATGAACTATTGTGTGACTCATTGATACTACTACAAGTAGCCTGGTGATACTTAAGAGTCTAGGATGACAACACCCCTAGTTATGTGATCATCTCTAGTTCATTGTCTAATGTATACTACATGGTGTTGAGCTCAGTCCCTATCGACTTGCCTATGCCACTGTGTGCTATAAATTAAATCATTATCGCACGATGGATCAAGCAGAATGTCTTGTCTCATCCCAAATTGCCTAAGTACCCCATCGACATAATACATCTCAACAATCTCATAATAAATGAGCGGACCACAATACATCTACAAATGTTGTCCATAATAATTGAGTAGCATTTCATAGGCCTCGTTGGGGTAAGGCCCTTGCTTAAACTACAATAGTATATGTAATCTATATGGATATGATGGTATACATAACAACATAAAGTGTATGCATCTAATTTTAACTAATTTACTTGTACTTGACACTCTTCCTCTCCATTTAACTTGTCACGTATAATAAGGATAGCATGAGATATAGTTTGTGTCCTATTCCTATCGGCCTTAATCTACCTGTATACACAGAAATAAAAAGTATTAGGAAATTTGTTTATGCTAGATTGACTGCCATTTTGTAAATGCTATAAGGAAAAAGTTGAGTTCAACCTAAAGAGGTTTAGGTTAGTCTAGTTTTGCATAAATAAATAACAATATCTAATTTACTCCTATGTACAGCATCACATTTGGGTATTTACCTCTCATATAATCTTGTTCAATGGGCTCAATGTGTCAGTAGAAGTCATTGTTTAGGAATTGAAATACACTAAACTGAATAGACTACGAACTGAAATGTAATGAGCACGTGAATACAAACATACCTATAAAAATGCAACTAACAGATTTGGTCATACGTATAAAAATGCTAATATATAAGAAGTCTAGTCATATATGAAATAGGCGGCTAACACATCTGTTTACACATATAAAAATGCTAACACACATGAAATTTGGTCATATAAAACACACTACAAAGGACGTTAAGAAAATGAGTCCATGTTTAAATTTTGAAGTCAATGTTGGGCCTTGCATTGTGATTGCTACGATGCTTAGTGTTGTGGTTAGTTCATTTCATTCTCACGTCAAATCTTTTGTCCATCAAGATTGTGAACCAACTTGAACGATGGATCATCCTAATGCGCTTTAACCCAGATAGGATGGTGTTTGCCTACATAGATCCGTAGATAGTCCCTCATAGAAAAGTATAGCATCACTAGTGTTTTGGGATTTATACCATATTTTCTGTACACCTTAATCACGTGTGAGTAAGGAACACCACATAATACCCACTTCCTACATGCTTACTTCCTAGTCTGAATAGCAACAACATAAGTGTTACCCTCGTCTTCTCCTCTAATTTGTGATGTGATCACTTTAACTGATAGCATGTGTTGGTTATGCAGTTGCACTGCGTGCTAAATAAACTTGCCCTTTGCCCGCATGCACATTGTGGGCTAAGTGGGGCACTCGTGTCCAACTCTCTTTGTGGCTTAACCCTTAGCTATCTTATCCATGAAATTGGCAACAAATCAATCAAACATCATCTACACAATTGAACAATTTGATATGTTTTAGTGCTTGCGAAAACATCTTTTACTAAGTCTTTGCACCTACTTTCCAACACAGGTCACACTAGTGTTGATTTTTGAGAGCTTTCAGAAGGTTTGCATGCACATGCCTAAGACAAAATCAGTGTACTTCTCGTGGGGCTTTGAAAGCTCCAACACTCTAGAGGGTAGCAAGAAGACCTCAATGTCAGTCAGATATCAGACAATTACCATGTTTGCCACATATAATGTGTTTCTTGAGCATCTGTAGAAACCAACGCTATGACTCTCTATTTTCATTATTTACTAAAGCATACACTGATCCTAGATGTGTGTTGTCCACACTGATTACTCGCTTGCAATGTCTGTATCTATTAATGCAGGGTTTGAAAGCCTAAAAGACAAAAAACAACACCATTCTATTTAGTATCTTGGTGTCAATATGTTTTCACTCAATAATAGTGGCAAGATTCTATTTTTGCAACATAGTCATGTGGACGAGCAATTTTTTCACAGAATTCTCTCAAGTGCCATACACATTCTCAATGGCCTGTTTTAATCTAGAGAGTAGGGAAAGATAGAGTGTCATCCAATTGTTGTCTATATCTTTTAACAAATATATCTTTGTTTGTATTATTAATTTTCAAAATTGTTATCCATTCAAAATTATACTTTCACACATACTATTTAACAAAATATATTTTTCTTTTTCTCTTATTTCTTTTACACTATTTCTACATTTTTATCAAAATTTCTGCCCACACAATTACATCCAAATAAAGTGAAAATGACTTTCGCCAAAGATTAAAAAAAAAAAAAACTCTAATACAAATATAAATAGTAAAAAAATCATGATATTTATTATATAGTCGTCCTAAGTCTATTTCCAATGTTATAACTATCACTGTAATTTGGTAATTTATGTAAAACAAATTTTTGTTTAGCATTGTGGGTACAATAAAAAAATATTTTTATAAATAATTTAGTCAAATAATATATTTTTAAGTTATTAATATAAATTCAATATATCGATAGAAGTTTTTTTAAAACAAAAAATGAAAATAAATTTAAACTATTAAACATAATTAAACTTTTTAATGAATTAAATAGTATATCTTTACAAATGTACTTTCTCTTTTCTCATTAAATAATAAAATGAATTGATTGTGATTGAACTTATTAAAGAAGGTATTTTAAGAAATTTACTAAATGACAAAAGTATTTACTATATATTATGTATTTTTTAATGAAAGAGGTGGTGTTTTTACTAATAAATTCTACAGTTTATTTATTTTTACATTGAAAAACCAAAAGAAGTGGTTATAATTGAATTTGTTAAGGATGATATTTAAAAAATATATGAAAAATGAAAGGAAGTTTTATGCATTTTAAATATCATGGATTTTGAAAAATGACTTAAAAAATTATGTTAATAGAGCAAAACTTATAAAATATTAATTTAAGGACATGCGCCCTTCTGTTCTATTTACTGAATTGAAAGTAGGAGAATACATTAACAAAACAAGTGAATTGTGATCCAAATTTTCAAAATAAGATCTATCTACCAATAAAGATATTATATCACGACAATCTCGTCATCTCAAAGAAATTAATAATACCCAAGAACAAAATGTGTTATATAAATTATTCATAATATCGTAAATAAGAGAATTTGGTAGCACAATATATGATTATTCAAATATCTCTAATTTTTTATATATTATCTTTTTACCTTAACCCCTCAATTTTAATATATTTCATCCACACTTTAAATTTAATTTATTCTAATTTTAAATTACTTTATTGTTTTTATCTCTTCTACAGTTTATAATATAAGGCAAATTTTGATTGCACAACTCCTTATTTTAATATTTTTTTTCCTTCTCTTTTAATACAGTCTACACCTTTCTCTTAGATTTTCTAGATTTTCACTTTATTTTTATTTTTATATTCACGAATAATTTTAAATTCAAATCATTTTCACCTTTATTAAATGTGATACAACAAATAAAATAAAATAATTTACAAAAAAAAATTGTGCATAAATCGACAGTGTGCTACTACATATTTTTACCATGTATCATTATAACAATAAATTTCACCGTAATAGATCAAATTTGATCAGATACAAAAACATTTTATTTTTTATTCATATAAATGGTCAATGATTCCTTTTTGCATGAATTATGTTTGAAAAAAAATACTTTTATATGTGTGTATATATGTGCATAATACCCGTTTATGCTATATTATTAGGAATATAAGTCAATCTTTGTTTGTACAATATGAAATTACGAGCATACACTTCTTTATATGTGTGTGTCTTTTTTTTTTTTCATTATATGCTTCTCAATTTTTATTTTTCTCTTTTCTTGGTTCTTCCTCTATCTTTTACGTTATTAGTAATATACAATTAATATTTAAAAATATTGTTTATTTATTATATGGCAGATGCACCAACTTTGTTTTTCTTCTTCATTTTTTATCACTCGTTGGAATATATAAAAAAAATAATTGCACGATGCATGAATATTAAAATACTAGTAAATCTTTTTATATAATCTTTTCGCTATACCCTTTTATTTATTTATTTTATTCACTTCTCTCATTTTTAATCTATTATATTTTTTCAAATATACTTCTTTTATTTATCATTGTCTGAATTTTATAATTGATATACATTTTATAGCATGAAAATATTATTGTCTTACTTACACACACGAGGACAGAGTGCTTTTCAATTTTAATTCATTATAATCTTTTCCTTTTTCCTCTTAAGTTTGTTTCCCAATTCCTTATTCTACAAATGATGTAAAATATTATTTGCTTATTTGTGTAATTATACACATATTGAATGTGCCTTTTTATCTATAATACACATATTTTCTATTTTCTCTCAATTTATATAAAATTTTCACACAGTTATAACATGATAATGTATATTTTAGCTTCACAAATAAAAGTATAATTTTATTATATTTAAAATAAGCCATTTCTGTCAGATGATAAATTATAAAATGAAATATACAAATATATAATTCAATATCTATATAATAAAAAATTACAACTTAATGTACTTACCTGATAATAAGTTATATTTTAAATTTTATATATGTAGCTATCAAGTGTGCAAGAGTTATTAGACCGTAATTAAGGTTAAGAAATTTTGGTTTTGTTGCACAATCGTAAATAATTTTTTCCTCTTATTTTTGTTTATTTTATTTTTATATGTTTATCTTTTTTAATTATTTTTTTTCTGCTAACTTTTTTCTATGAAAGTTATTTTGATTTTTTTATCTTAATATTTTAAATTTTAAATAATTTTATGTTATTAATTTATTATAATTAATAAAAGTATACAATTTATAAATAATTCTATACACCTTTACTATTATTGTATTAAAGTTGATATAAAATTAAAAGATGAGTTCCTCGTGCCACAGAGGGTGAAAAGGGCACACCGCATGTGTCAAAAGAACCTTTGGCAGAACAATTACTATCTCATAAACAAAAGTAATGGTTGGTTTATTCCTTTAGCCCTATGCTTGTTTTCAGATTTGAGGGAGGAAAAGGAAATAATACAGAAAAAGAAAAGAAAATTAAAGAAAATTAAAATCTCATATGCGGTTTGGTTGAATGATTTTCATGATGAAAGAAAACAATAAATATTAGAGAAAATAAGATAAAAAAAACTCAATTTTTATATTTTTGTGTATTATTGTAAAAAATAATATGAAGATAAATGAGAAAAATAAATAGAAATGATAAAGATTTTGGAGAAGAAGGAGAACTAAAATAATTTTCCTATCACATTCCTCGTTTAAATTACATTTTCATTTAATTTATCTTTTTCTTATTATTTTTCTGATCAGCCAATCTGTTTTCTCCGTCCTTTTTCCTTCTACCAGAATCCTTGAACCAGTGAGATAGAAAGAAAGGCATGGGATTTTGTCCATCACGAAATGATGAATGGTTTGCGCAGTCAAAATGTGACGGGCCTTTTTCTCTCACTTACCCATTTTAAAGAAAGAATATCATAAAGAAGAGAGAAAGGGGTAAATGCGAAGGGACATTGCTCGGAGTCATAACCAATTAAAACATCATATATTATTAAACAAACATTCAAGTATATGTGAAGCATTTAAGAGAGAGAGAGACACAGATTCCTGGGAATCACAGGCACACAATTCCCAGTTTCCCACAGGCCACTGACATACGTATTCCAATTTCCCTTCCCACCCTCCTATGGCAAATCACTCTAGCTCCGCAACCAACAGTCCCTTTTCCTCTTGGTCACCGCTGTTAGGCAAGCTGCCCATCTCGACGCTAGTAAGTTTGGAGGCTTTCATGGCTTCAGTTTCCCAGTCCGTGCAGCGCAACGCAACGTACAGAACTGATACGACGCAGGCAGCTTGAGCCGACATCAGGCCCAGCCACAGTCCCACGAAACCAATCCCCATCCAGAAGGCCAACCCAACAGCGACAGGAGTGCCCACACAGTAGAACGAGCCAAGGTTGATTCGGGCGCCCACGGCTGGCCTGGCTGTGCCGCGAAGGATTCCGCAGCCCGTGGTCTGTGGACAGTTGCCCAGCTCACACAGGCCGACCACCGGCAAAGCTGACGCAGCTAGAGCTTTGAGTTCTTCGTCTTTGGTGAAGAGCCCTACCCATTCCTCCCTAAATATCACAGTCCAACCGACGTGGACCAATCCGACAGCAAATGCACAGGCTAATGCAACCATTGTAGCTAACTTGGCTTTGTACGGCTTCCCAGCTCCCAGCTCGTTGCCTACCTGCGAGGGGTATGCAATGTGTGTAAGACGCATTAATCATCAACTTTTAGGCATATTCGGAATAAAAGAGTGTTAGGATCTTATTTATTGAGTCCCATCCCACATCAAAAGTGACAAGGAAGCTAGTCACAATTGAATGGCATGGACTGTTTGACACATGCGCTGTTTGTCTACCTAGATTTATCGGGATGATAAATTGAGCAAGAACAACACAAAGTTTGATATGTAATCAAGTTAAAAACCCGCAACTACATTTATCCTAACTTGCGTAGACTGCTAACTCGATTTCAGTTTCACAGATCCCAACAAACGGATGATCGACTCAGCCAACAATACCCTCTTCTTCCGACTGAAATTAGTCTAAGCAATCGTGACAAATATTGGCGGACAACAACTCACCCGTGCAGAGACGCAGCCAGCCAAGGCTGTTGGGACGGTGTACATTAGGGCGGTTGTCTGAATAATTATACCGGCAGCAGCCAACGCAAGCTTAGGATTAGGCAAATACCCTGCCAGCACTGTCACGATCTCATACCACCACCACTCCAGGCATATTCCAATACAACTCGGAGTGGCTAACTTTAGAAGTTGTCCAATCCCGCCAAAGGCCCCGCCATTAATCCCCGCCTTCCATTTCCACTCCCACCTCCCATACACACATACGTATCCCATCACCAGAACCGTCATGTTCAGGTTGGTTAACGCGGAAGCCATCGCCACCCCGGGAACCCCCAACCCCATAACCACCACAAGAACATAATTCAGCGGCACATGGAATATGACCGCCATTAAGGTGCACCACATCTGGGGCTTAGTCACCCCTTGCGCCCTCAAATAAACCCTCAACGGCTGTAACAAAGGGTTGGTCAAAAGGTCCGGAAGTGAATAGACGCAGTACGTTGCGGCCACTGAAGCAATGTCTTTGTCTTGGCCCAGGGAAACCATGATTGGCTCTAGATTGATCCAAAGAGCACCTATGGGTAAAATGGCCAAGAAGAGTATGAAGATCATGCGTTGCAGGGAGAGTAAAAGCAGGCCCCAGTTTCTGCTGCCAAACGCTTGGCTGCACACTGGCTCCAGGCCAGATGCAAGACCTACTAAAACCGAATAACCAGTGATATTTGTGAAACCAATGGAAAGGGCGCCACCGGATAACTCTAGGCTTCCGAGCCTGCCCAAGAAGAAGACTGAAACTGCTCCTCTGACATAGACTAGGCAGTTCATTGCTGTTATGGGGAGTGCCATTGACCGTAGTTCCTTCAACTCCTCCGCTATCTATTCAAGAAACCCAAAACAACATTCAGCCGTCAATTGACAAAAACTCTAATTTATCTAGTAAGGATCAACAACACAAATTAAATACAAAAATTGCATGTATCTCCGGTCATATATGAGCGGTTGGAAGGTAACGAAATCACCTGGGAGGAGGAAGGAAATTTGTGGGTGTTAAAATCTGAAACTTCTTCAGCCATCTATGCAACGTCGAGAAACAATGCTTTTAGAGTGTTCTCATGACGATATAAAAGTAATCTGAAAGCAGGTAAATATTTTATAGCTATACCCTCTTCCTTATATTATAAAAATATTCCTCACATGTTTAAAATATTTACATACTTTTTTCTAGACTTTCGGATGAAAACTCATAATAATATCATAAAAAAATTAACTAATTTTTTCTGTCATGATATCTAAATCCAGATTTTTGGTTGAAAAATGTAAAAAATACACTCAAATACTAATAATTATATTTGATTGGTTTAAATCTTAATTTACAATACACAAAATATCCTTTAACATATTATTAAGGATATCATTGTCCATAACAAAATATAAAAAATTAGAAATGAAGGCCAAATATAAATTAAAAATTAATTAATTTTTTTGATGAAATCATTAATTTTCATCAAAAACTCTAATAATTAGAAAAAGAAAAATGTGAACATATTAAACATAGAAAGAGGATTTCTTTTTGTAATATGAAAAGAGAAAGAGGTGTAATTTATACTTATGCTAACTCACATGAAAAGTTGGTGTAATTAACCCTATTTTATATACAGTAATCTGCAAACAAGGTAAATATTGTACGCTAATGTTACCAAACGCTCCAAGTTATCTTATATTACATAGTAAAAATTTTAAATTCTATGTGTGTAAAATTAATTATAAATTAAAAGTTATCATATTTTTAATAATAAAATTAAAAATATTTAAAAATAAAAATACAAAAAAATCTAAGATATGAAATGAAAATTAATAGAACTTGAAAAGAGAGAAAAAAATTGAAAGAATATATAAATAATAAGTTAAAGGAAGAAGGAGAAAGAAAAAGATATTAAAAAGAATTTAAAATAAGGAGAGTTGCATAATTTCATATCACATACTCAAAAAGTCCGATTTTCTGATTATATATATATATATATATATAATATAATATAATATAATATAATATAATATAAGAAAACATAGATTGAAAAAAGTAATGGACGCATTAATAATTATAAATAAGTGTGTTTTGTTCATTAAAGATAATTACATAAATTTATTAATTAAGGCTAACATTGAACTGAGGCCTAGTACATAAATTATTTAACTTATGTTTATCAAATATTTCTCTGTGGACAACAACTACAAAGTTTTGAAATAAAATCATACCATTGTGGGGTAAAGATGATATACTTATCAAATTGTTGAAACTCTCCCATAGATAATTTTAAAAATAATCTTATCCTTCCATTGGTTGATGGAATTATTGATTTGATATAAAAATTATAACACACACACAAACGTACCATCAAAGTTTTTAGACATAATTATCAAAATCAATTGATTAATATAAACTTTTTTATCCTTGAATAATTATTCAGATAGTTATTCTTCGAACAAAGCACTCGTGTAACGAACAAGTGCACAACGAAGGGGGTAAAAGGTCCTGTTTCAGAGCATTTTGCAAGCTTTACTGTAAGAGGGTAAGCACTAATGGAAGGAAAAGAGGTGGTGAAAAGGGAAACGGTAGATTTCTTCGTAAACCTGACCTTCAAGATTCAGGATTCTTGATTGTAAAAATAAATAAGCTTCACTAGTGAAGAAGAAAGTTGTGTACTTCAGGGGGCCTTTATGCACTATGTATATTAGCTTACATATATCATCTCTCTCACTATATATATATATATATATATATATATAACACGTATGCATACATATATGAATAAGTTGGTTGAAGCGTGCATAAGTGCTTCACATATACCTTTTGGTTACGGTTACCAGTTGTCGTTTCTGCAGCGTCGAAAGAGGAATTCATGGGCGAACGTCCAAGACTTTTGCCAATGGCGGCGACTGTGACCTGGGCTGTTGCGAGGGTTCTGCAACTGATATGAGAAGACAATTCCAAAGAGAGGAGAAATTTGAAAATATATTTACCCTTCACTATGGAGAGAAGTAGGCTTTCCAAATAGTCTCATCTGTACACTTCAACAGCAATGTCCACGTCGAAAAAGAGAGAGATAAATAAAAAAGGAAAAACTGAGACATAAGATTTCATCAATATGATTGTTGCTTCAAAAAGTTGATTATTTAAGAAGGGAAACATCACCACCATATAATTTGGGCAAGCCTCGCTTGTGTAGAAAATAATGGCTATCTTCGTTGTCCAATTTGGATGGGATGAAAGTGGAAGAGATTTTACAGTGGATAGGAAAATCATGTTGAATAGTAAGATGTAAGAGGAATGAAAAATTGAAAATGATTTGAATTTAGTATTCTTGTTTCTATTTATTATGTAATTGTGACTAGATGATATTATATTATATAGGTTAATTAGAAATAAATATACATGAATATAAGTGTATGTGTGTATATGTATATATAAGTATTGATTTAATTGTGAATAGGTGTGATAAAGAAAAATAATTAGTTAGGCATGTAAGGAAGGCTAATGTTTAAATTTAAATTTGAATAAAAAATTTGTGAAGTTAAAAGTTTGGTCAGTAAAAATTTTAATGGATCTGAATAATGTAGCATGGGAAACAAACAAAGCCAATTATTCTCCCTCCCCATCCATTTGTACACAGGAGTCTCGTTCTTTAGTCATCAATTGTATGAGCGCTCCCAGAGGAAGTTGGAGGCTTTCCAATGGCACAATATTATTGTGTCATGGTCCACTGCAATCTTAAAAAGTCAATTGTTTAGGAATGAATATTATCATTATACAAGTTGATTCAAAAACCCTTTCACAACTAATGTGAAATGAAAACATTGTAATATTTTGCATTAATTATTTATAAAATATTTTACTCCACTTTGTGTTCTTGTTTTAAAATTTATTGCATACTTTTTTATAAAATTGGAGGCATACATCTATATCTTTACTATATAAAAAATATGTACTAATTCATGTGTTTTTGGCCTCTTGTGAAAAGAGATGCATATCTTTACTTAAATATACATAAATAAAAAATAAGATTACTTAAGTATAAATAAAATATAAATCTTTTAGTAGTAAAAAACAAATAGAATTCTAAATAACAAAAACTAATTGTATAGTTATTAATAATTATCAGTTATCTATACCATATTAAGTGCTTAATCATTTGTCTAAATAATAATAAATTAGTTGGAATACATTAACTTTATAACTGTAATCCTTAATAAATATAACATGGATTATTGTGATTAAAAATCTGAAAAATAAATATCAATAAAAAACTACAAAAGATAAAATAAAAATAAAAATGAATAGAGTCACCACAATAAGTGAAATTTCAAATAAATAAATAAATAAATTACTTATTGAAAATCATTATTTTAGTGAAATAAATAAAATTATGTGTAATATGCAAGTTTTTTACTATTATTGTTGTTATCACTTAATATTTCTTTCAATCATATTCAAAAGAAAATATTTCATAACTGAAGTAATAATATATATGTGTGTGTGTGTGTGTGTGTATGAGGGTATTACAATTTTTTTTTTTAATTATGTCCTCAAATTATTTTACATAATAATATTATATAACTATTCACTATCTAATTCCTCTTGAGAAAAAATTATTTTTTAATAAAATACTGGTTAATATTTCAGAAATTCATTATAATATATTATAAGCATTGGCGTAAATAGTCAAATTTAATATATAAACAATTCCTTTTATTGTACTATAAATAAGCACTAATTATTAAAGTGCAACAGAATGAATTAACGTTACAAAATTTAAACAAAACTTAAAATTAGTCTATAAATATAAAAGAATGATGTTTAATAATAAGTTTATATGGATAGGCTGATGATTAATTATATTATAATAGCATGCCAATTTCTTAAATATAATATGTGAAAAATTGTAGAATGAAGTATAGACATATAAAAAGAAATAAATAATTATACTATGTAACAATAATTATAATATATTATAGTTACTTATTTAAAATATCTAAATAGAAGGTATATTTCCTAAACAAATAAACAATAGTTTGAAAAGAAAAATAGCAATAAATATTAAATACTTAAATAATAAACAACACAAGTAAAATGTTATTAATTTTTCAAATTGAAATTGCTTAAAAAAATCCAAAATGAATGTATTCATGTAATAATTGTAATATAAATATTATAATTAAAATAAGTAACATGAGCAATAGTGATAATGATATTATTTGGGAAAAATTTTCTGCTATTTAACATTTTACAATACAACCGAGTTTTTATTGCCATTTGCAAATGGGATTTCAACTGCCTTTCAACTGCAAGCATGAGTTTAAGGTTTATTCTTATGAAAATTATATTCTCTTTTGAAATTCGAATGTGAGTTCTTTGTGCAATAACTGCTTTTATTACAAATGATTTGGAATTGTATATGAGGTATGAATGAAACTAAATACGAATAAGCAACTCATATAATGCTAATGAATGTGAAGAATGAGTTCTGTCCTACTAATCATGTAGAAGATTGGGACTGATTGCGGGTGAGAGTTGGCATTTTGCCCTATTAATCGGGTGACAATAGATTGGGACATCTTGTAGGTGGGGTTGAAGTCTTAGGGCCACGGTGGCATAGTTGAAAATTTGATATATCCACTTTAGTTGGGGGAAGATAAATTAAAGCTCTAATCAGTGGTGAACACGCACAGTACGCGGACTATGAATTGGTTATGAAAATAAAAGCAAGGGGATAAGAGGATCATGGACATAATGAAATGAATTGCTAGCTACCATATGTTCCTTTGAAATTCTATTTGAATACTCTTAAATGTAATCTATTGTTCACATGTATTGGCAAGTTAAAAGTAGGTGTTTCCATTTATTGGATGAATTATTGCTCACTACTTTAGTCAATTATTTTGCACAGAATGCTAACGGACATGACCAGACTTAGGGATGATAGAAGAGAAAGCATGGAAGCTAGACTAAGATGTGGACATGATTTTTATGCTATTTTGAGACTATCTACGAATTTAATAAATAGGCTATTTTTATTTTCATTGCTAAGTATTGTTATTGTTGCTGCAAGGGACAAATGAAATGTTGAATTACTTTTTAGCAGTTGAATTGATGTATTTGGATTAGATTACTCTGTCATATGTTTAGTTTTGGTATTTACTGAGTTTGTTTACAAATAATGTCGTGTCATAATTTTGCATTTCAGGTTGTGACACTCAACTTTATCATTGTTAAAAAAAAGTTAATATATAAATCTGGCATAAAATCAATTAAGAAAAATTTAATTCAAATAGATAATGAAGAAAATATATTATAAATTTTAAGAGCAATTTTATTTTCATGAAGCGGATATTAACTAAATATCTATTAAAGATATTAATTGAATGCTTTTTATTAAGAAAAATGGTAGTTAATTTTCAACAAAATTCTACTTAAAATATAATTTTTTTGCAGTTGAAGATTAATAAAATTTTAGCTTATCTAAGTTACTTGTATAGTAATTCATAAATTAATTAAAATCCAAAGAATTAATAGAACCTAAATTATATGAACTAATTATATAGTTATTAATAATTATCAATTATCTATACCATATAATTTGCTTAATTATTGTTTAAATAAAAACAACAACAATAATAACAGGGCTACAGTGATCAACTTCAAAACTGCAGCATTTGATGATTATAAAATTAATTAATGTGATTAAAAATCATAAAAATAAATATTAGTAAAACTAAAATTATAAAAGGTAAAATGAATGGAAATATAAATAAAGTTGAAGCAATGAGTTAAAATTTTTAATAAATAAATAAATTACATATTATTGAAAATCACTATTGTTATGGAAATAAATAATATTATATGTAATGTGCAAGTTTTAACTAGTAATATTATTAATATTTATATGTTTTGGTATAAATTATTTTCATTTGAAAGTTTAGTTAGAGGTAATATAATGCCATGCGTAGTGATACAAGAACAATAGTTAAAATATTAAACTTCTGATATGAATACTATGTATTATTTGTTTAAAAATTATTAATAGTTATAAATTTAAAATTAAACAATTACATTTCAAATTTAGATTATAACTTAAGAGTATGATGTGTGTGTGTGTGTGTGTGAACATATATAAAGTTATTTGTTTAGAAAAAGAAGAATATCTAAAAGAATGTCACAAGTTTGAAGCAGCAAAAAAAAAGTTGCGAAAAAAGTTGCAATAAAATATCAAGTTTTTTTATTGAAGTAATTTTCTTCAATATGTTATAGACATGTATAAATAAATAAGTATAAAAATATCAAAGATAACATAATAAAATTAAAATTACAAAATTAAAACAAAATTTAATAAGTAACCGATAAATATTTACAAATAATGTTTGATGATAAGTTGATACTAGCAAACTAATGGTAATCATATCATAATTGCATTTCAACTTTATAAGTATAATTTGTAAAAACATATAAAATAAACTAATCTTTTGAAAAATATAAATAAATAAATAAATAATTTGTAGTATATATACAAATGATCTATACTATTTATATATATTTAAAGCATTTAAAGAGAAAAATATTTCTTAAAGAAATAAGCTATAGTTAGGAAAAAATAGTGAATAAATATTAAATAATTGGCATAAGTAAATCTTTCAAACATAGTGTTATAGAATTTATGAAATTAAAATTAATTTATAAAAAAAATAAAAATAGATGCATTCATGTTAATTCTCTTCAAATAATAAGATTATAAAATATAATAAAAATTTTGAATAAAGGACAATACATATTTAAAAAATATTAATCAAATTCAGATTAATAAGTTCTTGTGGAACATTATGAAAACATTATAAAGTAAAAAGTAGAAATGCGTAGATAGAAGTATTAATTTAAAAATTTTATTTCTATATACAAAATGTAACATAAATTTATCCCATACATAGTTTCATAGTTTCATTAATATTTAAAAATCAATTTAATGCAAAAATCATAGTGTAATAATTAAGAAAAAATAATGCAAGTAGATAATTAAAACTATGCATGATAAATTTAATTACAGACTATATGTTGATAAAGAGTATGACTTGAAATTAGTGAAAACATGATTTCTCAGTCTACTAAAATTTAAAGAAGTATTTTATGTAATGAATCATTATATAATATAATAATATAAAATATTTGAATACCTAATTTTGACAACATATAATGAATATCTATTATTTCTTCATAAAAAATTTATATATTATATAAATATAATGAAGGAAATTATATGATAAAACAATATAGTATTTTCAACTAAAATATTTGGATACATAATTCTTGAGTTGTGGAATACTTTTTATTTTGATCATATTAAGCTGCAGTAACTGCTGTCAACTTATCAAGGTATTGTTAATCAATTAATATATTTTAAAAGATAAAATTTCCAGATATTTGAGAGTATGGAATTATAGGCATTATTTATTATCTTACTCAATTAAACGAAAATGTGTTTCTTAATGATTTGGTGATGATCGGGTATGAATTGGTGATATTTAGTTGAATTTGGACGTAATATACACTTAAAAAATCTTTCTGTCCGGATTTTAGGTTTTGCACACGAGAAAGAGGTCCGCAGTTGTGCGAAGTCACTGTGTGACTGCAGAATTGAAAATACCAAAAGCTGAACATTCTGTTGCTGTTAGGCTGGCTAGGAAATGTTTCGCAAGTGCACGATGGACCACGGTGCACACTGGACTCTGTTGCCATTGAGGATTGCAATTGTAGGTAAAGATGCCACGTGCGTGAGATGAGCAGTTGCAGCTGTGGAATGATGTGCTACAGTATCATGCCGTGAATTTGAGATTATCACATGACATTATTCAGGAATCATCTTAGTCAATACCAAAGTCAATACGTACGAAAACACCTGATACAATCGTATTGATTGCAATTATCTAAAGGAAACAATGTAACATTCACACTCTAATATGTAGCAAAAATAAAACAATCCTAACATTACATCAGAAATTATTTCAATAATCATAATGATGATGGGATTAAAGCAATCTAAGTTAGGTCTCCATCATTGAATCTACAAACCACTCCATATTTGACCGTTGTCACTTACTTCCTTTGTAAAACATTAGCTAACATACTTGGAATTTTCAACTAAAATAGCGATAAGAACCTAATTTAACTACAAATACATGTCTAGGACATTTAGGAATTATCAACTAAAGATAGAAAACCGTTTAATAAGCAGAATTCTATCAGAGTGATGCAATGTGAAGAAATTGACATGGAATTAGAAAAAGAAAATCACTTTACAAATCCAGAAAATTAGGTTGCACTCAAAAGAAGTATAGGAGTTTTGAATATTGAGCTTAAAATTAAATAAAAAATTTGTTTTGATTGGCTAGGAAGTCAAAACAACATGACCAGTGAACCACCGATCCAACTAATTGATATTAAATAAGTGGTTACTCTGTTAATTTCATAAATACCTTTAAAAAAATTATTTTATTACAAATATGAAATTTTTATGTAAGTGGTTACTTCAAATTTTGTAAAATGTTGTGAAATTGTGGCTTTCTTAAATTACCCATATTTTATAAAATGTCTTTGATATTTCTATGCATTTTTCTAGTTCATGTAAACATTTCTATTTATGCCAAATTCAAATTGCTTTAATTAAATTGTTTGGATGGGAATGAAATTTCCTCAAATGTCCTATAACAAATTTTGTGATGGCCATTGTTGATTACAATGAATTTTGAGTATAAATGCTTACAAATGTAGCAGAACTAGTTTCAAACTATCCAAATTAGTGAGAAGTTTTGAGCACCTTAGTTGGGAACATATTGACCTTCTCAATTAGAGATATGGATTGTGACAGTCAATTTGGTTAAAAGGTCATTTTGATTGTATGTGACCTTTTTAATCAAAATTTAAAATTGAATTACATGACCTTCTCAATTGTAATTAATGATTAAATTACGTGATTCTTTTTAGTTGGGGTTAAAAATTAAGATACTAATCAATGAAATTAGTACGTAATACATCTAAACTGATGAGCAACTTACATGACAAAGTGATGTTAAAGGGAATCTTCCACTCATATACGACTTTCATGAAACATTATTAAAATATATCGTGTGAAAATTTTTTATTAAAAATGATTTTTTGTAAATGTATGATTTTTTGTAAATGTTTTGCATCTGTTCAGATCTCATGATGCAAAAAGTAATCCATTACTAAGTGCTTTCTCTAACCGACTTCTTTTCAAAAACTCTTGTAGTTGAAAATACCGAGAATTAGTTAACTCAGAGCTAATGAAGAAGTAGCACGGGAAATAGCTTAAGTTGAATTTTTATACTTCTGCTGATAAGTTGTGAACTTTTGCTTTCGCTGTCAATTGGTTTAGAGTTATTCATGAACCCTTGTATAAGAATTTTTGAATCTTAAGCGCCATATGAACTTCCACGATCCCGATCCTCGCCACCGCCCTCTGTTTTGAATTCCCCTTTCCTAGATAAGCCACACTTTTTCCTTATGAAGTAGCCTGACCGCACCATAAATTGGCCATTAGTTGTGAAATGTCACACATATCTATGTTCTTGCCTCCTCTGGCCTAGTGGGATTTCCAAAATAGGCAATATCAGCTGCTATGAGTACTCTCTCAGCTTATCAATCTTCCAGGTCCGTCTATCATCGCCAATAAGCTCGGCCACTTTCATATCTTCCGACCCACTTGAACAACAGGATATCGGTTTAAGAGGGTGTTTGACTAAGTTTATTTAAACAACTTATAAAATATTTTTTAAATTTATAAATTTATATATCTTTTTTTAAAAAAAATAATAAAGTAGTTAGATGGAGACATGTTATAAAATTTTGTAGAAATTTATAATTATAATAAATTATAATTTTTTGATGTAATAAAATAAAAATAAATTAAATATTATTAATATAATGTAATTTAAAATATTTTTGTATTTTTTAGTATATATAAAGACGTAACTTATAATATGTTTGAAAATAAATTGAGAAAAGTCAATTTATTTTTGAAAAACTCTTAACGTTCAAACATTTTATTTTAAAAATTTATAAATACTTTCGTTTAAAAAAATTACAAACGCTTTAAAATAATAAGTTCCTAAACACCCTGGCGCCCTCTAAATGTGAAAGGGCGAGGAAGCCATCCATCGTGCCATAACGCACCTTCTCACCTCATCCTTTCTGCCGTCTCAAACCTAGTTTCAATAGATTTCGAGCTGTCCAAATACTCCTGACCACCAAGGGTCGAGTACCAAGTTAGCATTCAGAAAATCGTTGTTCAGAAAATATCGTGCTCTAAGGATTCTCCCCGTGAGACTATCTGACTGCACCAATATTCTCCACGCTTGCTTCGCCAACATCGCCATGTTGAAAAACCAGAAATCCCGAAAACCCAGGCCTTCTCGATCCATCCGCCTACACAATGCCTCCCACTTTTTCCATAGAATGGGAAACTGTATTGTGTGCCCACCAAAACCTTGCCATCATATTGTTCATCTCTTTCAGTAGGGAATCCGAGAGGAGGAAACAAGACAATGCATAAGTTGGCATAGACTGGAGAGTCGCCTTAATGAATGTACATGGACCCGCATACGAAAGCAGTTTCTCCTTCCAACCCATAACTCTGCGCCACGCCCTCTCAATTATATACCTGAAGATCGCAGTTCTACCATGCCCTATAGCGGCTGGAAGACCCAGATACGCAAAGGAATAATCTGCAATACTAAAGCCCAGAATCTCTGTCCAAGCTTCCCTGCATACCCTGCTCCACATACGGACTGAAGACGATTGTAGATTTTTGGAGATTGATTTCCTAACCCGAAACAGCCGAGTATAGGGCCAGGATTTCTTGAACAGAGGAAAACCCCTATTTATCTGCACTGCAAAAAATGAACGAGGAACACTTATTTAAATATAAGTTGTATATCATTTATAAAATTCGTAAAATGATTAAAAGGAAAAATATACAAACTATAATAAAATAAATTGAGAAAAGTTAACAAAATAAATCATATTAGAGGAAGTAGAATAAAAAGAGTATCTATAATATATATAAGAATATATAAGATTTTTTTGTGTTAGGCATAGCTTCTAAATTACATTTAATTCTTTATATATAATTATTTTTTACTCTACTCTCCTAAATTCCATTTACTTTATATTCATTCTCAAATTAATTTATTTTGTTTCTTCTTTTTTCTTGCTTTTCTTATATTTTTATTATTATGAATAATATAAAATATTATATGTTCATTTATATAATACATTAAATGCAACTTTTATCGGTAGTATGAAAAATTAAAAATAATTTAATAATTATACACTGCACAGTTAATTTTTTTAATATATAGTTTAGATATATGAACAGAGAGATTGACTTACAGTACCATACTTTAGACTGTAATCTTCAACATCTTTCCCCATGATTGGTTGGCTCCATTTACTAAATTTTTGTGTCGCTACTCGCCATTTTTTTAACCCTTATTGGTTTTAATATTTTTGTGAGAGTAAATAAAAAAATTTCAAAATCACACATTTTGGTTGAAAGGATTTTAGTGATGAAAATAAAAAATGTTTTAAAAATAAAATATATAAAAAAAGTTAAGTTTATTTTTTATTTAAGGAAACAAATGAAGCAATAGATAAGAAACAAGAGGTGGCTAAATTTTGAAGAAATAAAGAAAGTTAAATTAGTTTTTATCTCATTTTGCAAATCAGAAGGCAAGGAAAATGATCATTTGCTTTTTATACTACAATTTTCTTCTAATTTTTTATTTCGTCAAGTTTTTCTAATCAACTAAACAATTAAATATCTCTTAATCTTTTTATTTTCTGTAATACACGCACACACACATAATTATTTTAAAAAAGAATGATAATAAAAAAATAATATTAATATTCCTGATCATTATTGAATTATTGTAATGCTTTGTCTTGCGGGGGTGGGCACCTACCCATGGCGTTGCCGGCTGTTATGAATCATATTCCTCTCAAAGCCAACTTCGTAATTAGGATGCCATTTATAAATACTAGTTATAGTGGCATGCGGATAAATGTACAATTTTTCATAAATTATAATGTTTATTTGTTATAATAAATTATGATGAAAATATATTTGATTTAACATTAAAAGCTAACGAAAGTTTTTAGAGATGATGGCTAAAAAGAGTTGAATTGTAAGGTAAAAAATGTAAGAAAAATATAAAAATATATTAAAAGAGAAAAAAGAAAGAAGAGAAATAAAAAATATTTAAACAAAGGTTTTATAGTCATTTAAAATTATGGCAAAATTTTGAAAAAAATGTAGAAGTTTACAGAATAAATGACGACCGATGGAATATAATCAATATATAATATCTATACTATATTATTAAATGTTTGAATTTATTTTAATTGCATAATATAAAATAGCAAATTTGCCCTTTTTAGTTATACAATATGAAGTTATACATTTGCCCTCAATTTAAGATCTTTTATTATTCTCTATCTTTTATTTCTCTCTTTCCTTTCAATTTATTATCGTTTGTGTTTTCTTTTCAATTTTTTTGCATCTCTCTTTATATTTTTTATGGTAAACATTTTTGTATTTTTAATTATAAATAATATTGTTTTACTATACAAAATATAATGATTTTATAATTTATATATAATTTTACACTCATAAAGTGTGTTTTTTAATAGTATAAATAATTAAGGGTGTTTAAGCAAGCATTCATATTATTCTCCTACTTTTTTTTATTTAGAATATCTATTTAATTCTATGATTGAATCTTGAATTTTATTGTTGAAATAGAAGAAAGTAAAGGAAGAATATACGTACTTTTACTGACAAATACTGCATAATAGATTGTGTTGCCCTTGTGTTGCCATGAAATCCTGCCAAAATTTAAAACAAGTATTCCCTACAGGGCATTTGCATTTGTAATTATTTCTTACCTTCTTCGGTAGATTTTGAAAATAAGGCGGCAGCGGATGAGAATTTAATTCCCGGTGCACATCGACATACACTACCATCACCAAATTTCGATCGGGTTGGATAACGTATAGAGCTAATTTAATCGGGCTTGGGTTGGTGGTGGGCTTGAGCGTGTTTATTGGCTCGAGCTGCATCATAAAGAAGAGGGTTTGCGGAGGGCCGCGCCTCCGGTTCTCGTGCTTGTAAGTTGGCGTTGTTATCATTCTTCAGTAATTATTGTCGTTTTTGTTGATTTCATATGTATAATCTGGTACTTGAGATGCCGTATCACGCTCCTGGAAACTTTCCTTGTTTAGGACTTATCGTTTTTCCTTGGACAATACAAAAGAACTTCAGTGATCTACTGCTGCCTCTTTTTTTTTTTTAATTAAATGTGCATTTTAAATAATCGAATAATTTAAGGGAAAATTTTGATTTTTTAGCTTTCATGTGATTGGGAGCATGTGAAATGTACTTGCCGGCCGCGGAATATGGTGAAGGTGTCCGATGGTGGACTTGTCAAAAGAAGGGCGGGGGGCTCAGTTATTTCACATTATGATGCTACTTCTCAATCTTTGCCTAGACGTTTAGACATAATAAATGGCCTCGCTATACGTTTATATTTCCATGCTAACATACTATACTCTCAGCTTGCATGCTCCCCGTGCAATGATTTCTCGTTGTTAAATTCTAAACTGAATTTTCAAGCGCACCCCTATGCGGGAAATACGATTTCCCTATGTTGCATGAGGAATGACGACGTGACCTCTACTAACAGAAAATTCAATTTTGAACCGTCATGTTTTCGGGTCAATAAAATAGAATTCTGAGCCATTCGTTTATAACTCCAGATTTTTAATTTGTTATAGATTCAATTTTCTCACCCTCAGTTTCTGGGTGTTCTTGATCATTCTTGACACAACAGAAGGCTACTGGGTTAAGAATTTCACTGGTCTTGCATCACCTGTAGGCTTGGGACTCAAACCCAGTGTAGGCGAATAACGCAGAAGCCAGTTAAGACATCTGCCAGATGTCATATGACGGTCTGCTTCCTGTGTTTACCAGTGAACTTTCTATTGCAGTATTTCCACCGTCGTTCTGCAAGAGGGACAAAAATCGTCAAGTCGTCGTTTTCAGTATTTAAAATCTGTGCCTGGCATCATGGCTATTGTGTCAAGTGTGCCTTTCTTCTCTTCTATTATTTTGCATTTTGGTTTATGACAATTCAATTTATTTGATCATATTGGTTCAAGACTCTAGTGATTAAATTTTCTGTATAAATGTGAGATATTTTGAATAGATGATTATAGCAATTAGGCTTCTCATACGAAATTGAGATAATTTTTTGTGATTATTCAAGGACCAATCATTTAGCGTGTTGAAACTTTTTATATAATTTTAGAATAGTAGCCTGCAAAATCATAATTGTAATCTATTATATTCATTAACGATTCATAAAAGTGTTGGACTTTCCATATCTAGTTGAGATAATTTGGATATATAGATTAGGTGAAAAACTGACCATATTTATCTCTTTAGTATTAGAGTAAAAAAAATCTAAATTAATTGACAATGACCCAATGACTACCAAATAAAAATCCAAAAATTCCGAAAATTGACAATTTGGGTCAAATTTGAGAATTGAATAGTCAATGACTCGCTTGCTATGATGCAGTATTTTAATAGTATTTATATATAACCAAAAAAATTAAAAAAATAAACTATCCATGTAGTTAGCATTTTTATGTTTGCACATATAGTATATTTTGTATGTAAGTAGATAGATAATTATATTAATGAAATGACGTATTATTAAACTTAGTAAAAGAATAATTAGTTCCGAGCATTTCACAGTACTAGAATTCTAAGACTTGGATGAAGACGTAACTATAGATACAGTGCATATAGATAATTTATAGAAATTAAAAATTAACTTTAAATTAATTGTCATGACAAAATATCATCATATTAATATCAAGTAAGGGCGTTACAAAAAATAAATGGAACATAGATAGATAATTGGTAAGACAGACAGATGCAACAGACATTGGCAGAAAGAAGAATGACAGCTAATAGATTATTATTATTGAATTCGGCGTGGGACATTTTACCGGGAAAAAGACGTATGGGGGTGGGAGAAGGTGGGGTGCGAGTCTTTTCCTACTCTCAAATGGATTTATAGAAACGCTCTACTCAAATGCGTCACGGGCGGACTTAAGCACAGGAATCTGTATACCTACTTACATTTCCTCACTGCATATGCACAGCCTGGAAGCTGTTCGCTTTATTCCCCAGTCTACATGGAGGATCATCTGTTGTTTCAAAGCTGTGTTTCCTTTGCCTCTGTACTGATTCTTGGACTAATTTTCAGGCTATACAGAGCTCTAGTGTTGAAGCCACGGAGGCTGCGCCGCGCCCTCCGAAAACAGGGCATCAGGGGGCCACCACCCACATTACTATTTGGAAACATCTTGGACCTCAAAAGGTTTCCCCCCCCGCCCCCCAGGACCGGACGGCCGCTTTCTCACGACTGTGGAGCTGCCCTCTTTCCCCTTTTCGATGAATGGAGGAGGCAATATGGTGAGTATACATGACGCTGCCAGTTGGTCTTCGCTTATCTTGTCCCTCTTTCTGGGGTTAATATTTCCTGATTCCTGATATTGTGTGGTGTATCTGTAGGCGAAACGTTCATGTTTTCCCTCGGTAGTGCGCAAATACTGCTGGTGAACCGATATGATGTAGTAAGGGAGATAACTACGTGCACGTCACTGGACTTGGGCAAGCCTTCATATCAAGCAAAGGAGTTCCATTCTTTGCTTGGCGATGGCATTTTGACTTCGAATGGCCATTTTTGGGCTCATCAGAGGAAGATTCTTGCTCCTGAACTATTCATGGATAAAGTCAAGGTAATGTGGGCATATACCTTCCTATGCATATGTATGTGTTCAAGCCAAAGTATTAAGACGTTGTAGCTGGGGAAATCAATGAATGTGTCTTCTCCTGAGTCAAATAATTTGGTTCTAGTAGGGAATGATAAGCTTGATTCAAGAATCCTCGCTTACGTTGGTGAACTCATGGAGAGATGTGATTGATGCTCAAGGTGGTGTAGCAGGGATTAAAATTGATCCCTACTTGAGGAAATTCTCAGGAGATGTAATTTCCAGAGCTTGTTTTGGGAGTAGCTATGCTGAAGGGGAGGAATTTTTTCAGAAACTTGGAATGCTTCAGGAAGTTTCGTACAAGAAAGGCTTATCTTTGTCGATTCCAGGAATGAGGTAGAACTCTTCTCTCTCCTTTAATCCTCGATGTTTTGATCAAACAATAAACAGAAATTAACGGCTCATAAATCTGGACTACGCAGATATGTTCCTACAGAGAACAATCGGAGAGCATGGGAGCTGAATAAAGATGTGAGGGCATCAATATTGAAACTAGTAAAACAAAAATCCACTCAAGTCAATGTGCAGAAAAATTTGCTGCATATGGTTCTTGAAAAGGCTCAGAGCAGTGATATGAGGCCTGATGCAATTGATCGGTTTATCATAGACAACTGCAAGAACATTTACTTGGCCGGATACGAGACTACCGCAATTGCGGCCACTTGGTGCCTCATGCTATTAGCTTCAAACCAAGAATGGCAAGATCATGCCCGGGCAGAGGTTCTTGATATTTGCAAGGGACAACTTCCAGATTACGATTCCATTAGGATGATGAAACAGGTATAGATATATTCCTATCTGATTCCACAAGATGGCAGTTTCCATGAGAAATCAGCAACTTGGTCCTTGATGACAATAAAGTTGGAGTTTGACATAATAGTTTGATTTTTAGTCTCTCAAACATTTTCCGTCTACAGAAGTATAAGCTAACCATATGCTGCTACATGTGTTTCTTTCTTGTCAGCTGACGATGGTGATCAATGAATCGCTAAGGCTGTATCCTCCGGTGTCCGTGATGTCAAGAGAGGCCTTAAAAGACCTGAAATTTAGGGGCATTCACATTCCCAGGGGCATCATTGTTTGGATACTGGTGACGACTTTGCATACCGATCCAGACATTTGGGGCCCTGATTCATTCCAGTTTAAGCCAGAGAGGTTTGCGAATGGGGTAGCAAGTGCTTGCAAGCTCCCACACTTGTACATGCCATTCGGGGTTGGGCCGAGGACGTGCCTGGGGCTGAACTTGGCCATGGTTGAACTCAAGATACTCGTCTCTCATATTTTGTCCAATTTTTCCATCTCGCTCTCTCCAGAGTATGTTCACGCACCCGCTTTGCATTTGGTTGTTGAGCCCAAATACGGGGTCAATCTTGTTATAGAAAAGCTGAAGCTCCCGACTGCTGATTGATTCTCTGTTATATGTAATAAAACCATAAATTTTAATATGACAAGGTCATAACTGTTCCCCTTCATTGTAAGGATTCGTGATCCTCTTGATACTTACCATCAAGACAATTTGTTCCTTACATTGCGACGCGAATGGATGTTGCATTATGTTTGGTTAGATAGAGTTGGCTTGGCATATAGTTTTTGCGGATACAAGTAGTACCCAAATGGGATATACGCATCTCACACATGCGCACAGTAGCACCTTTTGGTAGAATCATAATCAAAGGTCACAGACTGTACACTCGTGACCCGTGCCTGCTTCTAACAAGATAAACCACTATTTTTCTTGGGGTTCTCACTACCATACAACGGCTTCAACTTGACCAATACATATCAGCATCTTCATAGACCGTACCCATATTAATCAAGTCCCCTATGCAACCAGAAACATGAATATGATATGATAGGACCAACGAGCCTTCGAAACAAAAACCTTTACTGTATGTTTGATTTAAAGATTTGAGTGTGGCAAGGAGGAAAGGAAAAGAAAATGAAACAAATTCAATATTTCATATATTATTTAGTTAAAAAGAATTTTAATGTAGAAAAAAAAGAAAAAAAATCTACAAAAATTTAGAATTGAATTTTTTTTTATAATTTGTGAAAAAATAATAAAGAAATTGGTCAAAGAAATAGAATTGATGAAATTTTTAAAAGAAAAGCAAGAATTACAATAATTTTCTTCTTATTTTCTTCATCTCTAGTAAAGAAAATAAATTTTTCCTTCCTAAACTACAAGTGCCTTGTAGTTTTCTTTTACATAGAATTTTTCTTATTAACCAAATAAGTAAAAACATCTTCCTTAGCATTTTCTTTTCTTTTCATCTATAAATTCCGAGAATCAAACATAGCATTAAGGATAATGCGAACAACATGACTCAGGTATGTATCCAGGCAACTCATTCACCTCTGGTGCTATTTTCTGTTGGCATAGTTCAAGCTGCTTATATACTGAATTTGTCATATTCGATGGTCATGCTGCAAAGAGCCCCTTCTCATATCTGCATACACTGGAGATGCTTATATCTGCTTGTTTGTTAATTTCCACAGCATAAACGTGCAATGGCTAATTTCTCCAGTGGCCCTGTTGTGCACTCTCACGACACAGATATCATTTTGATACACCTAAATCATTATCATCACCAAGAAATGAATTAAAAGCCATTTACAATTAAATATAAACTAAATATTTTCACAAAATACCATTATTTCGAAGTTCAACGGACATATACGTATTCATATCTTGTCATCTAACCAGTGGAAAGTGCAACATACATTTTCATCCGTAGCAAATGGTTCAAACAAAGCCTCTAATTTCCACTGCCGTTCTTACAACTACTCAATATGATATAAGTTCATACATGAAATATACGTATGATGGACCTATAAAACACCAAAATAGCCCCAGAACTTTGCGGTGGGAAATATAGGCAGGGCAAGGGGGGATCAATTATATACAACATATGAAATTCATTTGTGAACAACGACAAGGGACTAACAGAGAAGTCAGGCAGAGAAGCCACTTTGTTTGTCATCGTTTGGGGATTTCAAGGAACCAGCTTCATGTTTCCCGTGTTTTTGAGACGTTGCATTGGCTGAATCCTTATCTTGATTTCCTCGCTTTTGAGGCTTCTTGTGTAAAGAACCATTTTCCACAGGAAGCCCGCAAAGTTTGCTAGGTTTGGAAGATCTCTGGGAACACCAACGATCTTGAACACTCAGAAAGTGGGTATTTATCAACTTCCTGAACCTCTTTTTGTATTCATTGGGGGAGATGATAGTTGGCAGCTGGTTCTTAGGAACAACGAGCGAAGACTTCACCCAATTCTCAAGTTGTTTGTCCTAAGTATACTGCCTGAGATAATCTATGATGCCGCATGCCAGTTCTTGACGTTGAGTATCAACTCCCACCAATAGAGAATAATCCATCACATTAATTGACTGAAAAATGGATCGAATACAAATTAGTCAGCAACAGAACCCAAACTTGTGCAACGTATGTTAAGATCACAGCACCCAAGCAAGTCCAAAAAACATCATGTCAGTCGCTAGTAGTACATTTGGCACCAAATAAGAAATAGGTTTCATAAAGTTTTGAAGCAACTCACAGTCAGGAAATTAGTGTCATTACACACAGCCCGCTGCAGGTTTCGCTTTGATTTCCTACGAACATAAAGAGGCGAAAGATTCATATCGTTGACAACATTTTGATCCAAAAGAACATCTACTGGTTATTCCCAGCACTATTAAATTGAGCATGCAGGGCTCCTTTAAGATCATATTGTTTTGCTCTAAGCCGACCAAATGAAAGATTCTCCATCACAAGGAGGTCGTGTCGGTTCTCCTTCCCATTTTTCATTGCTCTTATGATGACCTAAATGGAAATTATTCAAGAATAGGCCAAGGACAGAACATTAGTTTGTACACATCTATACTAGGGCCAAATGGTGATGCTACAAAATTAGATAGCTAACCTGGTAGATGCCAAGAATTTTTGCAAGACCGGTTGGATTTCCCAACTCGTAGCACTGATCCATGTACTCGAAGTAGTTGGTGGCAAAACTTCAAAAATGAATCAAATTCTGTTCTCTTTATTTCCTTAATAATGAACCGATCGTCTAGTGTTTTAGTAAAGAAGGATTTACCCTTCCCACCTTTGGCATCCCAATTCCTACAACGGTTTAGGGAAGCAATGTAGTCAACTTCCTAAGGACAATACCGATCTCGCAACTAACGAAACTGGCTTGCATAGAGGCATAGATCTGAATACTTACGCTTTGCAGAATGTTTACCCAAACCCATAGAGGTTTCTAGGTGGCTATCACTATAGGAGACCAATGAATCCAACAAATCTAAGCCATCAAAACTTTATGAATGTGAATATTCCAAATTGGCAGATGGGGATTGCATGCTATCAAAATCCAAGGAACCAAATGAAGGCCAATGAGGAGCATTCAAGGAAACAATTTGTGTTAGGCTCTGAGAACTCTCGCTTGATTTACCATCAATTCTTGTGTCTTTTAGAGCATCCTCAGAATGATCCTCTGTTGCAATCGTTGCATCCTTTATGAAGGCTAGAGCACAAGATATTATGCTTGATAGTTCATCTTCATAGTCAGACACAATATAGTCATTGAATATAGTCATTGATACCAAGAGGAATGTGTAGTCTTGAGCCCTCCTCAGTTATCACTTTATGAGCCATAGACTCTACAGCATAGCTACCAAAAGAATCAATTTTTGGCAAGTATCCTCTTTGAAGGTCCTTCATGTTGTAGGACAAAAATTTTGTAATTAATTTCTATTAATAAGAAATTTGTACAATATCTAACTTAATTTTTTGATTTTTTCCTTCAAGAATGCTTAACTTGAAATTTGAATAATCTTCAAGTAAAGAGTTTGTGCTTGATCTTCCTTGAAGGTTTTTAGGTCCTTAACAACACTAATCCTTGAGTTTAGCACCAGGTAATGCATCATGCCACTTCGTAGGTGAGGGAAACACTGGTTGCTTTGAGCCGCGCCATTGGCTTGTCCACGACGGCGTGCATAGTGTTGCAGTGGCGAGGAGTCATCAATCACCGACAGGGGTTGGCGGAGATTGATGGCACGTAGTGGTTGGGCTGGGTTTGATTGTGGAAAAGAAGAAAAGGGATCGATGGGGTGTAGGGGTGTGTTTGGCTAATTTCAAGGCAGAGGTGGAGCAAGGGCATGTTTTGCTGGGCTTAAAAAAAACTGTTGGGCCTAAATCCAGCCCAGCTGTTTTTTTGCTCCTGATATATATATATATATATATTCTTATTTTTATTTTTATTTTTATTATTTTTTTAAAAATGACAATATATATATATTTATTTTTATTTTTAGAATAAAATATTTGCATGTTCTCTTGAAACTTGGGCCTCGAGACTTGAGAAACTTTAAACTTGGGCCTTTCAACTCTTGAACTTGGATTCGAACTTGGGTTTGGACTCATTGAGATTCGAATTGATAGTCTTGGGTTTGGATCCATTGGACTTCAGACTGTTGGATTCAAGTTTAGACTCATTGGGACTAGCACTATTGGACTTCGGTTTAGATCCATTAGGCTTTGGACTCACAGACTGGGGCTGGTCCTTTAAACTTAGGTTTGACCCATGGACTTGGCTGGACCTTTGGACTTGAACTTGACCTATGGACATAGGTTGGAACCATGGACTTGGATTGGTCCCTTAGACTTGGGCTCGACCCATAGACTGGACTTGACCTATGGATTTAGACTGGACCCTTGGACTTGGGCTTGACCTATAGACTTACTCTGGTGCCCTGAAATTAGGCTTAACCCATATAGATTTGCTCTGGTATCCTGGACTTGGGCTTGTTTTATAGACTTAGTTTGGTTAGATTTGATCCACAAACTTGCGCTGGACTCTTGGACATGGATTTGATCCATGGACTTGGGCTTAACACATTTCAAGACTCATGTTGCATAATCTAACTAAGAATGTTTGATCATGCTTGACGATAAGAACCAGTGGTTGGAGCAAGGCACCTCTTTTGTTGTGCATGCCCCTCTAATTGATCGCTTTGCGGCTTCTTGGCCCAGGTTGACTGTTTCTAGGCTTATCGATGAATGGTCGTAGCCTGCTTCTTTGGAGCGGTTCGACAAGGTATGGATCTTATAGCCCAGCCACCATTAACCCCCTGATGAGGTTGTCCCTTTGCCCACACTTGGCTGTCGTATCGTCAACAGGGAGGCTAAGTGGGCTAGCCAACTTGACTTGATTGATGAATTTCAATAAATTCCTGGATATGGGGAATGGACTGAGGATGTTCTCAATAGGTGCAAACCCATGCTGGACGCTGCTAGAATCTTTGACGTAGTGTATGCTTCGTTATTCTCATATGATCGAAGCACGGAGATCATAAAGGCATTTCTCGAGGCCTACTACCCTCTTATTAATACCTTGCAAACTTCACTCAGGGAAATTTCGATATCCGTTTATGACATACGTTCGATGATGGGCTCCCTATTAGGAGAAAGCTTTATGATGAGGTCATCCAAAGTGTAAAGAGTTGGTTCGTGTTGATGAAACAGGTGCAAAGTTTGTTCCCCGTTCATGTAAATATTTGTTCCATACTTTCCATAGACTTTGCGGCAAAGTCCCTGAGGGCCAACCATGGAAAGTGCTGGTTGTTGAGTGGGTGAAGTTCTGGTGTAAGAAGGCTACAAAATACTTTGCTCCTCCTACTCGTAAGAAAAAGAGGACAGTACGCCCCCGATTTACATATAATCCATTTGGAGATATTGATGCCCATGCACATTGGTCAGTATTAGAAGAGTTCCTATTCAGGAGCTTTAACATCAGTGAGGGAGTCAGGGAGGAGACGTATACAGCAGCCTTTTTCGTCATATTGGCTTTGTGTCTGCGTTCTCCCTAACGAGGATGTTGGGTTCATACGGCTAGGTATATTTAAAATGGTCGGGATTATGGCTATAAGGCAATATATGAGCTTTGCAGTCCCAATTCTGTCCTCCATTTACAGTGGTTTGAACAGAATTGTCAACTATTGTCGCCCATCCCGTGAACCTACAGCATTCCCTGTGCATTATATTTACGAGTGGATTTCACATTACTTCGGGACCTACTTTCAGGTCTTCAAGGGTATACCAGACCCTAAGATAGTAGTGTATTCTAGAGAGGGATGTGCCAAGTTTTATGATCCAAGCGAGGCCCAAAAACAAATCCATAAAGGCGAGCAGGCTTGCTGGACTTGCAACATGGTCACCAAAGGTAATGACAACATTTACATAGATAATAATGATACCGGGGAGCTTGAGTGAGATCATTTATGGCCATTCGTTCAAGCTACCTAACCTTGAGGTGAGATGATCATTTGATGTAGAACTTTATAGTCCTTATTGATTCAATCACTAATTTGGTTATTTTCAAGAGGTGCCTGGGTCGCTTGTCCATGATGCGAGGTAGTGCCCTTTGGATGATAGCCTTCGCTATTGGCGCCTATGCCTTTTACTTCTATCCATAGCTAAAGTGCGTTTCCTTCACAACCCACTTTCGTGCGACAACACTTCTCAGCTGCCTATAAGAAATAGTGGGCCCTTGTCTATGACAATTTTTTGGAGGAACATGTTGCTCGCCTAGTTGACCCTTCACATGATGATGCTTCCCTAAGGAGTGCTGGTCCTTATGCCGGTAATACCCAAGACACACGTCTCGCTCTTACTACCATGGCTAATCCGTTAGGCGCACCGAAGAGGAAAAAGGCCATTGAGACCTCAGAGAATAGCGGTAGTAGCACCGTAGCACGTAATTGGAAGGGAACCAAAAGGGATACAGGTTCTCGAACTTCAAAAGACGAGGGTCTAGTCTATGGCAGTCCATAAAGGAATATGTGAGAGAAGTATTTTACTAGCTCGCATTTTTTATGCAATAACACATTTGTTAATAATGATAACCTAATTGTTATTCATCATTATTGTTATTTACAACTGGTGGAGAATATATTTGGAAGTGATGCCGGTGAAGTTTCGCAGGAATCAACTCGTGAACGTGGTCCACTTCTGACTCCCGTTGGCACCCTAGGTGGCTCGACTTCGGGAATAGTTGCCAGGACTACTCCTTCTATAAGGGTCTCTGTCTTTGAGGCTGAAAAATTCCTTCGCAATTATCAGAAGGAATATCTGTAGAAATTATGGGCCTCCTTCATGAGTGACTAAAGAAGACTCCAGTGGAGTCAATCTCCTCCCTTAGGGACAGTGTTTCATTGATCATTTAGTTAATGAAAAGCTTGGGTCAATTCAATATTTCTCACTTGGAGGCTTTATTGGGCACATTGTTTGCTAAGGCTACAGCTTATGACAATGTGAGGTCTCACGCATTTGAAAAGCCAACCAAGGAGGTCTTTGCCCAGCAGTTTAGTAAAACCTGAGGTTGCTTGCATAAAGCTCAAGCTGATGAGAGCAAGGGGGCTGAGCAAATTTACTGAACAAAGGCAGAGTTGAAGAATGTGGAAACCCAGCTTGCAACTTTGAAAGAGAAGTAGGAGGAGCTTTCTAAGTCTTTGGAGTTATAGCTCAAAGCTCATGAAGGTGCTTCGACCGAAGTCAGAGAAATGGAAGAAGAAATCAAGATCATAACCAAGACTACTCTATTAGATGTCGAGATGGCTAAGGCCTTAAAGTCTTTGAAGGCTTTTGTTAAGGCTACCAAGAGGAGATTAGATGATTTGAAACCTTTTGACTAAACTTGCTTGCTTTTACCATCTGTATTCAAAGTATTGTAATCATTGTCAATGGATAGCTTTTTTAAAATATGTCTGCCATTTTATGATTGAACTTGAAATTTATCATTCTTTCCTTTTCTTTTCAAGCTGCCTACGTACCTTACAAAGGGAACAAGTCATAACGTAGTTCAACCAACTGAATATGTCAAAGGATTTAGCTGTTCATAATTTATACTCTTATGGGCTAGGAGCAACTTACAATTTAGACTCATGCGTCAAGGAGGGTTTCATTTAACGATTTTGATAGTTTAAACTCATATCAAGGAGTGTAATGACTTGAAATTTAATCAAACAATTTATACTTATATCAAGGAGGTTTTTTTTTTTTAGGGGTAATGTGTTTTTAAAAATTTCCCATTAATCTGGCTAACTCTTACACTGTCTTGATCGACGAGTCTATAGGCGCCATTTATATAAACCTCTCAGATGACATATGGTCTATCTTACTTAGAGGTGAACTTATTTCCAATTCGGTGAGTGATGATGATGGGCCTCCTCACAATGAGCACTAATTCCTCAATTTGGAAAGACCAGGCATGCACTTTTTTGTTGAAGGTTTTGGATAGACAGGCTTGATAGCATTTGAACCTTTTTGTACATCGAGCCCCTTTTCATCAAGCGCCTCCAATTCTTCAAGATGCAAATGAGCATTGTCTTTCTTGGTCAATCCCTCTTGTATAGCAACTCATAGCAATAGAATTTGCTGCTCAAGCAGGACAGCAGCTTCAACCCCATACACTAATGCATAAAGAGTTGCTTACGTAGGTATCCTGAGAGTAGTTCGGTAGGCCCACAAAGCTTCCCCAATCCTTTCATGTCAGTCCCTTTTTGACTCTAACACCACATTTTCCAACAGGTTATACAAAGTCTTACTAGCCGGAGCATGTTACATTGAGGATTTCCTTTACTTGAAGCCGAACCTTTAACATAATTTGTCAATAGTGTTGTTAACGAATGACTTCCCATTGTTGGTGATGATGTATCAAGAAACTCCATATTTGTAGATAATGTTAGCGCGAATGAAGTCCGCAACATCCTCCTTTTTCACTTCGCAAAGAGAGATTACCTCTACCCATTTAGAGAAGTAATCAGTAACAGTTAGGATGTAAGGGTGACCAGTAGATAACTTCGTTATAGGTCCGATGACATCCAATCTCAAAGCATCGAACGACCATGAAGCTACTGTTGGGTGTAATGGATTAGGCGGTTGATAAATGAAGTTAGCATAGTACTGACATTCTTGGCACCTTTAGGCGAACTCCATGTAATTTTTTACCATTGTCGGCCAGTAGTATCCCATTCTTTTGATTTGGAGGTGAAGTTTTGGTCCGAATTGATGGCACTACAAATCCCAAAGTGTGCTTCTCTCATGGCTTGAATGGTTTCATCATCGCCCAGGCAACGTAGAAATACTCCATCAAATGAGCGTCTATATAGGACGCCCTTGAAGTAGATAAAGTGGGCTGCTCGACGTCGAATGTTGACTTTTTGACGTGGATCATTTGGTAGTTTATCGTATTTCAAATAGTCTAGGAATAGTTTGCGCTAGTCTTCTTTTTCCACATCGAGGACTTCTACGGAACAATTTTCTTCCTCCTCCTCGTCCTTGAGTGCTGGTGGCACTACCCATTTCTTGTATATGAGAACATAACATTCAGCATCGGTAAGGACAAAGAGGAGGCAAACTTAGCCAATGCATCTACCTGCTTGTTTTCAGTTCTCAACACATGCTCAATTATGACACGTTCAAGCCATCCCATAAATGTATTAGCGTAGCTATAGTATGGAAGCAACTCAAGTTTCTTGACTTCATACTCTCCCTGTAGTTGGTTGACAACGACTTACGAGATTTGAGATGAACCTCTGAATATATGTTAATTTTCCTTGCAACCTTTTGAGCTTATGGATATTTCGAGGCTTTAACATCTTCAATATGGCGTCGATTTTTGCCTGCTCAATCTTGATACCTCGATGGCATATGATAAAGTCTAACAACTTGCCAGAAGCCACCCCAAAGACACATTTCAATGGGTTCATGTTTAGGTGGTACCATCTGAAGCATTTGAAGACTTTACTAAGATCGTCCAGATGGTCCACCTTTTTCTTTGACTTGACCACTAGATCGTCAACGTAGTATTCAACATTCTTGTGGGGCATATCATAGAAGATCTTCTACATGGCCCTCTAGTACGTGGCTCTTACATTTTTGAGACTAAAAGTCATCACTTTATAGTAGTATATGCTCTTATGTGTATGAAAGGCCATTAATTCTTCATCCTCCGGTGCCATGTGAATTTGTTGTACCAGAAGATTCGTCCATGAATGAGAGAGCCTCATGCCCCATAGTAACATCGATCATGAGCTTGGTGATGGGTAAATGGAAATCATCTTTTGGGTATGCCTCATTGAGATTTCTGAAGTCAACATATATCGGATTGTCCATTCTTTTTCCTAATCGGGACAATGCTAGAAATCCATGTGGGGAATTTAACTTCCTAGATGAATCCAGCCTCGATCAGTTTATTGACCTTTGCTATAATTTGAGGAAACATTTCTAGTTGGAACTGGCGTTGTGCTTGTTTAATGGGCCAAATTCCTTTCTTTATGGATAGGTGATGTACGGTAACATTTGGGTTTATGCCTAGCATTTCTCTGTATAACCAAGCAAACACATCCTTGAACTCTTTGAGAAGCCCCATATATATGTCAGCCTCTTTATTTGTCAGTAAAGCACTAAGGTAAATAGGTCGAAGGTCGCTGTTATCGACTAGGTCCACTTCTTTTAATTCATCTATAGTGGACTTGGTTTATGCCTCTATTTGAAGTGGCGCAACCTCAACATTTTCTTCAATGGCTTATCTTTCTTCACATAGTGTAATGTGGTTGGACGAGCCCACACTTTTCTTATCATCATCCTCTATCACTTGAGCTCTAATGAAGACGATTATCTGGAATTTGGCTTTAAGGACTCTATCACAGTATACCACCAAATCCGTTTGTCACTGCATGCGAGAAGGGATTAAGTTTCGAAGTTTTTCATCCTACTTCGGTGTCTTTCTGATGGCCCTTTTTGCCTTCCAACACTTTTGTTTTTTGGGTGAACCAAGTTTTTTAAAGACCAACACCCATGCTGGCTTGCCCTCGAGCTTTGAAGAGCGATCAGCCTTAGTGATATTATTGGTGGTAGCCCTTCTTATGGCAATACGAACACGGCCTTTGGGCTATTCATATCCAAGCCCTACTCATGGATTTAGACTTGAGAATTTTTTAGGAAGCTTCCCCTATGGTGATTGCTCCTGTGCGTTGTATTCAACCTTAATGAGAAGTTTATATGCTTTAGGACTGAAGCCTTTTGCAGTCCTCAACTCCTGAACCTCTCGGCGTTCCCCTACAGCTTGTTTAGGCTGTGGGGTAGGTGCTTTGCTATTAATTTGGGTCAGCAGTAAGGTCAAACCTTTAAGAGCATCATCAATCACCGAGCTTTTTCCTTGATAGTCTTGTCTTTCTTTACCAGACCATCTTCTTGCTTTTCTTAGCTTCGGGAGCTATTAGTTTTAGGAGCTCCGACTTTATTCAAGTAATACTTAGTGTCTGTGAAGTGGGATTCAACTTCAGTGAAGGGTTTGCAATCGCCCAACACTTTCTTCACAGCACTATTGCGGTAATACTTAAAACATTGATGCCACATGAAAGGACTACCCCATTCTCATGGAGTCATGGCCATCCGAGAAGTAAGTTGTATGACGTCTTAGCATCAATGACATGGAATAGGACAGTTGACTCTATATCGTCTATGAGAAAATTCATCTTCATGGTGCCAAAGCTCTCTGCCCCCCTTGGTTGAATCTTTGAATCATTAGGCGGCTATTCGAGAGCTCAGCGGTTGGGATCCCCAGCTCTCTTAATGTCTTTAGGGGTAAAATATGGACTGCAGAGCTGCTGTCAACCATAATTCTATTAACCCTTTGTTCATGGACATTGCCTGTCACAAACAATGGCTTATTGTAGGGTTAGGACCTCAGCATCAAATTTTCATCTGTGAAAACCACTACAGCCATAAAGTCTTCAACAGGCTCTTAGTTTTTCTTTTGGAAGTAGCCAACTTCATTAGGGGAGTTGCTTATCTCATCAACTCCATTTATTTGGTCATCGAGGGTAGTGGTGTTAACATTAGCACTATCATCCTCTAACATGATTTTTCCTTGGCAAGCTAATTTCATGACTTTGTCCTTGAATACAAAACATTCATGGATGGGGTGCCGACCAAGTGGTGGTACTTGCAGTACTTGGAATTGTCAGTCTTCCCGACTTTTACAGGTCGTTTCATCTCTGGTAGGTCGATGAGTTTGGCTTTTAGTAAGTCGTCGAAAATCCCAGGGATGTCCGTGTCTAGGAAGCAGTCCCAAGGATGTCCATGTCTAGGCTCCGTTCATGCAATTCTAATGGAGTAGTCTTTCACAATCGCCTGCAAATGTTCCTTAGATGAAGTACATATTGACACACGACTTAGGGTTTTCTTCGTTGTAGTAAACTGCTCTTCTAACACTCGAGATGTCATAGCTATCAGAATGAATATCTTTACTAATTTGTGTGAAGAATGACATCGATGAGTACATGGATGTCCTAAAGGGAGCCATATTAAAGTACATAGACATCCTAATAGATGACAATAATTTGACTGACACATGGGACGTCTAAGAAGGGCCTATTTGTGACTATGCCAACACCTCCTCTATAGCCGCAATGTCAACTATGTCATTCTCATTGTCCGCATGAGACGTACTATATTGAGCACCCTCTCTTTTTGATGTAGTTTGTATTGTTCGGTGTCTATATTCATCTACATGCTCAGTACTGGTATCCTAACCCTCCTCATTGTCCAATTAGGTTACCTCTTCTAGCTGCTCGCCATATGTGTTTGAGGTCCCACCATATGTTTGTTGCACATACGGCGCCTCATATGAATAGATTTGGTGTTCAAATCAGAAAATCTAGATGCATCATGAATATTGAACTACGATAATGCCTCAATGACTCCTAGCACACTACATATATTGTCAGCAATAGAAAAAGTCTAATGCAATGACACGCCCATTCCCGCACCTCTTGGGGCATGTGCAATTGATGACCAGCATGTCTAGGCTCTATTTATAAGTACAACAATAAATAATTCAACTGACTCATTGGGTTCATTAGAAAATTCAAATTGGTTGTGTTAATAGGTAATACTGATGCCATTTGTCCCCCGAATTGTTCCCTGGATATGTAATTAAAGTAAATTCTGAGCAACACCCTACTATTGTTAAACCTTAACAACTGATACATAGTACTCATAAATAAATCAAAGTCTATATCATGAGGAATGAGGATCACTATAGCTAGTCTATGGCCATAACTCATAAAAGTTAAATCCTATAAAATAATGCCTCCTTAATACAAAAGAATTTGTATCTTACTCTCAAATCTACAATAACAAAAATGTTCAAGAACAAAAACTCATGTCATTATTACTAAAATATAAAATTGAATTTCCCCTAATACATTATATTAAGTCAAAATCTTCAAATAATATATTAAATTAAACCAAGTTACAAACCTAATGCACAATGAATAACATATAATGCACTATTAAAATGTTCATAATTTACAATAATACAAAATCAAAATCATAAAGGACTACATCAAATTAAAATCTTAATGCTATAGATTAAATCAAAATCTTACTGCCGTACATGAAAATAAATGAACAATCATATTAAATCAATATATTAAAACATAACGCAATATATTAAACCAATTTGTATAACATTACATGAAAATAACCAAAAAATAAAATTAATGCATAGTCAACAACATGAGGAATGAATAATACACAATATAATTGTTTTGGTACTCTACTTTTCAATATGCATATTTTATCAATTTTTTCGAATTGATCAAAACATATGTCTACAAACACTAATGAAGGTTACAAAATCTCATTCAAAATAATATTACTATGCAAAAAAATGCATACCTGCAAATATAGTGAACTTACTACACAAAGTTCTCCAAAAACATTCTAAAACTGATCGCACATGAGAATACTTTCTCTATTTTAAAATTTTAAAAATAACTTCACAATACATGTCAACTTTTACTATTAAAACAAGTATAACTACAAAATTTTATTCAAAATAATACCATTTGAACAAAAAAAATGCATACATACAAATATAAACAATGAAGTATAGTTCTCTGTGTATATACCAACAGCTATAAAAATATTGTACAACATTATATAAAATTAAACTAACAAACAAAATTAAAACACAATCAACATTCTAGCGAATAACTAATACACATTTCCTAAATTATATCCTATATTTTTTAACAATCTAGAATTCACCCTGAAGTCTTTACTAATTTTGAATTGTGCCTTAATTTTTTAATATTTATAAATTCTACCCTAAAGTTTTTAAAAATTATGAAATCAATCCTCAACTTTCAAATAATTGTGAATTCTACCTTCAACTTTATATATCTATGAATCCACTCTAAACTTTTAAATAATTATAAATTCAACACTACACTTTTAACTAATTGCGAAATCTCCACAAAACGTTTAGACAATCGTTGATTCAATCCAAAATTTTTATACAATTGTGCATTCTCCACTAAACTTTTAAATAATTAGGAATTCATCCCTACAAATTTAACTAATTGTGCGATCTACCTTAAACCTTTCAAAAAGTATCAACTATCTCTCAAAAATAATATTATTTACAAAAAAGGAAAAGTATACCTCTAAATATAGTAAACCACCAATGACACCAACAAGCTTCCTTACGCTACCTGTACATGAAAATTTTTTCCCCATTTTAAAATTAATTTCACATTATATGTCTATTGTTATTATCAAAATAAGTTTAAATTATAAAATTTCATTCAAAATAATAGCATTTAATAATAAAAAAAAGCATACCCAAAAATATATATAACAAAGTATATTCCTTTACAGTATTTGCTTGTGGAGAGAGAAATTTGTTTCTAGATGGAATGTCGAAAGAGATAACTGTGCTTACTTCTAAGTGGAGTACCGAAGGAGGGATGGGGGAGTGTGCCGAAGGGGAGGGAGGGAAGGGGGAAGTGTGTAGGGTGGGGGGAGCAAGGGGGTATATATACATTGCATTTTGTCAAACGGTTTGACGGAATACAGAAAAGGCTGCCATTCTATTGAACCATCCGACAAAACAGTAGCGTCGGACAATTATTTAAGGGTGCATGTGTTGCCATTTCAGGCCTGCATGAATAGGGTGCATGCGTTGCCATTTCAGGCCTGCATGAATAGCATGCAGAAGTGTTAGTCACATTCCGCCGTTTGATTTGGTGGAATGCTTCAAATGATGGAATGGTATATTCTGAAAACATTCTTCTCAAAAACCCGAAATTGTTACTCATAATTGTCATAATATCTATGTGTAGGGTCAGGGTGGATCATTTTCCTTTGGGCCTTGACTTTGTTTTACTCAACTCAGACCCAGTTAGGCCCACAGAACATAGGCTTGTGGATTTCCCCATAGGCCTAAAGCCCATGAACAAATTTCTTGTGAGCCACGGGAGTTTAATAGTTGTAACTCATCACGTCTACAATTAAGAAATAATATGCTATAATGATAACTCCTACTTTCTACATCCCATTACATCGTTATATTGAATTCTTCCCTCTTTTTCTAACAGGTAGCTGGACTTGAGTCGGTGAATAATTTCCTACGTTGATTTTACGTTACATCGACTTACTTAATTCCCTGATGAAAACATCACACAAAATACTCTGGCAAAGCAAATATGGGTTGGTGGCCGATTGAAGCATACAAAAAAGTTGTCTCTTTTTTAATTTTGTAGTAGTTAAAGAAAGAGAGACGGAGGGCAAAAAAAGGCATCATATGGATGCAGGTTCGGCATCATGGAGAACCAATAAAAGTCTGCAGCTTTCATATTAGGGCCGCCTCAGCCGTTAAAGAGCTTTTTTATTGAAAGGAAAAAAAAAAAAAAAAAAAAAGGTCACGAGTGGTCAAATGAACATTTTTGCCAACTAATTTAATTATAATTGGGCCAATGTAGTTGCCAATAATAGCCTAAGAAGGGCCTATTTATTTATTGAAAGTCATGGGGTCCATATTGTACTTGAGTTGCAAATACTCCTAAATAATCCTACTTTATTTTTATTTTATTTATTTTCTGGAGTGGGCCAAAGATGTGATTGGTTCCAATTCCGGCTGAAAATGGAACTCCTTTTGGGACCACAAATTCCTATGTCATTAAAAATATAGAACGGAATAATTTCTGTAGAACAACAGCAATGCTTTCACAGAAATAATTGTAGTGACATGACCCATTTATCATATCCAGCTATGCCATTAATCACGAGAGTTTAAAAAGATGCGTCATAATTATTATTATTTTTCCTAACTAAAAAGCGTAATCTAATATTGAAATTGGACTTGATTTGTATTAGACACACCATGCCTACTGCCTTGCATTCGAGGACCTCTTGGGGCTTTATTATTATTCTCATTAGAGTACAGTACATATTATGCACGGATTAATCATATATAATTTTTATTATTAGTATGTAATTTCTTGAATAAATATTTTTACTTATAATAAAAAAAATTTAATAGTTAAAAATATTTTCTACACAATTATAATGATAGATTAATTAAAAACCAGTTGAATTTTCTAATTAACATTCATTATATTCAAACAAATATAGGCAATTTCGTCGTTGTACAAAATTTAAATGGATATATATATATATATATATACAGTGAGTGTAAACATAATTGAAATATTTTTAAAACATTAAGTACAAATACTAAAAGTTAAACAATTTTGTGCTTAAATTTCAGTAAATTCACATTTTAGCACCAAGCCCGTAGAGTTATAAACAAATGTCAAATAACTAAGAAAATAAATATTACACATCAAATAAATAGTTTTTTTTAACATAGTGAATTAGATTTTTTAGTATATTTAACAAATTGATATTTATGCTTTTGCAAGTGGATGATATCATCTTCTAAAAAATGTGAATGCTCAAGTACTTTTCTAGCCAACCAATAATTAAAAAAAGTTACTTACTAAAATTACTTAAAAGAGAATTTATTTATAAGTTTTTTTTTTACACAGAACTTAAAATAATTTTATGAATTACATAAAGAATATGATATATGTATTTATTAATGTTCATTGTTAAACGCTATATAAAATAAATTATAATTCAACATAACTACATATTTTTCAAGTTAATTTGATTTTGAGTAATAAATATATATATTATGATAAATATTTATGTTTAGAAATTTAAATTAAAATTTCAAGTGGGCAGACTTGTTATTTTTTTAAGAAAGCAATTATAATAATTAATAAAATATAAATAATGATTAAAGGCATAATGTATTTGTCAAAATTTTACAAAGAGCTCCTATAAATAGATGAATAGCATTGACCCAATAAACTATATTAGTCATTTATTATTATTACATTTAAGTTATTAAATATTTAAATATCATAGCCGTAAAAAACTTAAAAACTTATGTAAAATTGATTTATGTAAACTAAAATTGAAAATTTAATTAATAAAATATTTATTTTTTGCAAATTGAGATCCCAAAAGTTGCAACTTTTACTTTTTAGTATTTGTATCTCTATGCATTTTTTAAATCCACAGTATTTGAATTCGAATTTCTTAAAGTTCAATTTGTGTGTGTGTGTGTGTGTGTTTTTTATTTTTATTTTTTTTGTTTCATTGAAGTTTAAAAAATATACATCTAGTAAATTCATAGACATATATAAATAGTTTTTTCAAACTATTAAAATATTAACGTCACATTTTCTATCATATATAGATATATAAATTGCCCATATACATTGTAGAAGATTTGTAAATGAAACGATGAGAACATAAACTAAGCATTTATTACACTTTTATACATAATATGACATGCACAAAGTTATTTATAAGATAACTTCTTGAAATCATTCTTTTTGGGATATTTGTACAAAACTTAAGTTTTAAGCCTTGTGACAACATATTATTAGTGAAGAGAAGATCAAATTAAATTGTATTTCAATCAAATTTTACAGTAACAATTGTAGTTGTAAAGGTGACTATAGGATTTATTGAGTTAATATTAAAATGATTATTCACCTTTTAAATTACAACTATAGATCGATCTCTATCACCAAATTATAACCCAATTGTTATTGTGATGTGTTTTGTTTCATTTAGTGTGCTTTAATTTTCATTACTTTTACATTTATTTATATACATTAGACTTTTCAAAGAATTATCTCAATCAAATAATGTATAGTTTAGAAATTAAAAAACAAATAAATAAAGAAAATTAATTTCTATTGACGAATACAATAATTTTAATTTATTTAAAATTTGTATATTTTACGAATTTAAAGACACTGTCAAAATTAGCTTTATTTTATATGCATGGATAGATTGTGACTTTGGAAAAATTAAATGACTCATATTAGATTTGCATATTAAAAATAGATTTATTCAAAAGTTGAACTTATATAGTTTGGTTTTTATTTTCTTAAAATTTTCAGTATGTATAAATTTTTAAAATTGTAAATTTAAAATTTTTGTTTAAAATTTTTTTATTATATATGAATGATAGATCATAATTTTGGAAAAAATTAAATGACTCATATTAAATTTTCACATTAGAAACAAATTAATTTAAAAATTGACCTTATAAACTATAAATTTTAATTTGTATTCTTATAAAATAATTTGTTGTGCTTGAGTTTCTATAATTATATATTTTCATTCAACAAAATATTAACCAATTTATTTATTTTTCTGCATTTTTTTGGTCTCTGTGATGTATGATTTTAATTTCAATTCACTACAATATTTTCTAATTTATATTCGCTTTATTAAATTAGCTTTAAAATTTACATATTTGCCTTTAATACTATTATATGTAAAGCAAATATTTTTCTCAATTAAATATATGAAATTATAATATGATTGTTTTTTTGTTGTGCCTTGTCTCTTTTAAAATGTTTTAGCTTTTAAATACTTTCATATTTATTGATGCATATCAGCCTTTTTAAAGAATTATCTTAACCAAATAATGTACTATTTAAAATCTGGAAAACAATTAAATAAAGAATTTTAATTTCTATTAAAAAATTTAATGATTTTAACTTACTTAAAAAATATAAATTTTGTAAATTTAAGATTTTTGTCAAAATTAGTTTTGTTATATATAGATGGATAAATTGTAGTTTTTGAAAACTTAAATGACTCATATTAAATTTGCACATCAAACATAAATTTAGATAAAACTTGGACTTATAGTTTCATTTTCATTTTTCAAAAAAGTTATAGCATGTATGAATTTTTTAAAGTGAAAAAATTTTAAATTTAAGATTTTTGTCAAAATTATTTTCATGATATACGCATATACGATCATAATTTTGAAAAAATTTAATAATTCATATTTATTAGAAATAAATTTCTTTAAAACTTGAACTTATATATTATGATTTTTAATTTTTTTAAAATTATTTTGTATGATTTTTAATTTTTAATTTTTTTATTCAATGAAATAGCAATCACCTGAATTGTTTTACTCCATTAATTGTTTGTATGATGTATATTTTTCAATTTCAATTTCCAAGTTTATGCTTCAAAAAATTAAGTTTTAGTTAATCTGAACCTTTATTTCTTTTAACATGTACTTATGCAGATATTATGAAAATTAAACTTTTGCACAACAAATTAATTGAAAGGTGTAAGAGAAAATTAGGTACGAAAATCTATCTAGAAAAAAAAAGAATAAGTAGAGAGAAAAAGATGAGGAAGATAACATAAGACAAAAATAAATGATGAGAGCATGCAACATAGTGTGTAAGTTTTTATTATAATTACAAATTATTAAGATTTAAATAATTTGTATGAGTAATAAATATATTTAAAAAGTTTAAAAAATACTTATATTCAATTTATGATTATTTGTGAAAAAATATCAATTGTTATTGTACATTTCTGTATTACTTTGATATAAAGAGTCATAAATTTTAAACAGAGAAACACATTAATTTTACATTAAATTGAAACCAATCACCTAAGACTGACCTGTACCTACATATGTTCGGGGATTTAACGTGAGCGATAGGTTCGTGGATTTTCATAGCTCGCCTCATAAATGTGAAGTATGTACGTGTATTCCCACACACATAAATAAACACATCGAATAGGGCGGCTGCGACTCTGAGCCCTGTCCTTAACTACCAATGGAATGACCCGTCGGCCACGAATCATCTGGGTACACGTGTGTGGGTTGGGTGATCGGAATATTTATGTGCGGAACTGCTGGAAACTGAATATTTGCCCATATTATTGACGGGAAATTGAATTTTTAAACAAGACAGAAACATGTGTAACCTGTGAACGGCACAAAATAGTCGACCACTAGCCAGCAAGAATGGAGCATCCAAATTGACTGGAGAAGTTCTTTCATGCAGTTAAGTTGGTGCCCAATCAAGGGCAACTATTAGCTGCCTGTAGTTGGAAGTTCTCAGTATTTGACAACTCCAACTCCACTACTCCCGCTCATCACTCCTACAAAGAGAAAAGGGAAAATCAATGTGTGTAAAAAGGAGAAAGATATGATATTATTTGAAATCCCATGGTCTGTTCAAATGTTGCAATATTTTATCTTTTTGGTTGATCGAACCTCCATTTCAACTCTTGTCAATATTTGTTTTTGGTTAAGATTTCTTCGTCACTTGATTATGATAATTTGAATAATTAATATTATATATATATATAAAAAAAAAAAAAACTATCCGTATAGTGTTTTATTCTTCATATTAGCGAGTGATGTCATGATATATTTATCTAGATCTGTTGTCCTCACCCTGGACTTATTGATAACTAATCGTGATGCTCCCCAAACAAGAATGTTTGCATTCAGAAGAAATTTGCCATACCGTGATCTTCAATCTTCACTTTTACTCTTGCTCTTTGATTTTGCATATGCATAAACATGAAAAATCTCACACCATCAAAAAGGCACCACTATTCCCTATGGTGTCAACAGAAATAAAAAAAAAAGCCTACAGCCCATGTGTCACGAGATCACTATAAATGATTTTGCTAGGTTTTTTTACTAGTTTCATGTGTACTGGCATAGTTTTAGAAGTTCCCCCTTTTAGGGGTTGAGAAATGGCCAACGGGTCCCTCCATAGTGGGCAGGAATCTTGGAGGTGGAGCTTCACCTAAGATCAAAAGGTCCTACTATGGTAAACAAGTGCTAGACCCAAAGTGCAATGGATAATTATAGCCCAAAAGAAAAAGTGACAGAGATTAAAAAGATTATGGTTGTGTTTGTTTTGATTTTTTTTGTTTGTATTTTGAGATGTAATTTTTTTATAAAAAATGTGTGAAAGTAAATATATATGTATATATATATATAATTTAAAAATTATAATGATTACTGTGTGTTTTTTGGCTTGAAAAATTGAAAACAAATGGCGTATGAATTATTTCAAGATTTTATCTTGTAGCTTTACCTTTTTTCTTCTTTCTGTTAACCTCTTCCCATTTCATCATCATCATTAATCACATCCTCCTCTTTTTCGTTTAGAATGACAATAATGTTGTTTGGTTGACCTCGTGCTTCAATGTACCCTCTCTAAATCTTGAATGATGTAATTTTTTTTAGCGTGTTGAAACTTTGTAAATTTTAAAATTTTTTGGTCTAAGGAAACCTACGCCATCGTCTTAACAGGGACTTGGCCTTATTTATGTGATAACAAAAGATAATTTGGTCATTTAATAATAACAACTATCAATTCTCATAATAATTGAATGCAGAGGAATAACATCCACTGTGTGCTTCAAAAGGCGGAAAAGCGCCAATACCAATTTAATGCAGCACTTCTTTTTTACCCTTACTGTTTTTATTTGGAAAGAGGAAAAAGGGCCTTCTTAGTGTTGGCCTTTGTTATAAGTGCTTGCCCCAAATGAGACAATGTCTATTATAAAAGTAATAGCTGTGAGAATCAATTGGCTTGAAATGACAATTGCTGAAACACAAAGTACAGTTAGGTCTTGATTGTTAATCATGGTAGCTTTGTGTCAATCTTCAATCAAATTTCTATTTAATTTTCACTTTCATTTCTTTAAACGTTTTTTTTTTGGTGCATTGAGGGAAAAACATAGAGATCATTCTATTGGACAAAATTATGAGGAATACAGTTCATACTTTTCTTTATGATATTTGATTTATATTATATGTAGGGCATTAATAAAAAAGCTATTTGAAGCAAACTCAATTAAGATCAAAATTATTTTGGATTTAATTGAACTCAAGTTTGTATTTAGTCTTTAAAACTAAACTTATTGTTTAACTCACACTCCAAATCAATTTTGGGTTTCAACAAATCAATATGAACAAAATTTTAACAATTATCAAATTTGAATTGGTATTCGACCTTCACTATTTAACAACCCTAACTTATGCATGAAAAGAATTGACGCAAAAGCATAATTTGGAATATATGTGGAGCGCAGGTCTTCTTTATTCCTCTTCTTGTTGAGAAAATTAATGTGATTCTTTATCAGAAATGTATTATTCCAAAATTAACTTGAAATTTGGAGGAGATCCAAAGGTAATCATAATTAGATGCATTGGAATAACAGTGAAATATTAGGCTTTAATTTTCCTTTCAAGAGATTTTTACTCTTATTTTCTGACAGAGATTTACCACAAAAGCATACATTGTATGTGAATTATCATAATTAGAACTTCTTAAGTAATATTTGCATTTGGATTTTATTTCCAACAGTGCTTAATGGGCAACAAATGCCACTCACAGCACACAAAAGGACAAAAACTATCAATTTAGAATTCATTATATTGTCATCACCCCCAAACAGGAAGAATTTTATGTAAACAAAAAAATAATAAGAGGATATGTCAAAAGATGTGTACACCCTAAATTAGCAAAACTTAACTCTGATACATTATTCAAATTAATGCCATTACACCTTCTTCATTTTTTTTTACCACTTACTAAAGGTATCATTGTGGAATTTTATCCTTGAACGCAATACAAATAAATTACGTCAACTTTTTCTAACGTAATTTTCAGTCTCAAATATGATATACTCGAGGGATCACCAAAGTTCAGACACCCATATTTCCTGATTTCTTAACTATTGTGAATGACCCATTAATCTGTGGCTATGGGGTATCATCTCTAAACAAAGTTGGCTTTAATCTAATCAATCTCTGTGTCCTCATTATAATAATAATAACAATAATTTTGTAGAGTAGAACTGAAATATCAGTGGTCCACCGGATAAAGCATGCATTTCAGTTATGGCAGCTAAAATTATGAGGCTAAGCAACTTGCCAACAGTTAAGTGTCTCCATACTTAATCTACTCTTTAAATCGAGGTTTTAGTCGAATTCCATTGATTGTGTCATAACAAATGTAAATTTATTATTGAGTTTGTTATGTTTCGTATTGCAATTTTTCTGCCCCCCAAACTAATATGTTCTGTTAATTGAATCAGCAATAATTAATTGACTGCTTTTCTCTCTGAGATGGTGTTGTTATCAATTTTATTCATTCCAGATGGTCATTTGTGAGATCATTTTCATAGGTGGGAAGAGATGGACCATACAGTTGGATCCATCCAGGGCATTAATAAAGAAAAAGAAACATTCTTCTTGGAAAGAATTAATACAACTAATGTATAGAGCATGGCATATGTGTGTGTGTGTGTATCTCCTCATACAGAGGATGGAAAAGGATTGTGGCCTAAGATGTTAATGCAACATTCTGATCAACATTAGCAGGTTTAAGTTCATGTATGTCGACAATAAGGGTAGAAGAAAGCTTGAGATTTCAGTTCATAAAAATTTAAGAATATTATTTTAAAATACAGTATGTCGGTAATTAAAAAATAATGAAGATTAAAACTTCAACTACTCGATTTTGTCCAAATCTAATTAGTCAGTTTGTGTAATATTATTGTTACCCTATCCTGTCAGCGACAACCATAGTGTGTGTGGATGAATGATGTAATATGAGGCAGTCTAATCAAGGGCTAATTTGCATGGAAAATGAATGACTTACTAGGGCAATCCAATTTAAAAAATAACTTGCTAGCAGTCAAGCACCACCAAAATCCTACATAATTAATGTATATTAATCCAAACCCTACCACTTATTAATCTTTTGTATGTCTATAAATACATTTGTGGTTTTTAAATTTTAAACAATCAATTATGATTGACATTTTAAAGATAAAAAAAGAGGGTGCCCAAATCAATGGCCTAAAATATTCGACCATAGCTCCCAATCCACTTTCGAATGGGATCTCAAAAGACCAACATCCTCTCAAGTGTCCCATTCTCCAAAAACCCACGAGCACTCTCTCAGTAAAAAATTCCATATAATAGTAGTAACAAGGGATAAAAAAATGCATCAACACAATATAATCAAGATTTCTTGGTCCCCCATCTTCCCAGCTAGAGAAGATGCATCATGCATTTAAATAAACAAGAATTAATAATAATGCGATTAGGAGAATTTATTAGTTGTTGGCTAGGAGCTTACCACATAATGCTCCATAACATCATGTTGATGTTATATGACAACCTATTATTATCCCTTCAACCTCTTGCCAGCAAGGGTAACTACATAAAATGTACTTCTTTTAAAGTTGAATTAAAATATTCTGAGGGGATGGGACCCCACAAGATGATTGATGGGTCCAAAGGGCCACTAATCAAATGGGACGGCTTGAAATATCATGTGGGATAGTTCATGGTAAGGTCTAGGGCGAGCATCATATTTTGTACGACCAGTAGGGTGGAAAAAAATACACAGAGTCACATATAGATATATAAAGTTAAATAAGAGTAAAAGAATCTTGAAAAGGAATTCAAAGAAAGAATAGTGAAAGCTAGTGTTTTGGGTGGCCTAAAAAGACTGATAATTAGTAGATAGGTACTCAAATACATATACAAAGAAAGAATCCCATCATTCCAAAATCCCTTTAAAAGAAGTTCTCCCATTTATATATATCTATTTATTTTTGTTAAAGAAGATGGTAAGAGTGCATTTATCTACATGTCTAGGACAAAACGAAAGCCCACAAACTTCAATGGAACAGCGGGGAAAGAAAAGGACACAAAGTCGGTTGCTCGAGGAAGAAAAGAAGGAAAGAAGCAGCCAAACAGCACTCAAATCAAAAGACGGCCAACTCCTCTAATTGGTGCCCAATAGCCCAAATGGAAGAAGAAACCAATGGAAGAAATGAGAAATGAATTCGAGAAGAGAACAGAGTCTTGTTGGTTCGCGGTCAAACTGGTCAAACATTTTACAACCCAACGAAACTCAAATTTGACGTCAGTTCAAAGTATAGTTCAAAAGGACAAGATATTAATTTAACTACCGAACTTGTCCAATTTTATTTTATTTTTTAAAAAAAAGAGAAAAAATTCTTTCCATATTCATGTGAGAATATAATACTACTATTTCGGTACAAATAACTCCTTTTTGGCAGTGGGGGAAAAGAACAGGAGGAAATTTGAAGTGAGCTTATGAAGATTTCATTTCTTGTCCCTCTAGTTCGATACTTTTTTCTTTCACTCTCTTTTTAATTGCTTTTGATAGATAGATGGGATTTTGGTTCTCTTTCTTCTTTTTTTTTCCCCCCTTTTCCATCTACCCTTTCTGCCCATAAAACCATGAAAATGGCGGAGTACCAATCATCCTTTCCCCTCTGTAGGAAACAATCATCATTGCCCCAACAATCCTTTTCGACCTTAGAAACCTGAGCTTCTAAGATTTGATATTCCCTCCTCAGTCGTTCCATTCCGTCCATCTTCATCCCACTCTCTTTTCCCCACCACAGTTTAAATATCGCACTCTTTATGACCTTCGTTTTTCCTGCCCATTCCAGCCCCCCCTTTTAACCATCCCACCTTTCTTTCTTTCCCTTCCCCGTCCTTGTGATGGATCCTTCCTCCACCAACTCTGTCAGTGGCTTCTACAACTTCCTAACTCGAGGGATCGATGATCTTGAGCGCGCCTTTCTCTCTAACAACTTCATGTCAATTCAATTCCTCCAAAGAGTTGTGTCGCTTCTGAGATCATTCCACACTCAGTTGACTCGTTTGGTTCAGAAACTCCACTTGCCTGTTGGTGAAAAATGGCTGGATGAGTACATGGACGAAAGTTCCAAGCTTTGGGAAGTTTGCCATGTCCTTAAGAACGGCGCATCGGGCATGGAAAATTACTACTCTGCGGGCCTCAACGTCACTTCATCTCTTGATGGTCATCGCCGTTTAACCCCACAGCTTTGTCGTCAGGTAAATACACCGCAGGCTCTCAACCTATGTCTGAGCCATCGTCAAGCTTCCTTCCAAGGCCAAAGATTGCATTGTTTTAGTGGGTTGTGTTAGTTTTCCCTTTTCTTTTTTAATTTTCTCGATTGGAATTTCATAAAAGCAGGTTATTCGGGCTATATCAAGATGCAGAAGAGAAGCTGGGGGGCTGGAAGAGGAAAACAGGTCCCTGATGGAGACAAGAATCGAGCCCCTGTCCTTGAAATTTGACGAGAAAGTGTCTGCGGAATCAAAGTTGAATGGATTCAGTGGGTTCAGGGGAGTTCTCTATGCAATGAGAAATGTCAGTTCGCTTCTGCTGATGCTTTTGCTCTATGGATTAGTTTACTGCTGGCCTGAATCAAATTTCTCCATAAATGGATGTGAGGGCTGCATGTTCTTCGGATCAGCCTTCATGATCTCAACAGCCAGGCTACATCAGAGGGTGGCATCTGAGATCAATCAGATAACAGGCCGGGCTGGAGTTCTGTTATATGAGTTCAGGAGATCCAAGGTTGCCCTGGAAGAGCTAAGGGGAGAGCTTGAGAGGAGGTGCTCACAGGGGATTGCGGAGTGGGACTCAGAAGTTGGGGTAAGAGAGAGAGTGGAAAGCTTGAAGGGTTGTTTTGGGGTTCTGAGGGCTGGGACTGAGAACATAGTTGGGCAGCTTGATGATTTTTTTGACGAAATTGTTGAAGGGAGGAAGATGCTCTTGGATTTCTGCAGCCATAGGTAGAGAATTTAGCAGCTTTTTTATTTCAAGAAATATGAAGGAAAAGGGAAAAAAGATGGAAATACAACTGTAGGGAAAATCAGTAGTTGGTCGATTGCTACTTATTGTATTTTAGTTCCCGTTTTTTTTTTAATCCTCTACCTCTCTTGGGAATCCTTTTTTACGTCCAAAGAGGAAATCTGTTAAAAGTAAAGAAGACAAAACGCAGCAAAAACATAAAGCAAAGTAGTAGAAAAAAGAATATGACATGACCACAAGAAGCTGTAATGCAGAAGACAAATTTCAAACCAAGCATAAAGCAGAACATCTGTGTCTCTGTTTCCGCCTTCCACATACAGAAAGCTGTAAATAAAAGATTGGAAACTTCTTCTTGTTGCTCAAGCGAGTGGTAAATCTTGATAATTTAATCATATCTCTGGAATTACCGTTTCCTTTTCTTCCTGCATTATTTTAGTTTATACGCTAGATTTTGGCAGCCGCAACAGTGACTGATCAGTAGAAGAGGAATAATGAAAGTTGAGGCTTCTGTTAGATTCCTGGATTTGGCTTTAATGTCAAAAGCACGATGCATTTTTTGCAGTTTGGGAAGCTTTTGTCTGATTCAGTTCTCTTGAGAGCAATGGTTTTAATTATGATTTTCTAAACTCAAAACCCCTCCTCTTCATTTCCTTGTGAGAGACAGGAAGAGAGGAAACACGCATCAACTCGAAGATGATTTTGTGCAGGGGAATATAATATTATATAATGTAAAATAAAACGAGTCCCTTTCGCCACGTTCTGACCGGATCTCATGCTTTTTGTCGCAGCTGGAAATTCACGCGTTGCCTGCCTTAATAGGTTTGCTTTTAACAATATTTAATAAAGAAATGCATAATTATAGAGTCAAAATATTGATACCAAGGAATACAGCAGCAAATAATGCGTTGTGATTGCAGTTTTGGTAGCTTTCTTTTTTGTGTTTCAACTAATCTAGTCCAAGACAGAAAATTACCATAACCTACAGGATTAGGAAGCATATAGTTATGGAAAACCAAAATTCTAACTGAATGGGATATCAGCAGAATCTCATAATGATACTTTTTCATTTTTTCCCCCTTCAAGAATTCATGAGCCAGACACAAGAGACATGCCAGGACCTGGGAGTACAAGTAGAAAATGCTGAAATACAATTGTAAGATTTCAAGCCAAATTCTCAGACTTTTCCACCAGTTTAACAGGGAAATCGTAATAGTCGATTTACAAGATCATTCATATGGCTAGATTTGAAAATTGAAAACACAATCGTGTTTCCTACTTAAGTTCACATTGTTCATCCACGAATCTAACTAGGAAGGTGTCAAAAACTCAAATACATAGTCAAAAAAACAAAAAATTACTCCAACTGCAGTACTTGTAGTTTCATACGGTGGAAAATACAGAATCGGCCCACTGGGCTTTAGCGAGGGAGCTAGTCGATTAGTGACAGGTTTAGTAATCCACTTTAATGACTTCTCTTAGAGCCAACATCAGAATTTCCCCGATAAATCCTGATATCTTTATAAACACGTGCATTGTGATGTCTCAAAAGGCAACGAACATTTCTCTGTCATCCCGACTTTGGGAGTACCATACACATTCCCGTAACACTGAAATACACCTTGCAGAATCAAGCAAACATGAAGTATAAATTCCTTCCATGAAAACTTGAGATCGTTGTAAGGAAAACTGCGTCTGAGAACAAGCCATTATATTGAGGGGAATTAGGGTTTAATACAGTCAAGACGTGGTCTTTCTGACGATTTCTTAAGGAAATTTGATGTGGAAATGATTTCTAAATTGACTGCAATAACAGAGATGATTTACGCCCATGTTAAAGCACAGTAACGGGACCATCTGAATCAAGATATAAAATTCAATGATTAGCATGCATCTGTAGAGCTGCTTATCAGCAAAGAAACAAGCTTGGGCCAATAAAATGAATTATGTACAGAAGCTGTTACTGCCCAATTGAAACTACCAGAGTAAGCTAGCAACGCAAGTAGAATTATATTCAGAAATCAGAAGACAACCAGAATACCTTTGAAAGTTGGGGTATAAAAAATAAGTGGATGTTTAATGGCATGTGCAGTATAAATGAAGAAATTATAAACTTAACTCATGATGGTCGTAGTGGAAGATACTGTTATTCCCCACATATAGTTCACCATCAATTTGGAAGGGTATCTTCCCACTATTCAGATGCAGAAAATACGAGTATCAATCATACATTTAAAATTTGACGTCTTTTTCTGAGCAAGACATTAGTGAATCCAACGAAAAACTTAAAGAAGAAGCAAGCAAATCAATTCACACATCAAGAAGTAGAGGGCATTATTGTACAATGCAGGGAAAGATGAATTGACTAAGCACTTTAGCAAAAGAATACATCCAAAAGAGCATTAATATTGTTAATCAACACTGCTTATCAATAGATTAGCAACAAAGAACGACTAACAAATTCCGAAATTCCTTATCCAGAAGTGTGAAGAGTGAGAGCAATTATCAAGAGTAACAGCAAACATCTCCGGATCATTGCTGGGATCCTCTCCTGATTATTTCAAGATATATTTGGTACTTGCTTTACATATCTCCGAATCATTTGGTCGCATACTTATCATTCTTGGGTCATTAAATTTACATATCCCTTCAAATTTCTCAGCTAATCCTGGTAAATACACACCAGAATTTCTTCTCCTCAACTAAAAATCCCACAACTCGTGTTCTGGATAGAATAAATATAATCACTTGAGAACCTAGATACTCACTCAAAACCTTTACAATAATACTAAATGGCTTTAACTTTCTCTGTGTTTTCAATCCATACTGCCCAACCTGTCGTGCGTCTCATGCACATCCAATCCCATTCCAAATTTTAAATTTTGGGCCTCTTTATTTTTCTCATTCTCTTCATTCTCTCTCTCTACTGTTATGTGAGGTAAAAAGAAATCATTGTCCCGCATAAAGGAAGAACAGTGTCAAACACGAACCTGTTCAAGAAAAATTAATAAAAATTCTACATCAGAAGGATTCCGAGCAATTGGCACAGGAGTCCGGAGGTGAAGGGTTCGAGAATCAACCTTGGGGATAATCTTGCAATTTGTAACTGAAGAGAAGGAAAAGAGAAACAAGGATATTGGGCAAACTCAATTCTGAAGAGTATTATTCCCATGCACAGTTCTTATACAATTGTGGCAGTTGCTCACTCAACGGCAGCTATTATCAAGTAAGTAAGTCTCCACACATTGATTGACAACTTCTGTGGTTTGGGGTTGGTAGGCCGTAGACAAACACAACTTGACCTTCTGTAATTTGAAAACTTCCATCCAAAGGTGGCTAACAAAAATGGGATCCCTACTCTTAAAATAGATTGTGACATGCCATGGAGTTTATAAACATTGTTGAAAAAACTTGGGCAACCTGGACATATTTACTTAGTTGGTCGACAACCACAAATACGGAGACTTTCCCAGCAGATTTTGGGAGACCTTCAATGAAATCTAGTGTAACGTGTTGCCATACTTGATCCGGTATAGGCAAGGGCAGCAATAATCCTAGGACGGCTGTAGCCTCATTCTTACATCTTTGACAGACTTCACAATGTCTAACATATTCATGCATAGCTTGCTTCATCTTTCTCCAATAAAGGTGTTGCTTCAATCTTCAACTCCAGAGTGACCTCCAAGAGATGAGTCATGGGAGTGCTGCAACAATTGTTTCCTTAAGGAATCATCATTCCCCACAACCAGTTTCTCTTTTTGCCTTAGAACTCCACCCTGCCACAGGTAATGACGTTTTGAATTTGGGTCCTCTTGAAGTTTGGTGATAATCTTCAGAATGGAGCAGTTAATCACCCAAGAAGCCCTAATCCTCTCCAGTATGTTGGACGAAATGATAACCATAGTGAAACAATGGCACTCCCCTTCTGCCCCTTGGCGTGAAAGTGCATCTGCTGCCTTGTTTTCTTTAACCCTCTTATATATAATAGAGAAGTCATGGCTCATTAACTTCAGAAGCCATTTTTCTTGGCTAGGGGTGTGTATCCTTTGCTCCCACAAATACGTTAAGCTTTGATGATCTGTTTTGATGGTGAAATGATGCCCTAACAAATACGGTCTCCATTTTTTGCACAACAGTAACAAGAGCAAGCATCTCTTTATCATATGTCAAGAGGTTCAACTTCCTTGATGAAAGAGCCTTACTTAAGTAGGCAATGGAGTGACCATGTTGCACGAGAACAGCCCCAATCCCACGGTCAGATGCATCAATTTCTATCTTGAATTCTTGTGAAAAATCAGGAAGTGCTAAAAATGGGGCTTCTGTTAAGGCCTGTTGGAGGTCTCTAAAAGCAGCTTCAGTTCTTTCTGACCATTCAAATCCCCTTTTTTTAAGTAGGAATGTAAGTGGCTTGGCAATCATCCCATATCCCTTGATAAATCTTCTATAGTAACCAGCCAATCCCAAAAATCCTCTTAACTCGCTCGCTGATTTGGGTTGAGGCCAATCTAAAATGGCTTTGATCTTCATGTCACCAACTCGAACCCCTTCCTTTGATATTACATGCCCCAAATGCTCAACTTGTTCGAGCCCAAATTCACATTTACTGTGTTTAAGGAATAGTGAATTACTTGTTAGAACTTCAAAGGCTTGGCAGATGTGTCCAATGTGGTCGCTCCATGTCTTTCTATATATATTAGAATGTCCTCAAAGAATACCAAGATAAGCTGTTGGAGGTATGGATGAAATATTTGATTCATCAGACCTTGGAACGTAGATGCTGCATTGATTAAGCCAAAGGGCATAACCAAAAACTTACAATGTTCTTGATGTGTGCAAAATGCAGCCTTGGGAATGTCCTCCTCTACCATGCGAATTTGATGGTAGCCTGAGCAAAGATCAAGTTTTGAAACGAAGCTGGTGCCCGGTAGCTCATCTAACAAGTCCTCAATAACTGGGATTGGTAATTTATCTTTCACTGTAATCTCTTCAATCTCCTATAATCTATACACAACCTCCAGGATCCATCCTTTGTCCTCACCATTACAACTGGTGATGAGTAAGGGCTGTGACTGTCTCTGATAATGTCCAAATTCAACATTTCACTCACAAGCTTATCAATTTCTGCCTTCTGCACAGTTGGGTTCCTATAATTATGATCATATTGTCTTCGCGGAGGTAGTCCTTTCGGTTCTTCAAATAATCCTTCATATTCTTTCAAAATGGTCCGCAATTCCTTAGCTCGTGTATCCTGTGGTTGCTTTACCTCTACTTGACATAGCTGATGAGTATCAGGACACTCGCCTTTGTTGGGCATGCCTATAGTTATCATGGATACGTGAACTAGGTTGTGCATCATTTTCTCCATTTTCTTTGTTGACGCCATCTTGATAGATGGCTGACTACCTCGAAGAATGATCTTTCTGCCTCGTACCATGAATTCCATGCGAAGTTGTTTGAAATCCCATCTCACCAGTCCTATGGTCACGAGCTATTGTATCCCTAAGGCAACTTCACAGCCTCCTAGTGGTAAAATCATGATGTCGGTTGAGAAGGAAGCATCCTGGACCTTCAAGCTGAAACCTTCTACCTTTTGCGAACTCACAATCTTGCTGTCATAAGCAATAGAACAGAAACAGGGGGCATATCTATGAATTTGCATCCTAATCTTTTAGCTGTATCCAAGTCTAGAAAGTTGTGCATACTCCTGATATCCACTAGTACGTGTATTTATCTTCTTTTTGTCACCCCTATAATTCTCAATTTCTCATGGTGTGAAAATTCGTGCACCCCTGATATAGCATGAACAGAAAGATATGGTTCCTCAGAGTAAGGTTGTGTCTCTCCTTCCTCAGTTGATTCAAGAATTGGCTCCACTTCCCCCTCAATTGTTTCTTCATCAACTTCTAAGATATACAGCTGTTTCTTCTCTTGGCATTGATGATTAAAATCATATTTCCCATTACACCAGAAGTACAATCCCTTCTTCCTTTTCTCCTCCATCTCTGCGGGAGTTAGCATTCTTGAAGTTCTTGGGGAGGCTTTAGGCCAAGCCGTGGGAGATTTCAGAGTTTCATTGACCAATGGTTTAATTGGGTTCAAAGGTTTATGACCGTTACCAGGATACCTTTGGTAGGTTGACTTTTAGTTGAGGGAGGTGGGATCGAGATGTTTGCGAGTGTAGAGTTGGCCTGACCCTCTTTGAAGCTTCAATGTTTGCTCCTGCACCTGGGCAAGGCTCATGGCTCTTGACAAGGTTCTAGGTGAGAACATCTTAACAGGAAGTCCTACTTTGGTTATAGTTGCGTACTCTTTAGATGACTCCACCCTATTTAAAGTTTCGTCGAAAGCATCTATATTTTCTTGCACAGAACCAACTTGTTGCAGGTCATTCAAATCCCCCATAGGGTCATCAAAGATATCCGAACCGAATCTGGAACCAAGGGCTTGCACATATTCACCCCAATGTGGCCATTCACGAGAGATGCGAGATTTCATATATATTTGATGACATCGAAGCGCCTTACCCTCCATGTGTATTAGAGCTATTTTCACCTTCGAGTCCGCTGGTGTGGCATCCACCTCAAAAAATTGCTCACACCTATACACTCATTCCCTCAATCCATTTCCGTCGAATCTTGGAAAGTCAATTCAAGGGCAATGAGTGGTTATATGATACATTTGTCCCCGGGTTGTAGATTCCGTAGCATTATCGGGGGAGTTACGGGGAAGAGTATTCTTACCTTCAGCCATCACCGACAAAATCAATTGCCTCATTTCTTCTGGGAATCTTGCTTGCTACTCTTGCCAGCCTCTGTGTAGTCGACCCATGGAGCGGTTCATCTCCTCAACGAGGTCCACATCTCTTCTTTGTTCTTGAAGACGGGTACTTTCTGCCATTTCCGTCATATTGCCCAGGTTCGTCTGCTCTGTTGCCGTCGTCACCAACTATCACTTTTTTTTGTTCATAATCGCGAGAGGATGCCGTGCAATTGGCACAGGAGTTCAGAGGTCAACGGTTCGAGAACCAACCTCGGGGATAATCCTGCAATTTGGTGAATGAAGAGAAGGAAATGAGAAACAAGAAAATTGGGTAAACTCAAATTTGAAGAGTATTATTCCCGTGCACAGTTCTTATACGGTTGTGGCAGTTACTCAATTGCAGATATTATCAAGTCCAGCTTTCACTTTTTCTAATTGAGAGTTCAGAATTACAAAGAAATCGTTATCGCATTGTACAAAATCGTGGGTTCTTCTACCGGAGTTTCCTTACTTGTGTAGGCGATGGCGTGGGGAACCGTTCCCGCCCTTGTCCTATCCCCTAGCCCTGTCCGTCATGGAATTCTTTCGAGTGCCGCTGTGAGAAAAAATTGATTCTATTTTAATAATTATAATAAAAATTTAATTATATTTATTTTTATAAAAATTAATTAAAATATAATATTTTAATTAATTTAATTAATTTTATTAGTAAACATGAAGTATTTGTTATATTAAAATTTATAAAATAATTTCAATGAATGACATATTTACTATATTAGTATAATTCATGTGACAAAATTTAATTTCCTTGCAAAATACTAAAAAAAAGAAAATTTTTATAGTGAATTTCATATTAAGATATAAGTTTCTAAACTACTAAGTTGACTCGATAAAAATTATATACAAACATAAAATATAAATAGAGTAAAAGTGCGTATACATTCAATATAAAATAATGAAAAAAATCATTATTTAATTGATATATATAATTCAAAATAGATAAATACAAAAATAACTAGAGTATACTAAATTTATTTATCAATAAAATAAACAAAATAATAAATTTTAAATTGTTTGAAGATTCTATAAATTATGAATGGTGACTAAAATTTTTTTCAAATTACTAAAAAAACAAAAAGTAGAGTTAAGAGAAGAAAATAATAATGATTTTAATTTTTCCGTATAAACAATTTTTATTGCGAAAAAACACATTAATTTTGTGAGAAGATTTAAAGTTTTATCAAAATTAAAATGTATATTCTATCTCAGTTAATTATTTTAAAGTTCTTTATTTTAGATTTCACTGAGTAGACAAACTAAAAATTTAATGAAGTAATTTTCAAATTGATTATATAAAAATTATGTAGAAGTTAATTACAACATATATAATGTAACTAATTACAATTTTTTAACAATTTATTATAATTACAATATTACATATACATATACGTAATATATACGTAATATATATATATATATATATATATATATATATATAGATCCAAGTGGGGGGCGGGGAGAAACTTCTCCAAGCACTTGTCCCTGTTATCGTCTTTAGACTTGTGCTGGCCTTAACGACACAGCATTAACTACTTGAAGAAAAACATGCTTCTCCAAACACCTGTCCCTGTTGCCATCTCTAGCCTTGGGCCGGCCTTAATGACATCCCAAAACAAAAACTAATGCTCAAGCCAACATATAGCTTCAACTCACAAGCAACAAAAGTTGGCTTAATCTTGAAAATTTTTCCTAATCTAGAAGAGGAGTTTAGCTAATATTGAAATGTAAAGATATAGACATGTCGTGCATACACACATCGACAATCACAATTTACAAACGTTAAGGGAAAGAATAGAAGCAACGGCAGTACAACTGCCAGACTGGGCTCTGACGAATGAATCCTGAGTTTGAAGTAGGTGACAAAGAATTGGATTGGCGGAACTGATGTGAGTGTGAGTACGCATGACCTAGAACCGCTCACCACTTTTCCTCTGCGGAGTTGCACTAAAATCGTGTTAATCTCAAAAGCATGGTTGCTTCCGCAATTAACGTGCTTCTTTTATAAAAACGACATTCAGATTATTTTCATTTTTATAGAAAAAATTCGCTCGACTAATTATTTACAATTTAGTTACTATCATCCTAATCATCTATTTAAAGAAATTTTATTAAGTTATTATAAAAATGTGAGGAATATAGAATATTTTATTTCTTCTTCTCATCATCATCTTAATTATTGGATCCTAATGGAAACGTCAATTGCTCTTGTAATTCATGGCTTGGATTTTTAAAATCTAGCTAAATTAGAATTTTTGTGATGATCGCCCTTGATATTATTTCTTAACAATAAATGATTTCGAAAACTATAGAGAATTCATGGCATCTAGACAAAATTTAAGAGATCAAACCCAACCTCCCTTTTTTCAATAATCAAACACTTAACAATATTTATAAAAAAATAGCATACGGTCAATCTCTCGGCCATATATTGGAACTGAGATGGATATCATGATTGGATTTCTGATTTATTTTTGTATGCGATAGGATTCATGGGATATAGTACTAAGTCTTGAACTCAATTCAACTCACAATGCATTACGTTCGATAGGGATAAGCCGAAGAATTTGATGTATGAATGAATACACTGAAAATGACGAATTAATAAAGTCCATGAGTTTCGTTTGCGGTTGTTTCCTGTCAGCGTTGTATGTAGGCAGACTTGCGAGTCTTCCATTATTTTTCTTGAATGTCCCACCTAATTCCCTTTGGCAGGTTAGAAGGACAACATTCAGTTATCTTACACACAGATCTAATAACAGCAGCTTGATCTGATGGAGAAACCTTGTTGCTTCTTCACAGCTGTTGCAGTCTTGTTATTGAGCAGCTGTACAATTGGCTATGAAACCACCGATCAAGATGCACTTGTTGCATTCAAAGCCACAATCATCTCAGACCCTTATGGAGTCTTGACCAAAAACTGGTCCACTGATGTATCCATTTGCCACTGGATTGGTGTCTCTTGCAGCGGTCACCAACGGGTCACGGCTCTCAACATTTCCGGCCTCGGCCTTCAAGGCAACGTCATTCCAAATCTTGGGAACTTAACTTTTCTCAGCTCCTTAGTCCTTCGCTCCAACAATTTCACAGGATTCATTCCCCACCAGCTGTCTAACTTGCGCCGCTTAATACTGATAGACGTGGGATTCAACAGCTTCGCTGGGGAAATACCGTCGTGGCTTGGAACCCTACGGAAACTCAGGTACATGTATCTGGACAACAACAAGTTCTCTGGCAGAATTCCACCATCATTAGGCAACAACTCAGTGCTACGGATACTAAGCTTGTCCTACAATTTACTTGGCGGATATATGCCTCAAGGGATTGGTAATCTTACTTCCCTGGAAACGTTAGACCTCAAGTATAACCAGATTACGGGTTCCATTCCACACTGTATATTCAACATATCTTCTATCGAGGCAATTGATTTCACGGGTAACGTCCTGTCAGGAGTGCTCCCCAACGACATGTGCAACAGCATCTCTAAACTCAGTGAGCTTTACATCTCTGCAAATCAACTTAGTGGTGAAATTCCGTTCAATATTTACAAGTGCAGCCAGCTCCAGATATTGTCCTTGTCCTACAATCATTTCAATGGCAGCGTGCCCAAGTCTATTGGCTGGTTGACCAACATCCGAACCTTGTATCTAGGAGTAAACAGCTTCCTGGGTATTCTTTCTTTCCTTATATTAAGGATCAATGAGAGGAAATAGAAAATGAATTGAATCTTTAACTAGAAGATACTTACCGAGCCCTTTCTTCTAAGTTGGCTTCCATTTTTCCCCTTGATATATTGTAAACAAATGAAATGAAATCGGATTGAGTAAACTGCTCAATAGAAATCCATAATGATGCAAGAATGCATTTAAGTATCTATATATCTACAATCCATGTTACTTCAAAGTGAAATCTTTCTTGCGTTTGGCTATGTTTTAGGGGGGCTTCCACTGGACCTACACAATCTCTCGCGTTTAGAGGGGCTCAGCTTCCGAGGTGCCTCTCTAACAGGGCAAATTCCATCTTTCATCTTCAACATGTCTTCTCTGCAATGGATAGATTTTGACAACAACAGTCTCCGTGGAAGCCTTCCTGAGGACATGTGTCGTAATCTTCCAAATCTCGAGCGTCTGGATCTTAATTTCAATCGTCTAACTGGCCGAATTTTGGACAAAATATGGGGCTGTAAGAGGCTTCGGTATCTATCATTGTCAGGTAACAATTTCAGAGGTAACATACTTAAGCACCTTGGAAACCTCACTGCGCTGGAGTATCTGTTTCTAGCAGAAAACAACTTCACAGGTACTTTAATAACTTTTAAGCGATTGCATCAAAATTCACATCTTTTTAAAACTTTTTGCATCGTGACAGAATAAACTTGCTGATGACATAAAAATTTGGGAATCCTTTTTCTGAGTTTATAACTAGAGTAACACATTTCTGCAGGAGAATTGCCTCCTGAGCTTGGTAATCTGAATCTTGTGAAAATAAACGTCCGTAACAATAGATTAACTGGCGCCATCCCATCTTCCATGTTCAACATGTCGACAGTGGAGATGATTGAGCTGTCAGCCAATCACCTGACAGGGCAGCTTCCTTCAACTGGGCTTTCACTTCCTAGCCTACAAGAGCTTTACTTGGCTGACAACAAACTCAGTGGAGGAATTCCAAGCTCAATCAGCAATGCTTCTAGTCTTGCTGTCCTAGAAATGGGAACAAACTCTTTCACTGGACCAATGCCTAACCTTGGTGGTTTAAGGAAGTTACAGCGCCTCTTGCTTGGAGAAAACAATCTCACTGGAGAGTCCCCAAAGCAGGAATTGAGATTTCTATCTTCGTTAACAAATTGTCGCCATTTGCGGCTTATAGAAGTATCGCTCAATCAGCTAGATGGCACACTCCCCACTTCAATAGGAAATTTCTCTTCTTCTCTTGAGGTTTTTAGAGCATTTGGATGCAGAATCAAAGGATCCATTCCTGATCAGGTTGGAAACTTGACCAACTTGCATGACCTATATTTAGATAGTAATGAGTTGAGTGGAATCATCCCGAGAACACTAGGAAAATTGAAACAACTTACTCGTGTATATCTTGAACACAACAAGCTTGAAGGATACATCCCCACCGATATTTGCCAATTGGGCAATTTAGGGGACTTCTATGTGAGTGACAATGCTCTCCATGGTTCAATCCCAGCATGCTTTGGTGATCTCAAGTCCCTGCGAGGATTGTACCTAGACTCGAATAAATTGGAATCTAACGTGCCCTTAAATTTGTGGAATCTTAAGGATCTCCTTGAATTAAACTTGTCCACAAACAATTTCAGAGGTTCTCTGCCACCTGAGATTGGAAACTTAAAGGTTCTCAGGAATTTAGACTTGTCATGGAATCAGTTCTCGGGTGATGTCCCAAGTTCTATTGACAAAGCAGAGTCACTGGTTTTCCTATCTTTAGCGCATGACAAATTTCAAGGGTTTATTCCTGAATCCCTGGGAAACTTGAAAGGCTTGGAATCCCTGGACCTGTCACTCAATGATTTTTCTGGATTAATCCCAAAATCACTTGAGGGGCTCTCCTACCTTCAATACTTCAACGTGTCTTACAACAGACTAGAAGGACAGATTCCTAGAGGAGGTAATTTTGCAAACTTCACAGCTCTGTCATTTGTGAAGAACTATGCTTTATGTGGGGAAGCTCGTCTGCAAGTTCCACCTTGTGAAGAAAGTCAAAAGAAAACAAGGTTCAAGAATTTTGTCTCCCTGGTGAAATATATTGGGCCTCCTTGTGTATCAGCCATCATTTTGCTGGTCATTATTCTTCTACTGATGAGAAGACAAAAATCTAGGTCAGAGCCTCCTGAAACTGAAATTTCGTTACTCCAGTCGTGGAAAGGAAGATCTTATCTTGAACTTGCATGGGCAACCAACAACTTCAGCGAGGGCAACCTGCTTGGAAGTGGAAATTTTGCTTCGGTATTCATAGGGACACTTGCTGATGGCGTAACAGTTGCAATCAAAGTTTTCAATCTGCACTCAGAAAAAGTGGCCAAAAGTTTAGACACAGAGATGAAGGCACTGAGCGGCATTCGCCATAGGAATTTGATCAAATTCATTGGCTACTGCAGCAAAGCAGATTTCAGAGCTTTGGTCTTGGAGTACATGCCCAATGGCAGCCTGGAAAAATGGCTATATTCCCATAACTATTTCTTGGATCTGCTACGAAGATTAAACATAGCAATAGATGTTGCATTTGCCTTAGAACATCTTCATCTGGGCCACACGTTCCCTATTGTTCACTGCGATCTTAAGCCAAGCAATGTCTTGCTGGACGAAGATATGACAGCACATGTTGGTGATTTTGGTATTGCCAAACTCTTTGGCGAAGGGGAATCAATGGCTCAAACCAGAACCCTGGCAACAATCGGATACATGGCACCAGGTGAAGTTCGGCTTCAATATTGAACTGTTCGACAGTCTTGGTTCCAAAATATTAAATTTGAACATAATTTTTTTTAACTTGACTGGTTCATTTACCTGCTCTGGTGAGTGCTTTATGTCAATGTAGAATATGGAGCTCAAGGCATTGTATCAACTAGCAGTGATGTCTACAGTTTCGGTATAATGCTACTGGAGATGTGCACCAGGAAAAGGCCCACAGATGAAATGTTTGGAGAGGAAATGAGCTTGAAGAGTTGGGTGCACCTTTCGTTACGCGAAAACAGGATAACTGAAGTTGTGGACACCAATTTACTCGAAGGAGAAGACCACAACTTCTCAGCAATGGAGCAATGTCTGTCATCCACGTTGGAGTTGGCAATGGAATGCTTAACTGCTTCTCCTGCAGACAGAATCAGCATCAGCACAATTGTGGCCAAACTAGAACAGATTAGAGCCATGTTTCTAGCAAGCACTAGAAATTTGGCAAACAAGGAAGGCATGCATGCTTTTTAAGTAAATTTCTGTCGTAACAAATTCCTGCATCTTTCAATTAATTCGCTGAAAAAATTGACGCTAAGAATGAAGAACAATATGTCGTGGTTGATAGTTCAATTGGCTTCTGTTCGTTGGGTTTCTTCTTTCTTGATTATGTTACCAAGGTCAAAGTTAGGCAATATCCACCAGTACCTTCTAAGTTAGTCGACCCAAAATCCCCTTCTTCTTTCCTTAATGGAAGACAGGGAGAGAGGAAACACGCATCAACTCCAAGACGATTTTGTGCAGGGGAATATAATATTGTAATGTAAAACAAAATGCGTCCCTTGCGCGATCTTCTTACCCGATCTCATGCTTTATTGCTATTTGTCCCTTCCGGAAATTCGTGCGTTGCCTGCCTTAATTGCTTTGCTTAAACAATATTTAATAAAGAAATCCATAATTAATATTGACAAGTGACAACAAGGAATACAGCAGCAAATAATGCCTTGTGTTTGCAGTTTTAATAGCATTTTTTTTGTGCTTCAAACTAATCCAGTCCAAGACAGAAAATTAACATAACCTACGGGACTAGGGGGCATATAATTCTGGAAAACCAAAATTCACCGAATGGGATATCAGCAGAATCTCATAATGATATTTTTCTTTTTCTTTTTTTTCATTGAGAATTCACGAGCCAGACACACGAGACATGTCAGGACCTGTGAGTATAGGAAGAAAATGCTGAAACACAATTGTAAGATTTCAAGCCAAATTCTCAAATTCATCCGCAAGTTTAACAGGGTAATCATAAAGCAACATAACTCTGGTGCATAGTCGATTTACAGGATCATTCTTATGACTAGATTTGAAAATTGAAAACACAATCGTATTCGTACTTAAGTTCACATTATTCATCCATGCATCTAACTAGGAAGCTGTCACAAACTCAAGTACGTAGTCAAAAAAACAAAAAATTATTCCCCCAGACTGGAAAATACAGAATCAGCCCACTGGGCTTTAGTGAGGGAGTTAGTCAATTAGTGACCGTTTTAGCAATCAACTTAAGGACTACTATTAGAGCCAAGATCAGAATTTCCAAGATAAATCTCGACATCTTTATAAACACGTGCATTGTTATATTTTAAAAGGCAACGGACATTTTTTTGTCATCCTGAATTTTGGAGTGCCACACAAATTTCGGTGTCTCCATAAAAGTAAGCACTGAAGTACCACCTTGCAGAATCAAGCAAATATGAAGTATAAATTCCTTGCATGCCAACATCTTGAGATGGTTGTCATGAAAACTCTGTCCGAGAACAAGACATTATATTAGGAGGGGTTAGAGATTAATACAGTCAAGACATGGTCTTTCTGATGATTTCTTAAGGAAATTAATGTGGAAATGATTTCTAAATTGATTGCATCAATAACACATATAAGCACAGTAACTGAATTTTATATCTTGATTCGGATAATTCATCACATAGGCAGTAACTGCTTGTTTCATTTACGCCCATGTAGAGCTGTTTATCAGCAAAGAAACAAGCTTGGGCCAATAAAATGAACAAGGACAGGAGCTGTTACTGCCCAATAGAAACTACCAGAGAAACCTAACAACGCAAGTAGAATTATATTCACAAATCAGAAGACAACCAGAATACCTTTGAAAGTTAGGGTATAAAAAATAAGTGGATGTTTAATGGCATGCGCGGTAAAAATGAAGAAATTATAAACTTTAACTCATGATGGTGAAAGTGAACGATACTGTTATTCCCCGCGTATAGTTCACCATCAATTTGGGAGGGTATCTTCCCATTATTCAGATGCAGAAAATACTGTTAAGGTTTGTGGCTATTTCTACATCAAGAGCCGCCTATTTCAACTGACAAGAATAAGTCAAAGATTGTGGTTAATCAGATGCAGGGGTAGGTTCCTCCATTCTTAGCCAATCAGGTGCAGTGGTAGGTGCCTTCAAACTTACCAATGAGGTGCAGGCACAGGTGTTTCTATTTTTAGCCAATCAAGTGCAGAGGTAGGTCCCTCCAAATATGGCCAATCGGGTGCAGGGTTTTCAACTATAAATAAAAGAGGTTTTGACAAGCTTTTGTATTAGTGCAAGTTCAAAAATTGAGTGTATGAATGTGTGTAAAAAGGAGTGTTCCTTGTTAGGTTGTTTTTGGAGAGTTCAAGTTACTCACTTACCTTTGTTGTTTGTTTTCTTCCTCCCTTGTCAAATTCGTGCTTAAATTGATCAAAGTATTTTTAATCATGTTTCTAAAAAAATAAGGGTTGATATTTTGTGGAAGAAACTTGAAGCAATGTATGAAAGGAAACATGGTTTAAACAAAACTTCATTGTTAAAGAAAATTACTCGTCTTCGTTATAAGGAGGGTTCTAGTATGTCGAAGCATTTAAATAATTTTCAAAGGTTAATTAATCATTGTACAACTTTGAAATTAAAATTAGATGATGAGGTCAAGCTTTTTTGTTGTTTAGTTCACTGCCCAATAGTTAGGAAACCTTGTTTGTTACTATTTCTAACTCTACTCCAAATGGAGTTTTTACCTTGGATATGATGAACGAAACCTTACTCAATAAAACAACAAAGAGGAAAGAGCTTGAACAAGAAGTTGAAAGTCAGGCCTTAGTTTTTGAAAAATATGGAAGATTTGGATGAAGTCAAAGTTGAGGACCAAATCGAGGAAGATCACACTCAAGGGGTAAGTATGTTAATAGAAAGAAGTTGAATGCTTTAAATGTAAAAGGAAAGACTACATCAAAAGGGTTTGTTAGAATTGGAAATATGATTTTAATAAAGGAAAAGAGGAGCAAAAGAAGCAAGAGAACATGCTCGAGAAAACAACAGCCATAGCTTCTGATGAAGATGTGATAATTGAAAGTGATGAAAATTCCTTGAATTTTACCTTTTAAAATTATTCTTGGGTGATTAAATCGGGGGCTTCCTATCATGTTATTCCACATCAAGAGTTCTTCTCTTCTTATCATCTTGTAGAAAATGGCTTTGTAAAAATGAGTAATAGTGGCACCTATAAAATTCATGGTTTTGGTGATGTTTTGATAACTACTGCCTTGGGATACAAATTAAAGCTGAAAGATGTGAGGCATGTATCAGACCTAAAGCCGAACTTAATTTCTACGGGAAAGTTAGACGATGAAGGGTTCTTTAGTCATTTTACTAGTGGAATTTAGAAGTTAACAAAAGACAATTTGATTATTGCCAAATGGAGAAAGGTAAATACCTATTACATTACTAATACAAAAATTGATAGTAATGCTTGTACAGTGGTGAAATCATCAATGAAGTTGTGGCACAAAAGGTTGAGGCATATAAGTGAAAAAAGTGTGTCAATTTTGACTAAAAATAATAATTTTCCAAAATTTTGAAAATTTTGATTTCATATCTTGTACCAACTGTATAAAAAGAAAACAAAGAATTGCTTTAAAAAATTATACCTCTACAAGGAAAGAAAAACCTCTTGAACTTGTACACATTGACATTTGTCAAATGAATAAAGAACTCTTGGTGGTGCTTTGTATTTAGTGACTTTTATTGAGGATTTTTTTAGAAAAGTTTGGTCCTATGCATTAAAATCAAAAGATTAAGTTTTGGAGTCTTTCAAAAATTTTCATAAAAGGATTGAACGATAAATGGGCCTTAAATTAAAATGTGTTCAGGCTGATAATGGGGAAAATACAGAAGACCGTTCGAAAAATATTGTAACAGTCATGAGATCCGATTGGAGAAGGTTGTCCAAAGACCCTGCAGCAAAACAATATTGTTGAAAGAATGAATTGGATCATTACTGAAAGGATTCGAGCTCTGCTATCACATGCAAAGCTATCAAATCCGTTTTAAGGGGAGGCTATGAAGACAGTTGTTGATTTGATCAATCTTTCGCCTTCAGTTTCTTTGAATGGAGATGTTCTAAAAAAGATATGATCCGGTAAATCTATCAATTTACAGTATTTAAAAGTTTTTTGGTGTCGGGCATTTGTTCATATCCTAAATGATAAAAGGAATAAACTTGATCCTAACTTAAGAAATTGCATCTTTTTGGGATATAGGTATGAAGAATTTGGATATAAATTATGAGACCTCAATGAAAAGAAAATAATAAGAAGTCGAGATGTTATTTTCTTTGAAAATCAAACTATTGAAGATATAAAGAAAGAAAATAAGAATAGGACTACTGAAGAAATTTTAGTAAAAGATCCTCCTTCCCAATAAGTTTTGGTTATTTAATAACCTTTGCGGGTGCTGATGTGTCTTGGCAAAGTAAACTCCAAAAATGTATTGCACTTTCAAGTACAGAGGCAGAATACATCGCACTAACCAAGGCATGCAAAGAATTAATTTGGTTGAAAAAGTTCCTTTAAGAGTTAATATGGAGCCAAGAGAAGAATACCATTAACTGTGACTGTCAAAGTGTAATCTATCTAAGCAAGAATTCAACATTCCATTCCCGGTCCAAGTATATTGATGTTTGTTATCACTAGATTCAACAAGCTTTGGAAGAAAAGAAAGTAAGCTTGCAAAAGATTCATATAGACAACAATGCAGCAGACATATTAACTAAAGCATTACCTAAAAAGAAGACTGACACATTCAAAGAAGTTGTTGGGTTACGATAAAGTATATAAATAGCAACAAAGAGGGAGGAATGTTAATGTTTGTGACTATTTATACACCAAAAGTTGCTCATTTCAACCAATAAGAATAAGTCAAAGATTGTGACCAATCAAGTGCAGGGGTAGGTGCCTCCATTCTTGGCCAATCAAGTTCAAGGGTGGGTGCCTCCAAATTTGGCCAATCAGATGTAGGGGTAGATGCTTCCATTTTTGGCCAATCAGGTATAAGGGTAGGTGCCTCCAAACGTGGTCAATCTGGTGCAGGACTTTTAACTCTAAATAAAGGAAGTTTTGATAAGCTTCTGTATTAGTGCAAGTTCAAGAAATGAGTGTGTGAGTGTATATAAAAAGGAGTGTCCTTGTGAGATTATTTTTGAAAAGTTCAAGTTACTCCCCTACCTTTGTCACCCAAATATAAAGTGCTACGTTTTTAAAAGTTCCTTTCTATTTTTAGAGTCTATTTCTTCCAACAAATACAAGTATCAATGATACATTTAAAATTTGATATCTTTTGTGAACAAGATATTAATATTAGTGAATCAAACAAGGAAACCAATTCACACATCAAGAAGCACAGGGCATTATTGTACAATGCATGGAAAGATGAATCGACTAAACACTTTAGCAAAAAGAATACGTCCGAAAGAGCAATACTATTGTCAATCATCACTGCTTATCAATAGATTAGCAACAAGGAATGACTCAAAAATTCCAAAATTCATTATCCAGAAGCGTGGGGAGTGAGAGCAATTATCAAGAGTAACAATAAACATCTCCAGATCACCGCCGGGATCCTCTCGTGATTGTTGCAAGACATATTTTATACTTGCTTTACATACCTCCAAATCATTTGCTTGCGTATTTATCATTCTAGAGTCATTAACTTTACATATACCTCCAAATTTGTCAGCTGATCCAGCTAAATACGGCCAGAATTTCTCCTCAACTTAAAATCCTGCAACTTGTGTTCTGGACAGAACAGATATAATCACTTGAGAACCTGGATACTCACTGGAAACCTTTCCAATGATAAGCAACAAAAGTTCGCTTAATCTTCAAAATTTTTCCTAACCAAGAAGAGGAATTTAGCTGATACTGAAACGTAAAGGTATACATATTTACCGCATACATACATCGACACTCACAATTTACAAACGCTAAGGGTAGGAATAGAAGCAGCGGCAGAAAAAGTGCCAAAATGGGCTTCGATGATTCCCTGAATTTGAGGTAGCTCAGCCGACGAAGAATTGGTGGCATCCGACGGAATTCCGTTGGAGGAACTGATGCGAGTGTGAATAGTTATGCCGGAGAACCGATCGACCGCTTTCGTCCTCCGGGGTCGCACTAAAAGCGTGTTTGCCACAAAAGCGTACGTGCTTACGCAATTAACGTGCTTCTTTTATTATACGAAATTAGGGTTATTTTTCATTTTTATCCAAAAAATTCACACGGCTAATTTCTTACAATTTAGTTACCATCACCCTAACCATCTATTTAATTTTTTTTGAGCTAATGAAAGAAATTTTATTAAGACACGCTCTATCTATTCCAGTTCACAGAAAGGTTTCTTCCAATTTTTAAACTCTCTAATTTATACTTAGCTATTAGTATAGAATATTAAAGACATAAAGCATAATTAAAATTTTGTAATATTCAGCATTAAATGAATGCCTATTAATATAAAAAATTCTTTGTTATTTGTTCTTTTTAACATAATTTTTTAAATATTTTAAATTTTAAAATTAAATTAATTTTGTAAAAAGTAGACTTCAAAATGTTTCAAATCATATATCATATGACATGTATTAGACTTTATATAAGAGAGTTATTAGTATATAAAAGTTATTACTATTCAAATTATGAATTTATGATCAAATAAAAAAGTTAACTGATGTGCAAGTAAAGGTATTACATTATTAAACTTAAATTTATATGTAAAGTATTAAAATGATAGAAAATTGTTAAATATTTCACATATATTATATGCATGAGTCAAAAGTAAAAAAAAAAAAAATACATATATTTGATACTTAATGTCACATTTAAACAAAAGTTAGACACATATATGAATTTGTAGGAAAGAACTATGATCATTTAAAATTAATTGATGTGATTATTAAACTTATATGTAAATTATAAAATGATAGAAAATTATAAAATCTTTCAATCTATCTATATACTTATACATGTGTGTAAAGTATAAAAAGAACTTCTTTTAAATTTCTTTTGTATCTAATATCATATTTGAAAAAATTATCAAGAAAAAGAAGAAAAAAAAATTCCTAAAATTTGTTTAGCATACACAACATTCATGTGTGTGTGTGGGCGTGTGTGCATATGCATATTAGTATACATAATGTGTGTGACACACAACCTCAAGAAAAGTTTGTTTGAATTTTGTAGTTTCTAATTTATGTTTTGCAATTAATATAAAATAAAAAAATCAAATTTTAAATTTTTATTACCATAATTAAAAATTTATTTCATTATTCATTTATATATATATATATATATAGATCTTAAACATGTCAAAAGTATAAATCACAAAATTGTCCCTAAATTTTTTAGATGCAAAATATAAATGTACTTAAAAATATAAAATAATCAAAAGTAATATTTTAAATCTGGTCTTTAATATTATGCTTTCTATAAGAAATTATGATTTATCTAAAATGGCAAAAAATTGTATACATGTGTCAAAAGCATAAAAGAATTTTTAAATTTCTTTGATACCTAATATTATATTTAAAAACATTATCAATGAGAAGAAGAAAACATTTTTTGAAATTTGTTTATCATACACAATGTGTGTGTGTGTGTGTGTGTGTATTAGTGTACAAAACGAGCGTAAATGTTGTAGTTTCCAATTTATTTTTAGCAATTAATAAAAATAAAAATATAAAGTAGAATATTTAAATCTTTATGACCATAATAAAAATTATTAAATAATTCATATATATATATTTATAGATTATAAACATGTGAAAAGTATAAATGACGGAAAAAATGTTCTTAAATCTAAATGTACTTAAAATATAAAATAATAAAAAATTATATTTTAAATTTAGATATCTTTAATATTATGTTTCGAATTTAATCGTATACTTTAATAACTCAATTTTTTTTAATTGTAAAAATTTATGATTTATATTAAAATAAAAAACAATTCTTGATTGATAGACCTATATATGCTAATCAAAATTCAATAATAAATTTTCAAGTAATATTAGTTTTGTACATAATTAGAAAACTAATCTTTAAATCCTTTCTAACTTCATCACATATGACAATTCAAAAATATGGTAGTTTAATTGTCATTATGTTAAATTAAAAAGAAAGCTTTTTATGTCAAGATAATACTAAATTTTTTGAGACGATAATTAAAGGATTGTTAATGTACTTTTTCAAGGATGAATATGAAGAATAATAGAAACAAATAAGTTTTTGAATTTAATTTATTTATTGTCACTTAGGCTTAATGACCTTAAATCTTTTTCCTATTAAAAAATCAAAAGTAAGATTTACAACCCTTAATAAAAAAAATATATTAGCTTAGTATCTACTTTTACTATTATATTTTAACAAGAAAATTAAATAAATGCATGTAAATATAAATTAATTTTCTACAAAGTATATTTCAAGGATAAAATGGGATTCATCCCATAATATATACATTATCAATAACTTCATTTTTAAAGTAAAATTTAATTTAAATTTTTATTCATATCAAAAGTTCGGATAGTGATTATTAATTTTTAGAAATAAATTATACAAATGGAATAATAAACTAGCTAGACACTGGATAATAATCGATAAAAATAAAAATTCACTGGAAAAGTGAGACGGTCTAGGAAAATTTATATTTGAATATAAACAATTGTACGTATTCAAGATTACATACATAAAAAGAATAGTCAATAATTATAAATTTATAATATCATTTATCTATATTGCTGTTACTGTTACTTGACGGATGCATTTATATTTCTTCAATCACAAATGTTCAATTGCTAATTTGAATAACACAAGTTCATTTAATATCTACAACTAAAATATAATTAAGATTTAATCCTTCTCAAGTTTTAATTAGTCAACATAGAAGTGATATTTAATGATAAAGTAAATTATAGACTTATAGAACATAGATTTCTAATTTATGTTTTCTCTCAAAATTTATAAAATTGTATCTACATTGAAAATTTTTCATGTGAAATAGAATAAATGTTCTAACAATATTGAAATAATTTGTAGTAAGATATCAAAATTCTTTTCTCTTAGACTCACACATGCCTAAACCAACTCAAAAACTTTTCTTTTCATTCTTTTCTAATTTTACAAATCAAAATTTAAAATCATACTTATACAGAAGTGCAGTTTTTGAATATTTTAAATATACGCTCTACAAATAAAATTTAATTTGACCCAAAATAACTTTGACTTTAAAATTTACTGTTTTATATTGCATCAAAAATTAAGTACGATGACAAAATTAAATTAAAATGATGATATATATAATGTGCATTTACATAATTAATTTTCTTAAAAATCTAATAAAAGAATTAAACTGGATAAGCTGGCCACGTGAATTGAAACTAAAAAAAAGTCAAAAACACTTTATTTAGTATGTACCAATTTCGTACAGAATAAAATTGATATTACATAAAACATTTGTTAATTCATTTATCCATAAAAGTATTAGTGATAAAATTAATTTAGCCAATTTACTCTTAAATGTTGTCATATTTAATTATACATATTTGATTTAAATATGGGAGTAAAACGTTCTTCAATTGTTAGTTAAAGAAAAAAAATGAAATAAGTGATTCACAATTATTTTTGATAATGCGTTTATTTTCTTTCTTTCTTTTTTTGATAGTTAATGTGATAGAAAGAAATTAAAAGAAGTGAGAGAGAAGGAAAAAAAATGTGAACAGTTAAAATTAGCATATATTTGTAAGTATCAATTATGAATATTTCTCTGCTTAATTTTGATTATTAATTTACTCTTTAATGTTTTCAATTAAATAAGAAAAATTTGCTGTTCATTCTCTTCTTCTCGTTCTTTCAAATAATCATGACCACTATATTATCAAATTAAGAATTCGTGTATTATTTAAATAATTGAAAAATATCTATTAATTTTTAATATGCAAAATTACTCAATTTAGTTGTATGTGGTTGAATAAAAATATCATTCATGTACTAATACATAATTTATGAATTTTATATAAAATAAATTTATAGTGAAATATTTCATGCTATGTCATTTGTTTTGGGTAGTTGATTTTTTTTTAACTCTTATTTTGGCACGTGCATTTATCCCTATTAATGACTATTGAATATGAGTATTTATTATTTTGACTAAAACCATCAGTTATGCAGATAACTAAATAGTTTATCCGCATACAAGTTAGTTTCCTATTATTACTGTATGAATTAGTTGGTATTTAATAGGGATGGATTTAGAGCTCAAAGTTTGAAGAGGTCAAATTACTATTTATTTATTAAATAAATACAATAATATAAAATAATTTTACTCAATTTATAATAACAAAAACACATAAAACAAAAATATGTTTGTATAATATTAAGATTCATATTTTATACTAAAAATGAAAATAAATAAATAAATGAATTGAATTGATTAAAAGATGATAAAAATGTAAGAATAAATGTTTAAATTACCAAAAATATACATAAAAAATTTAAAAGTGGATTTCATTATTATTTGTAAATAAAAGATCTGAATTAATAAGTAGTTACGTTCTTTATAAGTAACTAAGTTTTTAAAATATATTGAGTCAATCACTTCTAACTTTAAATTTTATCAAAATTCATAAAAAAGACTAAAAGTATATTTTTACATTCTTTTAAATCAGTTATTTTGAACCTATAAATTTATTAATGTTTAGAAATATCTAACTAATTTTAATATATGATTCATTGACTTTTAAAACTTAAGAAGTCTAATAAAATATTTTGAGAGGTCCAACTCATAAAATTACACAAATATGCCAAATTTTAAAAAACTTACAAGAAAAGTATAAGAAAAAATTAATAAAATTTCAAAACTTTAGTAGGTGAGGCCAAGTTGCACCAGGTCCCCCTCTCACTACGTACTTATTTCTTGTAATTTTTACCCTTCCCATAAATTATCAAACATTTAAAAAATGTTATACTTAAAAAATAAGTTTTAATAAGAAGAAAAATTTTAAAAACTTCAACTAATATTAGGTTGATATTTATGGTAAAATTTATATACTAATTAAAATATTTATTAATTTAATTAACATTATAGTATTTATAAAAAAACAATGTATCAAGAAAAAATTATTAATGTTCTTTTGTTGTTTACTCAATATTTGGAATAAATTTTAGAAATAAATTGATTGTAACAAGCAAATGAAAACAAAGTTTTAAATATTTTATAACTATTAATGAACTAAGTAAATATTCTATTAACCAAATTTTCAGCATCAATAATTTCTTCAAAAATATTAATGTATTATACACTTGACTTATATATAAATATATATGCCTAAAAAAACTACTACATATAATCTATCTACATATATATAATTGTTTTATAAACATTAAAACAAGTTGGATGTTATAAAATTTTAATCTTTTACATATCTAAAGTTCAATAAAACATTAATTTCACTAAAATGATAAAAAATTTCTTAAATATACAACTATATTTTAATAAAAATAAAAAATTTAATAATAAAATACCATGAAATTTTGGAAAGTAAACAAATGTTTAATCTTAAATCAAAAAATTTCAATGCAGAATCTTATAATTGAAATTTCTCAAAAGTAAGTATTTGTAGTAAGCGTAAAAATTAGGTTCTTAATAATCTCTTACAACTTAATATAATAATAGCTTTGAAATTGCAAAATCTTCTCTTTGGCATTTGCTTTGCTTACTTGTGATTAAAAATTTTAGGTTTATTATATAAGCGTGTATTTATTTTTAAAATCTCTCTACAACATATTGCAATTTTCATCTATTACACTACTTCGGTAGAATGTAAGTTATCAAGAAGCCTTTTTTAAGAAACATTAGTATTGAAATGGATGATTTAAGTTTCAATGATGAAGTAAAAATAAATATTGTAAATTAGAATTATCTAAATTTTCTACCTATAAGAAGCAATCATAAGCCTCACTATTTAGAACAAATTAAAGTTAAATTCTCAAAAAATTAAAATTATTCAAAAAAGATGATGAAAAAACATGATATTCTTTCTAAACATTGAATGTATTAGCATGGGAAATACAATATGATTAAGACATTTTGCACAAAATCAGGATGCATGAAACATATAAGCAATAAAGAACACAATACTACTATAATACTAGCTATAAAACTGTAAAATCCTTCCTTTTAAGTTTAGAATATTTACATATGTTTAAATGTCTAATATCTATTGAAAATTCATGTTTTAATCATATAATTTAAATTACAAATATGTGTGTGTAAGTATTCTTTAAAGCAATACCTTCATTTTCATTGCGATCATCCAAATACAAGATTGAATATAAAATATTATACAACTTGAAAGAAACTTTTTAATTATTTTGTAATATTTAAAAATTTAATAATGTTTTGTACTCAAATTGAAGGAAAACAAGCACCTGCAAGACTTGTGATTAAAGTTTTAAATTCCTTCTATATTTGATAAGAAAACATATTTAATCTAAAAGAATTTAAAGAGTTGTTATCAAGATATTTCTTTCAAAAGACATTAATATCTAAAGTTATAATTTATGTTTCAAAAATGAAGCCAAAATAAATATTTAAAATTAATGTCACCTAATTATTTTATTTACAAGAAGTAATCACAAGTCTTGCTATTTAGAACGAGTTAAAATTTAATTGTAAGATTAGAAAAATTATTTGAAAATGATGATGACCAAATAAGATATTCTTTTTTAAAGTAAAATATGGATTAGTATAGCAAACAACGTTATTAATCAAATGGTTCATAACATTTTGTATAAAGTGATGATAAGAAAACATGAGAAATCGATATAATGAAGATTACAATTGATAAAAATTTATATCATTAACAAAAATTAACTTATTTAAGTCAACTTGTTGTTAATTATATATTGAAATTTGTGCATGTCGCAATAAATGTTAGTGGTTTGTGAAGATGGGATACAAGAAAAATGATCCCAAATATACATATATGTCAAGAAAAAACAAGTGCAACCTTGATTTAAAGACCTAATGAAACAATTATTTAAGAGTATCAAATTTTATCATGAGAAGATAATAACATATAGAAATTCAAAAACTTCATCCATTTCATAAATAATGAGAAGGAGTTGAAAATCTATAATTTAAGGGTTTTTTTATAGGATTGACTTCCATCTACATGCACAATTATTGATTAACTATAATTGAAAACAAATTAAAAATAAAATAAAGCATGGTTTTAATATGTTTCGTAGCATTTATATTTACAATTGTTAAGTTATAAAATAATTAAAAATTTAAATTTGTTCTAAAACTTAAAAAAAATAATTTGTACGAATAAAAAATAAAATTTAAATTGAAATCTTGTCAAGATCAGCTGTAGCATCGAATGAATCTTCGTGATGATGATCGCCCTTGATATTATTTCCCAACAATAAGTGATTTCAAGACTATAGATAATTTATGACATTTATGGTCTGTTCGACTGTTTTGGTTATGCAAAATGTGATATTAGTCACGTTTTGTCATTATTTTTTTCTTTTTTTTTTTGGGTTTCTTAATCTTTTTAAACAATTTTTAATTATAATTAATTAAGGATTTTAATTAAAATATTTTATTTTATTTTATTTTTATTTCATATTTATTACCTAATATTTTAGTTTTAAAATAAGTTTCAATTTGGTTTTGCTTAATTAGTGTATTTTTTTTACAAATTTTTTCTTATACATTAAAGTATTTTGTCAAAATTAATATATAAAAAGTTTAAAATTTTTACTTGGTTATATATGTTAATGTACTAAAATTATTTATTCAATAAGATCATATGTTTGACTCTCATTCACATGTGTGAATTAACTACAATTGTTAACAAATAAAATATTTTTTAAATATAGTAATGTAATGTTTTAGATTTATTTTATTTTATTTGTGTTTATACAATTGTTAATTTATAAAATAATTAAAAACTTTAAACTTGTTGTAAAATTCAAATAATAGGTGTAACAAATAAAAAAGTAATTACATTAATTATAGGTAACAAGACATGGAAAAATCAGAAATTTTTAATAAAATATATGAAAAAGAAAGAAATGGCGGGTTCGGAAGGGCCGGGATTTAAACAAAATTTAAGAGATCAAACCCAACCATCCTTTATTCAACAATCAAACACTTCATAATAATGATAAAAAATACCATACAAAATTATGTACGAAATCGCTCCTCCATATATTTTAATGATGCCGCTTGGAACAAGGATGGATATGAATGGCATAATGATTGGGTTTCTAATTAATTTTTTGTATACGATGGGATTCATGAGATATAGCAAGCCTAGAAGTCAATTCAATTCACAACGCAGTACGTTCGATAGGGATAAGCCGAAGAATTTGATGTTTTTTATTATTTTGTGTTAACTGTCCCACCTAATAACGTTTGGGTGGTTAGAAGAACATTCAATTATCTTGCACACAAATCTAAAAACAGCAGCTTGGTCTGATGGAGAAACCTTGTTGCTTCTTCACGGCTGTTGCAGTCTTTTTGTTGAGTAGCAGCACAATTGGCTATGAAACCACCGACCAAGATGCACTTGTTGCCTTCAAAGCCACAATCATGTCAGACCCTTACGGAGTCTTGAAGTGGTCCACCGATGCATCCGTTTGCCACTGGATTGGCGTCTCTTGCAGCGGCCACCAACGGGTCACGGCCCTCAACAATTCCGGCTTCGGCCTTCAAGGCACCGTCGCTCCAAATCTTGGGAACTCGACATTTCTCGGCTCTTTAGATCTTCGCTCCAACAATTTCACAGGATTCATACCCCACCAGCTGTCTAACTGCGCCGCTTAATACCGACAAACGTACCTCCTGAGCTTGATAATCTAAATATTGTGAAAATCCAACAATAGATTATCTGGTGCCATCCCATCTTCCATGTTCAACATGTCGACAGCGGAGATGATGGAGCTGTCAGCCAATCACTTTACAGGGCAGCTTCCTTCAACCATTGGGCTTTCACTGCCTAGCTCACAAGAGCTTTACTTGGATGACAACAAACTCAGTGGAGGAATTCCTAGCTCCATCAGCAATGCTTCTAGTCTTGCTGTCCTAGAAATGGGAGCAAACTCTTTCACTGGATCAATGCCTAACTTTGGTGGTTTAAGAATGTTACGGCGCGTTCACATTGAAGAACACAATCTAACTGGAGAGTCCCCCAGTCAGGACTTGAGATTTCTATCTTCGTTAACGAATTGTCGCCATTTGCAGGGTATAGGAGTATCCCTCAATCAGCTAGACGGCACACCCCCCACTTCACTAGGACATTTCTCTTCTTCTCTTGAGGTTTTTAGAGCATTTGGATGCAGAATCAGAGGATCCATTCCTGATCAGATTGGAAACTTGACCAACGTGTATGACCTATATTTAGATAGTAATGAGTTGAGTGGACTCATCCCGAGAACACTAGGAAAATTGAAACAACTCGCTCATGTATATCTTGAACACAACAAGCTTGAAGGATACATCCCCACCGATCTTTGCCAATTGGGCAACTTGGGGGACTTTTATGTGAGTGAAAATGCTCTCCATGGTCCAATCCCAGCATGTTTTGGTGATCTCAAATTCCACCGAGGATTGTACCTAGGCTCGAATAAATTGGAATCGAACGTGCCCTTAAATTTGTGAAACCTTAAAAATCTCTTGGCATTAAACTCGTCCACAAACAAATTACCAGGCTCTTTGCCACCTGAGATTGGGAACTTAGAAGTCATCGGAAATTTAGACTTATCAGGGCAGTTCTCCGGCGATGGCCCGAGTTCCATTGACATGGTAGAGTCGTTGGTTTTCCTATCTTTAGCACACAACAAATTTCAAGGGTCTATTCCCAAGTCCCTGGGAAACTTACGAGGCTTGGAATCCTTACTTGTCCCTCAATAACTTTTCCGGATTAATCCCAAAGTCACTTGAGGGGCTCGCTTACCTTCAATACTTCAACGTGTCTTACAACAGACTAGAAGGACAGATTCCTAGAGGTAATTTTGAAAACTTTACAGCTCAGTCAATTGTGAAAAACTATGCTTTATGTGGGGAAGCTCGTCTGCAAGTTCCACCTTGTGAAGAAAGTCAAAAGAAAACAAAGTCCAAGAATTGTCTCCGTGGCGAAATATATTGTGCCTCCTTGTGTATCAGCCATCATTTTGCTGCGCATGATTCTTCTTCTGATGAGAAGACAAAATTCTAGGTCAGAGCCTCCTGAAACTGAAATTTCGTTACTCCAGTCATGGAAAGGAAGACCTTATCTTGAACTTGCGTGGGCAACCAACAACTTCAGCGAGGGCAACCTGCTTGGAAGTGGAAATTTTGGTTTGGTATCCATAGGGACACTTGCTGATGGCGTAACACTTGCAATCAAAGTTTTCAATTTGCACTCAGAAAAAGTAGCCAAGAGTTTAGACACAGAGATGAAGGCACTGAGCGGCATTCGCCATAGGAATTTGATCAAATTCATTGGCTACTGCAGCAAAGCAGATTTCAGAGCTTTGGTCTTGGAGTACATGCCCAATGGCAGCCTGGAAAAATGGCTATATTCCCATAACTATTTCTTGGATCTGCTACGAAGATTAAACATAGCAACAGATGTTGCATTTGCCTTAGAACATCTTCATCTGGGCCACACGTTCCCTATTGTTCACTGCGATCTTAAGCCAAGCAATGTATTGCTGGACGAAGATATGACAGCATATGTTGGTGATTTTGGTATTGCCAAACTCTTTGGTGAAGGGGAATCAATGGCTCAAACCAGAACCCTGGCAACAATCGGATACATGGCACCAACTGAAATTCCGCTTCAACATTGAACTGTTCGACAGTCTTGGTTCCAAAATATTAAATTTGCACATAAATTTTTTTAACTTGACTTGTTAATTTACCTGCTCTGGTGAGTGCTTTATGTCAATGCAGAATATGGAGCTCAAGGCATTGGATCAACTAGCAGTGATGTCTACAGTTCGGGTCTAATGCTACTGGAGATGTGCACCAGGAAGAAGCCCACGGATGAAATGTTTGGAGAGGAAATGAGCTTGAAGAGTTGGGTGTACCTCTCATTACGCGAAAACAGGATAACAGAAGTCGTGGACACCAATTTGCTCGAAAGAGAGGACCACAATTTCTCAGCAATGGAGCAATGCCTTTCGTCCACGCTGATTAACTGTTTCTCCTGTCGACAGAATCAGCATCAGCACAACTGTGGCCAGACCAGAACCGATTAGAGCCATGTTTCTAGCAAGCACTAGAGATTTGGCAATCAGGAAAGGCATGCATGTCTTTTAAGTAAATTTCTGTAATAACAAATTGCCGCGTCTTTCAGATTAATTCCTTGAAAAAATTGATTCTGAGAATGATAAACAAGGTGTCGTGCTTGATATTTCAATTGACTCCTGTTCGCTGGGTTTCTTTTTTCTTGATTATTTTATGAAGTCGTAAAAAGTGAATAGTGGATAACATGCACCTGTACTTTCTAAGTTAATCAACTATTAAAAATATCCTAATTATATATTAGTTCATAAAGTACATATATAAAAAACGAAAATATATGTATTAATTTTTAAAATGTTTTTATTATTACTGGGGTTAAAATATTGGACCTAAGGCTGAGCCAAACAAGACCAATGGTTCGTGCTTTGTATTTTCCTAAATGCTTAGCTTATTTCCGTACTTCCAAGTTGTTGCTTCCGCAAAACATAGTTGTGCGACATAGAAAAGTCGCGTATGCGTCGCAAAGAACGCGTTCGTCCATAGTATATAGAGGTCAAAGGCTCGCAACAAGCAGAGACCAGCGCTTCCGAAGAATGGAGTCTGTTTCCGATGATGCCTTCGCTCTCTCCTATTGGGATTACTCCGTACTTCTTATCCTTCGTCCCACTGCTGCTGTTGTCTTTTCTCTTTCCGTACTCTTCTTGGGTGAGCTTTTCTCTCTCTTCCGACGGATATACGTGTTTGTGTATATGCAGGACTGAATTATTGTAGTATTTATTGTCTTTGTTGAGTTGCTGGCGATGTCAAGTTAAATAAATTATGTTTGTTCGCGGGGGCTGAAAAATTGTGAATGCGAACATTTCTCTCGCCTCTTTCTTGCTCTTGGTTATGGAAAATTGGTATTCTTTTGCCGCTTTTATTCATGGTTATTTTGGGGGAATGTTGAATGACCGATTAGGGCAATTTTTGAACTTATTTTCTTTGACACTGAAAATTTCCTGACTGGTGTACCCTTTTCTCTTGATTAATGGATTTTGTGTGACTCGTTCAGATCCTACTGTGGACATGGATTTTGAAATGCTGAAATCGAACGTTTTTAAAGCTTTTTTAAGCATGAGGTGCTTCGAAATTTTGCTTGAGACTTTTTTCTTTTTTTAGTGTGTAACTTTTGATTTGTGTAGGCTGGTTCCTAGCATGGAAGCTGGTACTGGTTCATGTACCTCTGGTGCAGGAGATCTTTGGCCTGCGAAATAAACCTGTCAAACCGAAGCCTGCTGGTAGAAGAAGATTTACTCGGTTTTATAACAGAATGAATGCCCAAAGTCCATCTCTAGAGTGGTAATATCTCAGTCGCACTAAACTTTTCTATGGCTTGGGTTTGAATTGAAGGGTTTATATTTTTGATATATATTAGAGTGGTTGGAAAGATAGCTAAAATTGTTGCTTAAGGGTTTTAGACTTTCAATAACTCAATATTGTCACAGAGTCGTCAAATTCAAACATTCCAAAATATCGAACTTCTAACCTGATTATTTCAATTCTGCACTGAAGAAAAAAAAACAGGACATGCATAACTAAAGATTGTCGTCTGGAGAGTGGAAACTTCTGTTTTGTTACTTGAGCAGAAGTTTAGCTCTAGAGATTCCAGTACATGAAAATTTATTTGACATATGAAAAACTAACCAGAAAATACTTACTCCCTAGCTCACACTTCAGAATGAACAGACGCAAAAACATGAGAACAAACAATTGGTCTTGCTGAAGTAGTTGTTAATGTGGTTAGCAATTTGAATCTCAAGGTATATTCAGATAGAAAATACTTTCTGTCTCTGGGATCACATAGGTTTGTATAAAATGAACCATGGGAAAGAAGGGGAAGGGTCATGCATGCTTAGTATAACACAAAACATATTCACATCAACCATAATGGAGCCAAACTAATGAACTGAATAAGTGTGGGTGGCTATGATGGAGACTCCTTGATAAGGATTTGTGATATATCTACCTGAATGTGTCAAGTGTCAACTTAAGTGCTTAAGGAACAGTGAAATTACTAGGATATCTGCATCACAATTTTTGCCATTTGAATGTACATTCTTTTGTTAGACCTATTTTAATAGCATTTGCTGTTGGGGTTTAGTTTCATATGAGATCATAAGATTTTGACTTGTACTCAGAATGCCACTGCAAGTTAGGTGCTGCCGTTGGTCTAAGCTCGCAACTGTAAGCTGGTAACTGCTGCAAAGTTGGTAACTTCAGCATGATTGCCACAGGCAGAGGAGTAGAACAGACTGTTGAAGCTGTGTAACATTTTTTGTACAGTAAGCGGTGGACAGATGCTTGTAAATAGGTCATAACTCGTAGCTACAGTATAATACCCGTATTAAGTTTCATGCCATTGATATATAGTGTGATTCACCAGTTGCCGGGCTTTCTCCTGCAAAATATGTTTGATAATCCTTGCCACAGCTAAAATGGGATAGATGTTAGCTCATCGAGTTTATGAGTGCACCACCAATGATACTAATTTTAACATCATTAGTCTCTCGAAGAAGTCCAAAGCTCATGAGCAATCTTTTGTGCAACGGAGACACGTAATCTAGAATATCTCCATGGTACAGTAATTCTTCCCCGTTTGTATTTTTATGAGTTCCGGAAATGGATGGAAATTTGGTCATCATTTTTCGTCAATGTGATTGGTAACCAGTGATCTAGATTTGAGCAACTACACAATTTCGCTTTACATAATGCTTTCTTCTAGTTTTTTCAAATGTTTCTACTAGACATTTTTCCCGTAGTGAAGTCCAACGCATTGCCAAGTTCAAACGCGTTTCGTACTTACATTTTTGTCCAAGTCATCTGTCGACTGGGGAGGTCCTCGCTCATGAGTGCACCTATATGCGTGTGAAGGTAGCACTTGTGGCTTCTGCACACAATCAGAATATAAGGAAAGTATGATTCCGTGCAGGAGCAAATTGTGTTCAAGCAAAATTTAGCATTGTGCTTGCAATGAGAATGTCTTGGTCAACTTTTATGGTTTTGCTGCTCTTCTCCTTAATTGTTTTTGGTGCGATGATTTTTATGGGTTTTTATGCATGATATAAGAAACCATTATGGCCGTTTAGCAAAAACAATTGCAACTCTAATGATGAGTAAGCCGTTATGTTATGAGACAAGAATCAATTTTAAGAATAGCATAAATGACGGGACATTCAATGTTCGTGCAACATTTTTATAAATTATAATATTTATTTACTATAACAACTTAACAAAAATAATTCAAAATTAAATTTGTATAAAAAATAAAAATAAATAAAAATATAAAAAAGTACTTGAAAGACAAATATGTATGTGTGTGAGAGAGAGAGAGAGAGAGAGAAAAACATTGAATTATGTGAAAAGAGAATGAAGAAAGATAGAAAAAACATAAAGAACATTTAAATAATGATATTATTGTATCGCTATCATAGTGTCTTAAATCTAAATATAGTAAAAGAAAAAATTTTAAAATATAATAAAGTAAAATTAGTGTGTAAATGAAATGAATAAGAATTAAGACATTAGAGTGAAGAGATGATACGAAAAGAATTAAGAATATTTAAATAATTAAAAACAATACAACTATTTTTTTTTTTGCTTAATATATTTTATGGGTATAAATTTAAAATAGAAAAATATTCAGAATAAAAATAAAGAATTATCCAAAAAAATTGAAAATAGAGTAATTTAAAAATATAAATAGAATAATTAGTTTAGAAAATTAGAAAAATAAAAAATAAAATAAGTAATTATGAAATTTATTTTCCGCCACAAAAAGAGTCATGCATGATATGGGTTGCCGGAAATTGTGAACCAGTCGATGACAAGTCTGACTCCAGTGGGCCAGGCGGTCCAACCGAGCCCTTTTGAACTTCTCTTTTTCTCCCCCTCGAAATTCCCAATTCGCTTCACCAGAACCATCACCTTCTTTGTGTTCCAGAAGAATTCAGGGCCGAGCGTCCAGTTCCTCTGGATTTCTCTCGCTTCTACTTATGTTACATTCTGGTTGAACAGGGTTTTCCATGGCTACCGTGCCTTCTTCAACCACAGCGGCTTCTGCGGCGTCCTCATCTTCCCAGTACGCATACCCTTCCGCCGGCACTACCTCCTATTTCCCGACGCCGTTTCACATTCAACAAACGCCTCCGCCACCTCCCGTTCCTTACATAGGGGCCGCCCCTCCGCCTACTTTTCCGGTGGTCCGGCTACCTGTTTATCCGGCTCCTGCCACCGTCTACTCTTTGCCGCAATATCATCAGGTGATTATAATTTTTCACCTTAAATCCATTGCTTGCGATTTAGATAATTGAATTTCTTCTTGTGATTTTGCGTCCGGAGAAGTGAGGCCGCGGAGTTTCTCAAATTGTGAAGATCTAATATCTTCAAGTCGATATTTGATGGAAATATTTTCTGATATGATTGAACTGTGCCTTCTCTTTTATCGTTTAGGTTAGATTGGGTGGGTTTCGGACTTAGGCATGGAACGTTTTGGATACGTTTCATTATTGGTATGGTATTGACCCTTTAAAACAATCAGAAATAAGCAGCGTTGGTATTTGGAGTTCATTTCGAACCTCGAATGTGAATAATAAATGAAATTGTTTTGCAGGAAATAAATAATAATTGAAACAGAAAGGCCTTTTTTGTATTCGCTACGCGGTTCTGCCTATACCATGATGGAAGCCCTACCTCGGGAATTCTTTCATGAAATTTAGAATAATGTAGTTTTTGTCTTTGATGAGGCTGTCAAACATGGTGGGATCATTATTCTAAGAAACCTTTGTCTGGTGCATTAGCCGGAAAAATGGGTGGCCTGGGAATATTTATTGAGAAATCAATTGATCATATTTTTATGTGATTCTTAATAATTATGCTCTAATGATGGATGTTAATGTGGACAGGCCCAACAGTTGTTTCAGCGGGATGCGCAAACAATAACTCCAGAAGCTCTTGAAAGTGTGAAAGCTGCACTTGCTAGCAGCGATATCGAGCACAAAGCAGATACTAAGAAGAAGGCAATCCCTTGGAAAGCTGCAGGGCAGACTTGGGAAGATCCCACTCTTGCAGACTGGCCTGAGAGTATGTGTCTGTTAAACTGTCTGTATTAATTCAGCTAGCTGCTGGAGTTCTTACTCATCTAGTCTCCTTCATTTTGTAAACTTAACTTAGTTTTACAGCATATTAGCATCTGAACTTATTAAGTTTGTGAATGATGATAAAATGGTAGGTACATTGTAATCAATTGTTCACTGAATGTCGCTATAAAGTTCTTAGTTGTAATGGCCCTTTCTTCGTTGATAATTCAAGACACCACCCCAGATTCTACATGACATTTGGGAATATTGTCCAAGTATGTTATTACATGATATGCAATATAGTTTGCTGTATGTGGTTCAACTTGCTCCAGCATTTGCATTTCCCCACGTTATTGAATTTAATGGAATCATTGACGATGAGCAATTCACACTAATGTTATTGGTGGCATGGTAATGTCCAAGTTGAGTATTTAATTAATTTGCAGTGTTCTGTAAAGGTTTCAAAATCCACATCCAGTCAAGGTCTGTCCTAATTGTGAATTACGTTATTGGATGCATGGTAATGTCCAAGTTGAGTGTTTTAACTAATTTGCAGTGTTCTACGAAGGTTTCAAAATCCACTGACAAGCAAGGCATGTCCTAATTGGTGTACTTGCCAGTTATGGATTTTGCTTATTTCTAGCATGATGACTTTTCAGCTTTATTTTCTCCTATTTTTATTAATTCTTGTTCATCTTAGGAAATTCATTTTCTTGTGTTGACAACTTGCAGATGACTATCGTCTATTTTGCAGTGATCTTGGAAATGAGGTGAATGATGATGTTTTATCCAAAGCTTTTGCAAGATTTCCTTCCTTTAATATGGCCAGAGTATGTTCTCTGCAAACCCAATAAGATCATTTTTGTTTTTGGTGCAAGATCTAATTGGTGTTTCTTGCTTTTGTATTTACTTAATATATATGAAGTGGTGTATGCGAGCATTTGCATGTCCTCTTCAGATGTTAAATAGAGGTGCATGGAGCCCTGAATTGACTCGTGTTCTTTAAGGTAGAATCCTTTTTGTTTTTAGCCGTGTCAAGTTTTCATGATGCTTTTGAATGAATACTGCAGATAATTGAATACATTGTTGTGCAATGTTGCTTCATATAGATTGCACATCTCTCCTTGAGTAGTAAAATGACAGTTGTGAATCTGATTGCTTATGGAGTCTTGAAAGATTATATTAGAAATCTTCTTTATGAAATTTGTCTATCTTTTACCATCTATATTATCAAGCTGTTTCTGAAGTGCATTTATACCATTTTGAATAAAAAATTTCAATGTCTACTTTTCTCTCAAATGTTGGAACATTAGGAGGATGATGTTGGTAAGAAGTAGAAGCTGTAAACATGATGCTTCTAGTTATGGTTTTGAATGGTGAACATATTTTGGGAAAACATTGCTACATTTGTTGTTGGGTTGCCCATAATGACCATCTTGCCAAGCACACTTGTTTATTATACACATTTCTGGTATGTAAGGGAATAATCAAGCTTGGCTGTAGATGAGATCACTTGGCCTTTTTGACAGATTCTGCATGCATTAAATTTATTAAGTATAGACAAGTGTTTTGTGCCTTTTGGGGATTTTGGTTGTAGGCTTGGATGCCTGTTGGTGATTAATATAAACATGTGACGTTGAGTTCTAGGAGATAGGAATGTTTACAAATGTTGCTGCGCTTTCTGAGAAGTTCTGATAGGCTTTTGGAGAATAGACGAAAAATATGTAATTGGATTTTCCTGGGGCCTCTATTTTTGCTTTAGAAGATTTTCTACTGATGATGAACTAGAATAGAATTACTGAACAGGAAGAGATTGCTTGTTTTTGCTTTGATTGTTTCCTTGATCTTATTGTTTGTGCTTATATTATGACTTTCACTTAATTTGTTTTAGATGCATTGATTGGTTACGTAATTTCTTACTTCATTGTAATGACTCTTTACTGCATGTAGGATAAACAAGGAAAAAGGGAGACGAGTTCACTGTGTTTATTGCTTGAAGATTACTTGGTGTACAGCTGAACTCGTGTGTACTAGTAAAAATTGCATACTTTGTGTACAAATTTGTTTATAAATTATAAAGTTGTTCTGTTTTAAATAATATAAATAAATTATTTAAAAATTAAAAATATTTACAATAAAAAATATAGAAATATAAAAAAAATTGTAAAGAGGGGAGATATGAGAGAAAAAATAAGTTAAATGTTAGGTTAAAAGAAAGGAAGAAAATAATAGAAGAAATAAAAAATTGAAAATAAAGATAATTATGTCATTTCATGTAATTCTATCAAAAGTCATATAACTTAGTAATACAGTATAATGCCAATTATTGTTGATGAATGGTTACATGACTAAGAGTTTTGAGTTGTGTAGATTCGCCCCTTTTATAGAGGTGTTTTGTTTGGCGTTTCTTCCGTCTATTTATCTGTGTAATTGTCGTTAAGTCATCCCATTTGTTTGTTTAGCATCCCCCGGTGGTTTGCTCCTCCCTCGTTTGGTGGATATATGGTTCTATGGTGCCTTGTCATACAATTATATGATATAACTAATGGTGCCTTGTCTTGGATTAGGTTATTCGAGATAAGCGGACTGGAAAAACCAGGGGCTATGGTTTTGTTAGTTTTTCTAACCAAACTGACGTAGTGGCGGCTCTGAAATGAATGGTGAGTGGTCCTCGTCTGGGCCTTTTATCGCCTTCTTCGGTTTGTACGTTTTCCCTTTTCGGCTGTTGTTCTAAAACATTAATGGGCAGAGCAGCACTTCCCTGGACTCTTACAAGGCCCAAACCTGATCGTATGATCTGCTAGGGACTATGGGTTCCCCTGGCCGGAAAAAAACATTTTAAGTCCGACACCTGCTAAGGCAAAGTCAGTCATGGAAAAGATAGTATGAATACTAGTTCTGTTTATATAATTTTTGAAGCTTGTAAGTAATAATATTCTGGCTTCAGGGAAATATGTTGGAAATCGTCCAATTAAACTTCGCAAAAGCACCTGGAATGAGAGGACTGATCATGAAGCCCTGGAAAGACAGAAGGCGAACCCATCTCACTCCTAGTGTTTTAAGAATAGTTTTTATTGGCCATGTATTGTGGTGTAATGGTCATTCTTTTGTGCAGAACCAGTCTCAGAAGAAAGCAAAGCTACCAAAGAAGAGTGTGTTGCACAAATGAGAATGAGGCTGTACGAGAGCATTTCGATAAATGCAAAGAGAAACAGAAACTGACTGTGGCACCCAACGGGAGAAGGAGACCCCATTATTTACCACCCATGACATCATTTGTGTAGCATGTATGGATCACTAACTCTTTGCAAAAAATAGGGAAAATTCTCCCACCCATTTATGTAATAATCAAATCACTCTCTTTGGCGTAGGTGCATCAGGATGTCTTTAGTGTAACACGAATGGCGTGGTCGGTTGTACTCTCTCTTTATATAGAAGGCAAAATATGCTTTATTTGGCTAAGATCTTCTCTGCAATTCTATGATGCATGCGACATTTCGTCCACGGCATTCCACCACCTGCAGCCCTGTATGATTATTGGCTATTACGTTTTGCCTGGAAGTCTTGAAAAGTTCGTCCGCTGGCTACACCCACATCATCGAGAAAAACATCTTAAAATACTTTGAAATGTACATCACCGTAAACGAAGTGTTCGTAACCGATAAGGGCCTTCCTCTATCACGCTTAGAGCTGCTGACTGTGGACACCAAAAACAGCATAAAGCTTTTGATCCATAGTCGCCTTTCCGTTGACACATCCAGACCAAGAAAGCATCTTGTTCTTCCACGGACAAATATTATTTCGCCACATGAAAGTAAATTTTCTCCCCCACATCTCCATTACCCTTCCTAAGACATAATCTTGAGTTTGTCCCTCTTGCAAGCTAAATAGAAAATAGAAAAAAAGCATGCTTGTCTCAGACTAATTATAGAGTAAAGCATTCCATAACAAAAAATTCCTCGGGAATGCCCAAAGATGTAGCTTGACTATCGGTTATCAACTCCGGCAACTGAAGCTGGCTGCTCAGGTGATTGCTCTGGCACTGGAGGAGGTTTCTTTTTACCAGGTCCAGAAGAGACCTTAACCATGGCAGGTCTTAATAGACGGTCTCCAAGATAAAAACCCCGTCGGAACTCTTGTACAACGATTCCTTCCTTGAACTCATTTGACTCCTCACGTGCAATAGCCTCGTGCATCTATATTCAAACAGTTCAGGATTAGGATTAAGGCATGATACACAATACACGTAAAAAGCATGCATGGAAGGCCGTATTAACTAAAATAAGGAGGGGATAACCATAATCAAAATGCTCAAACATCAAAGTTTGGACCAATCTTGCATGCATGTAGAAGGCGAGTAACGCACGGTGATTCTCTCCAGGGTTTCTCACTTACCTTCAGCACCAACCCCATCTGTCAACTAAACCCGTTTAATAAGGTTAGACTCCTGCATCACTAGATGATCAAATCTGTAGGAATGATTTAAATTCAACTAACCTATTCATCATTTAATCGCTCCAAGTTCTCTTTAGTCTCCGGTATTATATCATTTCAAATTATTATGGCTATTTTTCTTACTTTACTTTTTATTATGAAATAGTTTTAAATAAAGTTAATTAAAGCATTAATTTATTAAAATGCTTGGTAATTTTATAAATATCTAATCCTATTCAAACACATGTCAATTAAAAAATTTAAAATACATAATAGATCCTTAGAGTCAAGACAGAAAATGCCTCAAAAGTCCAACATTATTAGAAAAGTACATTGCAAGAAGAATCAGGTAAGCTACATACAAGTTAGTATCAGAACAAAGACATTAAAATTTACCCATATGCTTGGCTTGTACATTCTAAGATGACGTTTGTTAAATTTATATTATAAGCTCTCATATCTGTATGATGCTTTGAGGAAATTTTGACATCTTATTTCAAGAGTTGAGAGCTTATAGACTACTTTATTAAAAATTTTATTAAATACTTTTAGACAACACAACCCTTTAACATCTTATTAGTTGTTTTAAGGAGTTCATAAGGTTACCCAAAGACTTTTGACATGCTTTTAAACTTTTTTGTACAGACAAAAAGAAGGGAAGAACATTTTTTATATGGCTAATTAATCAGCATAATAAGAATTACAATAAAGATACAAGTATCTACAAAATGCAGAAGTTTTTAACATGTAAATAATTTTTACAACTATATATTTACAAAATTATTTTATCAAAATAGAATGTTCATATCCAGCACAGAGCATGTATATTTTACTTGTAAATTAAAGAAAGAACCACAAAAGGAGGGACATATGAATATATATATATATATATATATATATAGAACCCCCTCCCACATAAGGAATTTGTGGGCACGATGAGAGAGAGAGAGAGAGAGAGAGAGAGATCAATAAGGCTTAATCATACCAAAGGATCAAATGGCTTCCCCACTGTGGGGACAGCAGCCACCCTCAAGCTTCTCATAATTTCCACAAACTGCTTGTAAATGCCTTGATAACTTGCATCGATCTTCTTTTCATTATCAGTTTCTAGTTTTATCTGTTGCTTGGCTTTCTCAAAACTATCGACCAATGGCAACAGGCTTTCAAGCACTTCTCCCTGAGCATCACTTCTTACAGTTAATCTATCTTTTTCCGATCTTTTTCTGTAATTATCAAAATCTGCTTGCAACCGAACATATTTTTCTTTTGCTGAAGATATCTCCACAGACAAAGTTGAAACTTTATGGGCGAGGTCATTTTTTTCTTTTTCAATTCTAACTATTATATCTTCAACTTCATACATAGCCTCTCCATCTCCATCTAAAACTGATTTCTTGTATGCCTGCATAAGAGACTTCAGACTTGACGGAAGCATTTTATCTTCTGCACTTTCTGGCACTTGGAACTCAGCCGCACCAGATCCCTCTACATTATTTGTCTGCCAGTTTAATAAATATATTATCATCATTTAGAAATAGTAAAACACATAAAATTCTTCACATTATGGTCTTGTTAGAAGTCTTGATCAAATAAACACACTTTGCCACTTTGATTGTGTAGCTGGCGTGCAAGTACAACTATTTTACGGAACAAGATAAAGGCATAATGGAAAATCTGAAATTTTCAGAAGCACATTGGGTTCAACACAAAACATATATACTGCCATACAATTGGCAACTTTGTATTATGTATCTTACCAACTGCTGATTACAGAGAAAGGTGTTTATTTGTTTCCATGGAATAATGATTTGATATTCATAATGATACATACACTCCAAATTTCCCAAATCCATTCACCTTCCAATTCCAAGAAATTTATCGGTTTTATCCTGTTTCACCTCTCCTCATGAAGTTTCAAATTTCAATACATCAACATAATTCAAGAGAGGCCCATGAATGTATATACACTCCAATTTTGAACCATATATTCTACTAGCAGACAGATTAAATCCTAAATTCATTTGTAAATTGAACTCCATGCATTTACTATAGACTGACTTGATTTGAACAACCAATAATTAAAAATAGAATTATTTAGTCATGATTTTTGTTATCCCATAATAAATCCACTAAATCATCAACATCATCATTATTATTATTTATCCCTTAAATTATAAGAAAAAGTGGAGGGGAAGTTACAAAAAATAATGGAGAAGTGTGAGAATTTTCTGTGCGAGAAAAGAGAAGTTGATCAATTTCTTTGGGAATTGCGAGGCTTTTTCTTCTTCTTCTTCACCTAGATAAACAGGCTTTCTCACTGTAAACTCTACTCCGTGAATAAAATATACTGAGATCTCTCTCGTAAACATAGCCAATTGACCAAACCACGTTAAATTCTCATGTTTATTGATTAATTTTTTTATTATTTAACATTTTAGAGGGTGTGATTAAAAACAAATTGGCACCCCTCAATTTTGACACTCAAGTTGTCTTTACTCTGCAGTGGAACTCTGCACATTAGGGGCCAAGGTATAAGCCACAGTCTAGTATTATCATTAAAAGAACAGTTGCTGAAACTTTAGAACGCAACTCATACATCCAATCACCCCCAAAATTCGAGGTTAAAAAATAGCAATAATTGCCGAAAAATCAACACGATTCCAGAATTTCAAAAGAAAAAGAAACCAAGAAACGCAGGGAAAATGCTTAGGAATTCATGGTTATAATTATCCCCAACGAGTTTATCCAAAATTACCGAACAAATTAAAGTTCGAAACTTTTCCCCTGGACTCTTATTCAGCAATTACAGAAACGACTGCAAAACAAAAGCAATTAGATTCATCTAGAAGTCCCGACTTGCAATGCCCCCATTTCCCCTCTCTTTTCCGGACCATTAGCAACGTAGCATTAACATCTTTATGTATATAAAATAAAAGAAATTTCAACCATAACATATTCGATCACACAAACAATAAAAATTTCAGCTTTGTGCGTGTGTGTGTGTGGTTGGGTTTGGAGGGTGGGGGGGGCGCCCAGAGAGAGTAAAATACTTGGTAGGGTTGATTTTCTTGCTGGGCTGAAACAGAGGACTTGAGAAAGGAACGCCTGCCATACTTGTACCCATCGTCTACAACCCTTGAATTCCCAATTTTCTTATACGCATTCAGAACCGGACAAGAAGAAAAGGATGCAGTTGAAATGGGCATTCCGGGAATAGTATATGGTGAAATCCTAGCGTGTTGAAGGGAAATATGTTTGGTATGAATTGAAGAAGGAAGAGAGAAACATCGATGAGTGTGAACAGAAAAAGTGTTGGAGAAAGAAGCTGAAGCTGCCATTCCTGTTTACTGCTATCGAAAGACAGGAGAGAAATCAGATAGAGAGGCAGCACAAAGAAAGAAAGGTTCCTCAAAATATTAGGTGAAAAATGGAGTGTAGAAGAAACTAGAGACAGAGGCTTGGGATGATTTTCTTCTATATGTTTCTTGTTCGGGGTTATTGACCTTTGGAAAGGGTAACAAATAAAAGAAAAGAAAACAGCTTTCATTGTCCAAATTAATAATATTAATTTGTGGATTTCTTCTCATTTTTTTACTTGTTTGCCGTGGCAATGCTTGTTTTTTTTTCTGAAAGTGCGTTTTTAAATGTATTTTTTTAAAATTTGTACAAAAATAAAAAATTATAAAATTATAATAATTATAATATATGTTTTTATTTAATTTAACATTCTTTTAACATTAACATTCCACCAACTATTTATATTAAATGTTGAGAACAATTCAACTTCAAATAATAGACAACAAAGACTCAATTATGAAGTATTAACACAATCAATTTTTCTTTCATTAGGGTAAAGTTTATATCAGATTCTTTTATCAATTAACACACAGCATAGCAACTAATCTTTTATATAATTGAAGTTTAGTTTTGGGAGCAAGAAGTTGAAGGGAGGTTAAATCATACAGGAGTATTTTTCTTCTTTCTAGTATTTGCCTTTATTGTTTAAGGACATATTTGGGTAGCCCGAGTTTTATATTCATAGAAAAATTGAAATAAAAAGGAGACTGAAAGGCAACAATAGAAGAAAATAAATATGAAGTGACTGTCGACTACAGTTAACTGAGAATTCTGGCCTTTTAATCAAAACCGATACTTCTCCAAGGTTCAGTTTCAAGATCTGTCCGTTATTGGAATCCGGCAATCTGCACATGCATATGAATTCACTAATGATAGTGATAATAAATACAAAATATGGACAAAAATCTTTCCACGTGTCCATCTATAAATTATCTTCAATCCCAATTTCCGTGAAGATCGCCAATTCAAACTTCATCGATAATGAGCCCCTTTAGTCTGTAAAGCTAACCCGATTTGCAGGAGCTTGAGTTCATTCGCTGCAATCGACCACCTTGACATATTATCGCACTGCAATTTTCCTTCTGGCTGCATTACTATAGCTTCAAAATGTAATTTTAGATGCCCTCGGGGTAATTTTCAATTTAAATTACTTCAACAGAAAGCGTCAGTTCCCCTTCCGCATAGAAGATGTATTGGCTTCTTTTCTGTTAGTCCCATCCAAAGGGATTCTCGTAAAATGGCCATCTCTGCCGTTTCTTCGGTTGAAACAAGGTGAAGTTCTCTAGTTTTGTTGTCATTGGTGAAGTTCTCTACTTTTGTTGTCATTTTGATTTTTACTGGATTAAGTTTCAACAAAATATATAAAATCATGCAAATGAAGAAAAAGAAAAAGGAAGAGGAATAACGGCCCTCCTCACCCTCAAACTTAAAAAATGTGGAACGGTAAATCTAAAAAAATCTACTGCTGGATGCTGTAATTTTGGTGAAGATTGAATCTTGCTGTTGAAGCTTGAAAAGGTAGGTTCCATGATAATATTCTGGAAGGGCCTTACTGACGTGTTTGTTCTTTCAATACTTACTGTTTTAGGGACGAAGAGATGGAGAAGGGGAAGTCTAAAGAGTCAAGGGGTGGCAAGGTGAAGCTGAAGGTTAGGCTAGATCACCAAGTCGAATTTGGGGAACATGTCGCAATTTTGGGGTCTGCAGAAGAGTTAGGATCATGGAAGAACAAAGTGATGATGGATTGGACGGAAAATGGATGGATCTGTGGTCTGGAACTGAACAATGAAGAGCCTGTTGAGTTTAAGTTTGTGATAGTAGGGAAGGATAAGGAGATGATGTGGGAGACGGGCAATAACCGCGTTCTAAAGCTCCCAGGGAAAGGAAGTTTTGATGTTGTTTGTAAGTGGGACAGAACTAATGAACAGGTAGAAGTGCTGCCGTGGGATCAGCAAGGTGAGGATGAAGTGAAGGATGAAGAAAGTGAACATGGGAATGGTGTTACTGATGCTTTGGGAGAGGCTGTTTCAAGTGCCTTTGTGGAGCAATGGCAAGGAAAAGATGTTTCATTTGTTCGTTCAAAGGATCACCTGGATGCAGAAAAGGTGATAAACTGGGACACATCAGGTCTTGAAGGGATTGCTCTGAAGTTGGTGGAAGATGATCGTGATGCCCGGAACTGGTGGCGGAGGGTATAAATTATTTTGACTTGTCCTATTTAAAATGACATAAGCATTTATATTATTGATGTTTCATATCTGACAGTGTTAAAATTTTCAGAAATTTCATTTTTTTTTTTTTGGCATGAAGCGAGAATTCAAATTATTTTTTACCATGTTACTTCAGTGTCTCTTCTCATTCATGCGTTGAGTTGAACTCCTGCATTTACTGTAGATGCCTGCACTCAAAAATGCTGAGATATGCACCTCTCTCCTTTCAGTTCATTTGTTTAATGTCATCTGTGTGTTTTTTTTTTGGTAGCTTCAATTCTATGCTGGCAATTTACTTGTAAAATATTCAGTGAATCTACATCCTTGACATCTTTTATAGCTCCGACTTTTCACTTATGCTGAGAATTATAGTGTACTTAACAGTGTTTGGCAGAGCCATATCCTTAACACTAAAACTTTTTCTTTCTGTTTATTGGTTGTGAAGCTTGAAGTTGTTCGAGAGCTTTTGGTTGAAAACATCAACAATGGAAATCTCTTGGAAGCTCTTACATATTCGGCAATATATCTGAAGGTTTTAGAATATGTTAGTCTTATATTTGCTTGTGACAAATTAATTCATGTAGTTGTTAGATGATGTTGTTTTTTTCAGTGGATAAACACTGGTCAGATTCCATGCTTTGAAGGTCGAGGCCATCAACGGCCAAACAGGCATGCTGAGATTTCCAGGCTCATATTCCACGAATTAGAAAGAATTTCCAGCAAGAAAGACACCTCATTTCGGGTCTTGTTGTGCTAATTATCCAAAGCACTTAACCGTGATTGTCTTCATTTCCAAGCCTTTTGTTCTTAGCAACTTGGAATTGCTCTGATATTATAATTTCTTAATTTTCTTTCATTATTGTCAAATTTGCACAATTTTGCTTTCTAGCTATAGCATCTATCTACCTTTCAATATATTTTTGTGTGATCATTGCAACTAAATTTATGCTGGTTTTCTTAATATGTGAATAATACATGAGGGTGGGAGCTAGATGATGTGCTTGAACAGAAGCTGTCACAGAAAATGCTATGATGCTTTGTGTTTTACGTTCATAATGAATCATATTATTGTTGCGTTGTTTAGGTATCTACTGGTATAGTTCAGTAGGAAATGCGCACACTGATGCCAGAATATTGATAGAAACTCCTTAGAATATGCTTGTCAGGGATTATGCTATTGACTACATTCTTATTCTCTCTCGCTGGTGGTTGTGGGAAGAACATTACAAAGACACTTGCTAGCTGGTTCCAAAACAAAGACAATTTCTTTTTGGATTACGGCATGCTATTGAGGTTTTTGTGCACATGATGTTGCTGTGAGATCGAATAGGTTATCCATTTCCTCTTGAAACTGTTTCTGAGTTGAAGTTTTCTGCAATTATTCTCTGATATATTGTTAGGAAAGACACTTTTTGGTATTGAAATCAACACCAAGACATTTGGAAATATTCTTAAATAATGTCTTTTTGTGCCATGAGAGTGATCCTCTCTCATTCTGGCTACATTCTGTATAAGCTAAAATTTAAGGTATCCACTCCAGGTGGATTTGTCTCATTATATGCTTTGGCTGCTTCACTCTCTATTTATATGTTTCGAAGGAATTAAGAAAGCTCAATATGATGTTGACAATTCATTTAGTACATTATATTTTCTATCAGTTTTCCTTGGAAATTTGCATCCTCTGCCAACAAATATCCTGTTATATGCAGGAAATAATTGTTATTCGCAAGATTCATCCTTGCATACCTTCTTTTAAGGCGGACTTCACCGCATCTGTTCCATTAACTGGAATTCGTGATATTGCTCATAGGAATGATATCCCTCATGACCTCAAGGTAAACAACTAACTACTGTATTTTTAATTGTTTGTTTCCAGTGAAAATATTTTAGTTATTGACATAGCAGTATCACATTCCAGCAAGAAATTAAGCATACAATACAGAACAAGCTTCATAGAAATGCTGGCCCTGAAGATTTAGTTGCCACAGAAGCAATGCTTGCCAGAATTACAAAGGAACCTGGAGAATATAGTGAAGCTTTTATTGAAGAATTCAAGATATTTCATCCAGAACTTAAAGATTTCTTCAATGCTGGAAGGTAATATGCTTAAGATGTTATGTCTTTCCTTTATGAATCTTAGTGTTTTCTGATTATTGTTAATGCTTATATATTTTATTCTTTAATGAAACAAAAATGCTATAGAATTAGTCAATGTCTTCCGATTGTAAAAGATCAAGTAGTGCTCCCCCCCCCCCCCCCCAAAAAACCATGTGCATGAAATTATGTGAAATCTTGTTCAATATAAATCAATTTTCTGTGAGGTTAATATCATGATGAAGTATTCTCTCGCTCTCTCTCTCTGAGTAAGAAGGTGCTATCGTATGCATGTTTTTCATTGGCTAGTTCCTTCTGTTTGTTCTTTCTTCACTAAGAGTTGGACATTGCTCAGTCTTTTAAATTCGTGTTCAAAATTAAGTGAAATATTTGTCTTTGTTTGCAAAGTCCCTATCTTTCTTACTGGTGTGCCCATATGAGATGTTACATGCATCGTCTCTGAATCTTGAGGTGAATTATTTTTGCTGAGAACTAATTCTTGATTATACTTTCATGGGGATTTTCTCAATTTTGTCTTGTTGTCACATGAATGTACGATTCAGTGTTGAAAAATCTTTGCTCAGGAGTAGAATTTCTAGCTAACCATTAGTCCGTTTTCTGATGCACTGCTTGTGATTCACATTATTGAAGTCTGGAAGAACAACTGGAATCAATTAGAGGTTCACTGGATCAAAGTTCTGAAGCTATGCCTCTATTTTTAGAGTCAAAACAGGTATCACTTCTATATGGTTTCTGATTTTCAGATGTGGCTAGATGGTGTTGGAAATCAATTTTCAGCTTGAACATACACGGGTCTATTATCATCACTTATGCAATCACAACGTAATCAAGTAATTTCTAAATTTGTGCTTGTATCTTCATTAAACCACTGCAATTCTAGCATTTATATTGATATTTGATACTTTACATTTTTTACCTATGGTTTCATAAAATCATGTTATTAATTCAAGAAATAGGATTACAGTTGAAATAAGATGAAAAAGTATGAGGCATTTGATAGATTGTTATGTTCTTGCTGCCCATAAGGGATCATGAACACACATATTGGGCTGCACATATCTGGGAGAGAAGGAGAAGGGCTCTTCTCTGATGCATAGATATTTTATGCTTATTGTCACTATCTTGTAGTTTCTCTGAGCTTCTGTGGCTCTCTCTCTCCACTTGTTACCCTTGTTAGTGGTCTAGTATCACTGCATCCACAACTGAAATATTATCATTCCTTTCTCTCTTCAGTTACTGGATAATACAGACAGCAGTAACTATGTTTCTGAAATAGAATTGATGGGAGTGTTGATGAAAGTAATACAATCTCTGAATAATCTTCGCCAAGAAATTGCAAAAGGTCTTGAGAGTGGACTTCGTAATGATGCACCTGATGCTGCAATCGCAATGCGCCAAAAGGTCAAAACTTCTCTCATTTCTCTTCTGTTCCTTATTCACAATAGTCAAATATCAGGATGTTGCTCAAAGCATCTACACAATTGCAGTGGCGTCTTTGTGAGATTGGACTTGAAGACTATGCATTTGTTCTCTTAAGCAGGTAGTGCAGTGAAGTTAAATTTGCTTCACTGTTATTTCTTAAATAATAAGATTAAGATTATTGGCTACTGATTGATCTTTTTGCTTGGAGAAAGTGGATTGGGCAGCACTAAATACAACAATAGGACATAAAAATGCGAACTTTTCATCTTATTTTATGAGAACTAAAATTATGCCCTTGTTGGAGTTCCTTGTTTGGTTATAGCATCTGCACTTACTTCTGCTCAAGGCTTTTTGAAGATCTTAGTCTCTAAAATGATCATGGAGCATTTGGGAATATCATCCAGACCAGATCCTGCTCCCTTCCTGATCTGTTTTATTTGTCGATTATACATTTTTGTCAACTTCAGGGTCTGTACTTGCTTTCCAATTTTCATGCCTTCTATGTACATAAAAGATGGGAACCTGATTAGGAATCTGTCACCATTTCTATGTTATGTCTGGCTAATAAAAAAGCTGGTAATATTTACTCCATCTCAATTTCAGATACCGGGTTTCTTTACCATGATGATTTGGAAGAATCAGCTTATGTATACAGAATACAAATAAACTGGCATATATCATATATCACACGTATTGCTACTATTCTCCACTTGAGAACTCTATCTGTTGATTTGGTTAGCAGAACTACTAATAAGAATTAAGCAATTAGGTTCTCTGCAATCACTTCTCAAACTTAAATCTGACACTTGACAGCGTGATTCTATAGGTTTCTTATTGCACTTGAAGCTGTTGGAGGAGCTGATTGGCTTGCAGAAAATGTAGAGCAAAAGAATGTCAATTCTTGGAGTGATGCACTTGGAGCTCTCTTCATTAGCATCCTTCAACTGGGCCTATCCGGCTGGAAGCCTGAAGAGTGCAGAGTTATCAGGAATGAGCTATTATCATGGCAAGAGAGAGGCCTTCTGCAAACCGGAGGTATCTTTTCTCTTCAATAAATTCATAACATTGGTGTTTTTTAGATAAAACAATTCTCTAAGATACTTGTAATCATTATAAGGCAGTGAAAATGGTAAAAGGATATGGGCTTTGAGGCTTAAAGCTACAATTGATAGAGCTAAAAGACTAACTGAAGAATATTCTGAGACCCTTCTTCATTTGTTCCCTCAGAAAGTTCAGGTGAAGAAATTGACTTGTGACGTTTAATTACGCCGCCTTTCTATCTTGGCATTCTTTAATAAAGACCATTCTCCAAGTGTTTTTCCCTGGCGTGATGATGAGTATGAAGTACTACTCCTGGTTCAGAATTTTCAATTACTTGCAATTCTATATCCAGAATTAATATTGCATCTTTCATTATATCAATATAATTCAGCATCACAATTGTATGAGTGACTTGAGCCTTGGTTATTTGGAAATTGACCAATTGTTGGGGGCCTTGCAGGTATTAGGAAAAGCTTTTGGGATTCCTGAGAATACTGTGAGGACATACACTGAAGCTGAGATTCGTGCGGGGTATGATACTTAAGTTTATTGTTTAATTTTTTATCCATTTCAATAAGAAATACAGCATAATTTCAGGTCATCATAGCCATCTAATTCTGTGCACCCTTCTTTTGAAGGCTATCAGGACCGTTCTTGGATTTCAAGGTTGGGATATTCTTGTACACCAGGGGCTGCTTCTGGTACTCTCATCCAGGTACCATATTGCATGCCACACAGGAGAAATTGAAATACAAACTATTCAAGAGAAATTTATCTTTCTATCTATGATTGCAGTATCAAGACAAGTGGCCTTGCTCTTGCATTATTACAGCTTGTTACCCATAAAAAACAGATTTAGTGTGAAGCCCTTCAGAACTACTGACTCCCATCAATCCTCTCACTAATGCATTAGCCTCATTACTGTTTTCTTGAGTAAATTTCTATTATGGGCCTGTTTTATCGTGGTGAGTTTACTTGTGTTTATGCATTTGGCCTTCAGGTAGAGAACATTGTTCGCGGGGCAGTACCATCTTCTGCGACAGGACCAATTATTTTAGTTGTGAGCAAAGCTGATGGAGATGAAGAGGTTTTGTTTCATTTCCATATCTGGATGCTTAATTTGTAAAAAGCATTGGATATTCTAGTCACATGCAAGACAGGCAAGTAAAGATTGTCAATTTCTGACGACTGCTCCCAGGTGACAGCAGCTGGAGCCAACATTGCTGGAATTATACTTACGCAGGAGCTGCCTCATTTGTCTCATCTTGGTGTTAGAGCTCGACAAGCAAGTCTTCTGCCTTCCTTTTTCCGTTCTTTTCTTTCTTTCTTTTAATCAAGAATATTAACATTAAGTGGGTTGAATTTGTCTGTGAATTGCAGGAAAAGGTTGTATTTGTGACTTGTGACGATGCTGAAAAGGTGGCAGATATCAAAATGCTGAATGGAAAATTTGTGAGGTTGCTTTAGATATTCTGCTCTCTCAATATTTTGTTGCACCGATACAATAAGAGTTCTCTGATTCTTGGAATGAATTGTTTATGATGCACTATATGACTATATGGAGACTGAATTCTACTCTCTTTCTTCATGCCTTCTATTGGCCAACCCTTTTCAGGTTGGAAGCATCATCTGCAGGTGTCAGCTTGACTCCATCTTCGACAAAGAGCAATGATGGTAAGGTTCCACTGGAAGATCAATCAACAACTGGCTCATTGGTTGGAATCTCAGAGGAAAATAGCACTTCATCGCTTACTGTAAAATCCTCCAATGTCAATCAGGTATAAGGAGCTAAATCAATGCTTAATTTGTCGTGCATTCTGATGTTAATGAATGTTACTGATGCCATTCAGATTATACCAATTGGAGGTGTTGTATTGGTTGGGGATGCTAATCTACAAAGCTGTGGTGCAAAAGCAACAGCTTGTGGTCGCCTAGCTTCATTGGCTGCTGCTTCTACTAAGGGTATGTGACCTGTGCAGCAGTTCTATTTCTTAAGTTACATCAGTATCAGAGCATAAAATAGATGTGATGGAGTTCCAATGTTTGAATGACAACAGTGTATAATGAGCAAGGAGTTCCTGCATCATTTAATGTCCCAAAGGGAGCAATATTACCTTTCGGTTCTATGGAAATGGCTTGGAAAGCAGTGCTTCAATGGACACCTTCAGGTCTCCAATGGAAAGTATAGAAACAGCGGAAATTGCCAGGGAACTCGACAGACTTTGTAATGAATTACAGGGGCTTATTTCTTCGTTAAGTCCTCCAAAGGAAATCATTGAAAACTTGTCAAAATTATTTCCTGAAAATGCTCGATTGATGGTCCGTTCTAGTGCTAATGTGGAGGATCTGGCTGGAATGTCAGCTGCTGGGCTTTATGAATCAATTCCTAACGTCAGCACCTCCAATCCAGTTATCTTCAGAATGCTATAGGCCGTGTTTGGGCTTCTCTGTACAGTCGCAGAGCAGTTCTAAACCGCAGGGCTGCCAGGGTGCCCCAGAAGGAGGCTGTGATGGCTGTTTTGGTGCAAGAAATGCTCTCCCCAGACCTATCCTTCGTGCTCCACACTCTTAGCCCCACAGACAAGAAACATAATTTGGTGGAGATGGAGATTGCTCCAGGACTTGGGGAAACTGTTGCTTCGGGTGCAAGGGGGACTCCGTGGAGACTCTCCTGTGGCAAGTTTGATGGGGTGGTGCAAATTCTAGCGTTTGCAAATTTCAGCGAAGAATTGGTGGTGTGCAGTGGTGGCCCTGCTGATGGGGAAGTTTTACGGTTAACAGTCGATTACAGCAAGGAACCTCTGACCGTGGATCCCATCTTCCGGAAGCAGCTTGGACAGAGGCTTGGTGCCGTTGGTTTCTTCCTAGAGCAGAAGTTTGGAGGTCCGCAGGATGTAGAAGGGTGCTTGGTTGGCAAAGACATCTTTGTCGTGCAGACAAGACCACAACCACAATAAGGGATGTTTTTGATCTAGTAAGGTGGTGAAGTACGTGTTGGTTCCCACCATATTAAAGCATATGAGCCTGTGACCTTGAATAAAAGCTCCATTGAAAGGAAGGTTGGAGCGAACGTAGCGTAACAGGCTTCACTCAGATGAGGGCACTCCCCGTAGGATTATCACTTTGACATCAACTCTTTCGAGGAATCTCTATTTATTGAACTCGGCTGACATTGTAGACTATATATAAAGTTTTAAAACCTAATTGGATTTGATTTTCACAAAACCTCAGCAGCAATTCCATCGTCTCTACTTTCCATGGGTTTTTCTTTTTCTATTCTTATATGCTTGTTTTCGAGCTTAGATAAATTTGTCAGTTCATTTAATTCCAAACACTAATCATCTTGAAGTTTTGACGAAAATATTCCATAGGCTGCTGACCAGGATTCGCAAAACCTTTCAGAGAAATCATTAATATTATTAGATATTGAGCATCATCCCACAAGCATACCACAGAATCAGACTTAAGACTCTCGCGACTACCACACCAAAGAACTCGCAGCAGTTCTGAGACAGACTCGATCACAGACGCCAACATCTTAAACACACAAGCAATAAAAAGATAACCGAAACTCGCCATGTCAATGGCATTATTCTCGCAATAACAGACTGATGCGCAATTGCACACTACTAGAACTTGAGAATATTTCAAATTACGTAAATGTAAAAGGTAGAACAATCAATCAGCAGAATTACTCCTCTTCAGACTCGGATTCAGCGCTCTGCAGCCACTCCACAAATGGTTTGACGTTCTTCCAAATCGAGGAGCCCTTATTGCTACCATTCAAGCCCTTCTCGTACCAATCCACAATGAACTCTTCTTCCAGCACATCATTATCATACAGTACCTTCAAAACTAAAGCCACCTCTTTTACTGCCTCAGGGCTTGCTTTCCCACAGAATGTCTCTATGGCATGAAGCAGAATAGGCTGCGATCCCTCTTCCTGAACACATGCTGCAATGTAGTCCTTCTTTTTCACCACCTCTTTCGAGAATCCTTTACCTACTCCCTCAAATAGGGCTTCAAAAAAGGCAGCAATAACCTCTTCACGCGTGCCAGAGAGCGACCCCATGAAAGACTTCAGTTGGCCCGCCGAAGAACCCTTCTTCACATGCTCCTTTATCGCGTCTGCAAGTTCCTCAGGGTTGCCTGATTTACCACCACCATTTGCCTGTCCATTAACTTTAGGTTTCCCTTCCCTTCCAGGAGAGCCCTTCCCTGACTTTGGCTTCTCCTCATTGGCCGAAAGCATGACCATACTTGCTGTAACAGCATTGAGCTGCTCTTTAATTTTTTGCTGTGCAGCAACCACAGAAGTGTCGGTCTGCCACTGGACATCGTCATCACCATCATCAGCCACTGCTGCCGCTTCATTCTCATCAGCCTGGCTACTAGAGGGAGAACGCTCCTCATCAGAATGATGGGTCTTCTTCTTGCTAGATGCTTTGGCATCCTTTGAGGTACCAGATGAGCCCTTTTTCTTTGCCACTTCTTTTTTAAGTTTCTTCTGCTCTTCATCGGCTGCCTCCCCCTCCTTGAGTCGCTCTTTCTCAGCCCTCCTCAATGCCTTCTTATCTTTTGATCCTTTCTTTGCCTCAGGAGGATTTTTAAGGATGAATGTTGTGAGCTTGTCCCTCATGTCAACCTCTGAGATGAACCCACAAGCAGCACACTTAAGATTGATCATCTGCGACTTTGTTATGATAATCTCCGTCTCAGGGTTCCCACAACCATAACACTGGACAAATTTCTTGATAAAGTTCTCAAGAAGTCCAGCAAGTTTGGAAGTATCATGGGCCCCATTAACATGGGAAGTACCAGTCTTCTCATCAAACTTGGACTGAGCTCCCAGTTCACAGCCAAAATACTTTGTTGTGTAAGAAGCTGGCCTGCCCAAAGCCTTTGCAATGTCAATCATGTTAACTACATTAGTCTTGATGCCATTCCCGCGACCTTCAATTTTTGTCATCATTTTCGGCATCTTATACCTGTAGAAGGCATCATCCTTGTTCCCAGCACCAATATTTTGCAACGCCATTTTCTCCTTGATGTGTATAAACTGTATCAGAAGGGAATCAAGTTGTCTTCACCAACTGAATTTTCTTCTTCAACAAGGTTAAAATTCCACACAAAGGGAACAGGTCGCATAAACTGGCAACCCTGACAACGTATGCTGTAGCCTTCGTGGGGCTCGAGATGCATGCAGCCAACTTCAAGACCAGACAATCTCTCCTTTTTTCTTGATGAAGGGCAGTATTCTCCAAGCAACCCAATTGATGACAACAGAGCAGCCCGTTCAGACATAAAAGAAGTTTCTATCTTAACAACCTCCACTTTTGCTTACTGCAACAACAGTAAGTGCACCAGTAAAACCCTGGAAAAAATTTTTTAATTAGAAGGTTGTGTACCAAAAAGAAAAGTAATTCATATAATCTTCAACAGCAAAATAGTCTCTAAAAAATGCTATTCAAAACAAAAGACTAGGAACTAAATAACCAATAAATTTATTTGACTGGCATCATATCGAAACTAAATGAAACTTGGACCCATTTGCACATTTTAATATACAGCACTGAAAAAGATCAGAATTTCATCATTCTGAAACTCATTTGCACACCTTAATCTACATCACTAAAAAACGATCATATTTTCACCGTTCTAATCCATAACTAGATGTATGATATGAAAACCACACACACACACCGCTCTTCACAGAAAGAATGTATCTCCAAAAAAAGCACAATCAATTCGTAGAAGCCATTCACCTCCAACTCAACAATTTTAAAGTAAGAATCCAAATGAAAAAATATAGCTCTAGTGTGTCCATGTTTATACAGCAACAAATTCTTTAAACCAAGGCTCAAATACATACAAGTACTGGAAAAAATTCGCATAACTAAGATGCCGTCAAGTTTCATCAAAAAGATAAAGCTCATAACAGAATGAGTTGGAGATAGATTCGAACCGCTGACATTTGCGGCATGATAAACCACCGCCTCTCGTGCCCCCGATTGATTCTAAGTCAATTCACTAAGAATAATCAAAACCCACCAATAATCAAAAATCACGGATTCAGAACTAGTAAAATTCCAAAAGCGGTCGCGATTTTAATATCGGATAGGGCAACCCTAAAAATTGAAATCTAGATCGTGCCATGAAAAAAGGGATCCGGATTGGGCGTCGATTCCTAGCCAACATCAACGAAAAGTCGCCCACGCATTTAAATCTCAATCAAACAGATACAAAACCTAAAAACAGTTTTTAAGGGGAATAAAATGAAAAAAGAACATATCCCGGTACAGATCTAAGACCGACCAACCAAAAGAAGAAGCACAGATCAATATAATTAAACAGATAAACAACGATTCAATCAATAGAACCACAGATCCAAAACAGAAAGCAACAAAGAGATGATGAATCCGAAATTTAAAATACCTTACTTAAGACGAGTGGAGAGACGAAAGATTACAAGCGAGGATATAGATAGCGTATAGGGTGAGTGGTTGAAAGTCGAGGTAATGGGGGAAGGAGGGACGAACCGAACTCATATATATAGGGACACGAGGAAACCCTAGCTAGGAAGGATTAGGGTAAGAGAAACCATTAAGGGAAGAAAACAAACAAACTACACCGACTCACTCTGTCTCTCTCTCTCTCTATATTTTTCTCCAGACAAAAATTTTGGCTATGTTTATTTACCTATTTTTATTTCAAAAATTACACATTATAATTATTATATTTTTTAAAAAAATTAATTTTTATTTTTACACAATTATTAATAAAAATAAATATAAAAATAAACATTTAAAAACTAAAACAAACATAACCATTGTTTTCTAATATTAATATTCAATACAATCTTATCTCCACTTTTTATTTATAAATTTATTTTTATCATGTAATATTTAAAATCAAAAATAAATATTTTTTACATGTTAAATTAAATATCATAAATGAGATGGACAGAAAATAAATTTAATATATGCACGAAACGTATATCCTTATTTATCCAATAATTTTGATGTTGGTACGTGTAAATATAGTATAGAAGAAATTATTATTTGTGGAATATACGATAAAATAAAATTATGACATATTTTTCGTGCGTATATGTCAAAGTGCGGTTACAGTTAATATTGGGATAGCCTTTTTTGACCTTTCTTGAGTATTGTGTTTTTCAAGTTTGAAAAATTAATAAATAATGTAAAAGTATTGTTTACATATATAATAATTAAATAATATAATAATATTTAAGAACAATAAATAACTTTTAAGGTTTATATATATAAATGTAAGTGCATGAAATTAGGTAAGAAAGGGATTTGAATAAATATAATTGCTGTTTTTGTTTTTATTTTTAGACTATTTGAATTTGATTTGAAGATTTCGAACGACCTTTAAATAAAATAGATTTAAACTTCACTATAATTATTAAAATTATAATTTAAAATGAAGATCTAAAAATTTGAAATAAATTGTAATCTAGATAAGTACAATAAATTCATTATTTTAAATTTAAAATTTATTTCATTATATCCTCTCATCTAATTACATCATAAAAGTAAAAAAAAAAAGATAAAAACATTAAAATATATAATAATTTCAAGGTATGTTTTATTATAATAAAGATAAAAAACAGACATGGTTAATGAAATTTGAATGCATGAGGAATATCTATAAGTGATGAAAAACTGATGTGTTATATATTTAGTTTGCATGATTTTTTGAAGATAAAAATATATATATAATGCCCAATTATATGATAACCATCGCACAATTTGGAGATTACTTATAAATATATTCTTATTTGTTCATACTACAATGAAATAAATATTTTCCATATAATTGGTGACCAAGAAATACATTATCCTTAAAGGGATTGTTTGTTGTATTTGATCCTCTTTTAGCATGATCTTGATTATTAAAAATATATATATGCATACTTCAAATATGTAATATTTTTAAAAAAAATTCAGTTATTACATAATAATTATTGTTACACAAAATCAAATCACAGTCTATATTATTAAATATTTACTCACACATAAATTTATACATCTACATTATAAAAATTAATCATTATTTTTATATATTATCATATTGTTTAATTATTATATAGTATTATATATTTATAATATATTACACAATTCATAAAATTTTTGTCCAACGAACACACTATATTTTTAACTAAAAAGACAAAAGCCAACCGGGCACTCTATTGTTATTTAATTGAATACATATAAAAAGTGTAAAACGAATTACTAAAATCCGATTTGGGTAATTCATATTTGGAACTAGATTTTCCAAATCACACGGACACGCACACATGACTAACATGGAATTTTCAAAAACCAATTTACAATACTTTGTAAACCTTTTCAAATCACAACAATTTGTCAATATTTTAATTAATTTATAATAATATTATAAATTTGGGTCACCATCTCCATCATAATATTCGGCTTCTGAATATATTTACATTGCCAATTTCAATCTGAATGTTGACTTCTTGCCTGGTTAGCATATTCCAGATTGTTCTTTTTAAAAACATGAATGATTTGGTAATGACAATTTATTGCAATTACTCATGTTTTGGGCAACAAAAATGGAAAATTGAAAATTTAATATAATTATCGGTAGCACTATTTGAGATTGAAAAGTTGGCACCACAACTTGACCGATGGGCCGTGACGCAATTGAGAACGATTTCCAGCCTTCTTTTTGCTAATAAAATGCCAAAAGGATAACGAGGCACGGTATAAGGCATGGGTCACAGACGTCTCTACAAGACGGTATTATATACAAATTAATGATATATTACGTTCTATAAAACCCATGATGACATCAAAACTTGATATAAAATGAATAAAATACTTGATTATTATTTTGAGGTCTCATTTTATTGTTTAAAGTAATCACAACCTTGAAGTATCAACCTAATCAAGTTGAATATAGTAAGATAATATTCAAATTTTAACTTAAATATTTTCCGCATCATGTTTTACATTTTATTTAAATTAGCTTGGTTATGAAATGAGTTGAACTAAATCGGATTCTAAATAAAATAGTTAAAAGCCAAACTATTAAATATCTACGCATATATATTTTTCACGCAACCAAATTGGGATCTAATATCCATATAGTAGAAACTAGTGGCTGAAATTTAAATTGTTGTGCTAGTATGAATTGCTCAAATAAACTTTTGATAGCCTAATTTAGATTCCTCTTTCACCTCCAAACGCAAGGCCCCTCTTAGTAGTCACTTTCTTTCAAGTTACACATATAAGGTGTTGTGGGTTACAATCTCATTAGTACATGATGTTATCTCCTTTGAATTGATTTAACACGAATATTGGCGCATGTTCAAATCCATCCTTTCATACATGTAGAGTGACACATGCAAACCTCAATCCCCAAAGTCGGACATCAATACATGCATGAGATAAGCTCTCTAATACTTGAAATATCACGAATTCTAGCCCATCAAATTGATTACTAAAGAAAAACAGTTGACCTAATTGATAAATTAGTCCCACTGAGGTGAAATGGGAATCGCACACAAAGGATTCTTTGATGCCATCACCAATTGACAAAATTCATTACACATTTGACCTCTATTTCATCTCAATGCTAACTATTACTTATGCGACGCCAATTAAGACCATGTAGGGTTCTCTAACAGCATAGACATAATTAAAAATTAACCTATTTGAACCCAAAAAGATAAAAGTAAAAAGAACTTATTCCACTATCTGAAATGGCAAATTCAAGTTCTAGTTTTATGGTTTAGAAACCTGTCTTTCTTTTCCTTTTTCTTTTTTTTCCTAGAAGAGAGCTATTAACTTCCCTCAGCATTGATGGTTCACTCTATTCACCTTTTGTTGAAAATGTAGGCCCTAATTAGCTGTAAGTGTTAAAGTTTGTTACTATTTATAAACCAGTACTCACCCGTTTCAACTAACAAGAATAAGTTAAAGATTGTGACCAATCAGGTGCAGAGGTAGATGCCTCAAAACATTATCAATCGGGTACAAAGATATGTGCCTTCAAACTTGGTCAATCAGGTACAGGAGTAGGTACCTCCATTCTTGGTTAATCAAGTGCAGGGGTAAGTGCCTCCAAACGTGGCCAATCGAGTACAGAGCTTTCAACTATAAATAGAGAAGGTTTTGGCAATCTTCGACATTAGTTCAAATTCAAGAATTAAGTGTGTGAGTGTATGGAAAAAGGAGTGTTACTTGTGAGGTTGTTTTTGGAGAATTCAAGTTCCTCTATTGCCTTTATTGTTTGTTTTCTTTCTTTTGTGTACTATACACACTCAAATATAAAGTGTCACGTTTTTAAAAGCTTCTTTTTGTTTTTAGAGTCCATTTATCCCAACAAAGTACTATCAGAATCGAGATTCTGTCATTTTTTTAATTCAAAAAGTAATAAAGGAATCGATCGGCACCATGATTAAGTTGAATCCCACCAACTATGTTATTTGGAAGCCTCGAATGCAGGACAACTTGATCATATGAGACTTGTGGGATTTAGTACTTGGAGATGCTACAAACCCAAAGGTAAGTTCGATGTCGAGTAGAAAATGATGCATAGAAAAACGGTAGGCCAAATTTGTACTTATATTGATCAAATTGTTTTTAATTATATTTTTAAAGAAACAAGAGTTGATGTTTTGTGGAAGAAACTTAAAGCAATATATGAAAGGAAACATGATTTAAACAAAGCTTCACTGTTAAAGAAAATTATTCATCTTCATTATAAGTAGGGCTCTAGTATGTCAGAGCGTTTAAATGATTTTCAAGGGTTAATTAATCATTGTACAACTTTGAAATTAAATTTGAATGATGAAATTCAAGCTCTTTTGTTGTTTAATTTATTGTCCGATGATAATTGGGAAACTTTATTTGTTACTATTTCTAACTCTACTCCAAAAAGAGTTTTGACCTTGGATATGGTGAAGGAAGCCCTATTCAACGTAAAAACAAGGAGGAAAGAGTTTGGACAAGAAGTTGAAAGTCAGACCTTGGTTTTTTAAAGTTGATGACCAAATCGAGGAAGAGCATACTCAAGGAATAAGTCTGTTAATAGAAGAAAAGTTGAATGCTTTTATTGTAAAAGGAAATGCCACATCAAAAAGGATTGTTGGAATTAAAAATGAGATTTTAACAAAGAAAAAAATGAGCAAAAGAAGTAAGAGAACATGCTCGAAAAAATAATAGCCACAGTTTCAGATAGAGATGTGATAATTGTAAATGATAAAAGTTCCTTAAATTTACCTTTCAAGATTACTCTTGGGTGATTGACTCGGGAACTTCTTGCCATGTTACTCCACATAAGGAATTCTTCTCTTCTTACCATCATGTAGAAAATGACTTTATAAAAATGAGTGATAGTGGCACCTGTAAAATTCATAGTTTTAGTGATGTTTTGATAACGACTATCTTGGGATACAAATTAAAGTTGAAAGATGTGAGACATGTACCGAATGTGAGGCTGAACTTAATTTCTACGAGAAAGTTGGACGATGAAGGGTTCTCTAGTCATTTTACTGGTGGAATTTGAAAGTTAACAAAATGAAATTTGATTATTGCCAAAGGAAAAAAGGTAAATACCATTTACATTACTGATGCAAAATTTGATAGTAATACTTGTGTAGTGGTGGAATCATTAATGTAGTTGTGGTACAACAGGTTAAGGCATATGAATGAAAAAAGTATGCCAATTTTTGTTAAAAATAATTGTTTGCCAAAATTTGAAAAATTAGATTTCATACCTTGTACCGATTGTATAAAAGGAAACAACAAAGAATTGCTTTCAAAAATTATCCCCTACAAGGAAAGAAAAACCTCTTGAACTTGTACACACTAATGATTGTTAAATGAAGGAAAGAACTCTTAGTGGTACTTTGTATTTGGTGACTTTTATTGATAATTTTTCTAAAAAAGTTTGGTCCTATACATTAAAATCAAAGGATCAAGTTTTGGAGTCTTACAAAAATTTTCATAAAAGGATTGAATGAAATATGAGCCTTAAATTAAAATGTATTTGGACTAATAATGGTGGATAATATCGAGGACCGTTCGAAGAATATTATAAAAGCCATGGGATCGGATTGGAAAAGACCGTTCTAAAGACCTATAACAAAACGGTGTTGCTGAAAGAACAAATCGGACCATTATTGAAAGGATTCGAGTTATGCTATCACATGCAAAGTTGTCAAATCTATTTTATGGAGAGGCTATGAGGATAGCTGTTAATTTGATCAATCTTTCGCCTTCAGTTCCTTTGAATTGAGATGTTCCAAAAAAGATATGGTTTGGAAAGTCTATCAATTTACAGCATTTAAAAGTCTTTGGATGTCAGGCATTTGTTTATATCTCAAAGAATGAAAGGAATAAATTTGATCCTAAATTAAGAGATTACATCTTTTTAGGATATGGGCATGAAGAATTTGGATATAAATTGTGGGACCCCAATAAAAAAAATAATAAGAAGCCGAGATGTTATTTTCTTTAAAAATCATACTATTAAAGATATAAAGAAAGAAAATAAGAACAGGATTATTGAAAAAATTCCAATAAAGGATCCTCATTCCCAACAAGTTCAACAAAGAGTTAAAGTCTCACAGGAAACATAGAAGAAAGGCATGAAGTTGAAACCGCTCCAACTCTACCTCAACCTACACGGAAATCTAAACGAGAAAGGAGGCCGTCAACAAGGTATTATCCAACTGAATACCTAACGCTAATAGATGGTAAATCAGAATCTTTTGAAGAAGTAGTGGATGATAAAGATAGCAAAGAATAGTGGAAGGCGATGGAAGAAGAAATGAAGTCCGTCCATGAAAATCAGACTTATAATTTGATAAGTGTACCTCTGGAAAGAAAGACACTCAAAAACAAATGTGTGTTCAAACTAAAGACAGTTGAAAGAAGATCTCAACCAAGGTACAAGGTAAGGTTAGTAGTTAAAAGTTTTGAACAAAAATTTGGCATTGATTTTAATGAAATCTTCTCTCCTGTTGTGGAAATGAATTATATCCGAGTTGTCCTTAAATTAGCTGCAAGTCTAGATTTGGAAATAGAATAGTTTGATGTTAAAACAGCATTCTTAAATAGAAAACTTGAAGAAGAAATTTTTATGGAGTAATCAGAAGGCTTCTAGGAGAAAGGTAAAGAAAATTTAGTCTGTTGGCTTAAAAAAAGCCTTTATGAACTAAAGCAAGACTTGAGGCAGTGATACAAAAAATTTGACTCCTTCATGGCCAATCACAATTTTAGAAGAACAAGTATAGAACATTGTGTATACATTAAGAATTTTGATGATGATTTTATCATTCTTTTGTTGTATGTTGATGATATGCTTGTTATTGGCCATGACCTAAACAAGATCAACAAATTGAAAAGAGAGTTGAATAAGTCTTTTGAAATGAAGAAGTTAAGACCAACAAAGAAACTCTTGGGCATGCATATTCTACGAGATAGGCCAAATAGCAAAATTTAGCTATCTCAAGAAAGTTAGATCAAAAAGATGATTGGAAAGTTTAGGATGGAAAATGCAAAATTGGTGACAACTCCACTATGCAGACAGTTCAAGTTAAGTTCAAAGCAGTGTCTAAGCAGTGAAAATAAAAAGAAGTATATGAGTAAGATACCATATACCTCAACTATTGGAAGCTTGATGTATGCAATAGTTTGCACCCGGCCAGACCTAACTTATGCAGTTGGACAAGTAAGCTGTTACATGTTAAATCCTGGAAAGGAACATTGGAATGCTGTTAAGTGGATTTTGAGATACTTAAAAGAACAATCAAACTTGGACTTTGCTATACTCAGGGAAGGAATAAGCCTGTTTTGGAAGGATATTCTGATACAGACGTGGCAGGTGATGTTGATTCAAAAAAATCTACTTCTAGTTATTTAATAAGCTTTGCAGGTGCTGCTATGTTTTAGCAAAGTAAACTCCAAAACTGTGTTGCACTAGCAAGCACAGAGGCAAAATACATTGCACTGACCGAGGCGTGTAAAGAATTAATTTGGTTGAAAAAGTTCCTTCAAGAGTTAAGATGGAGCCAAGAGAAGTATATCATCAACTGTGACAGTTAGAGTGCACTCCACCTAAGCAAAAATTCAACATTCTATTTCCGATCCAAGCATATTGATGTTTGTTATCAATAGATTCAACAAGCCTTGGAAGAAAAGGAAGTAAGTTTGTAAAAGATCTACACAGACAACAATGGAGCAGACATGTTAACTAAGGCGTTGCCTAAAGAGAAGACTCACACGTGTAAAGAAGTTATTGTATTACAAAAATGTCTATAAATAGCAATAAAGAGGAAGGAATGTTAAAATTTGTGGTTATTTATACACTAAGAGCCGTCCATTTCAACCAACAAGAATAAGCCAAAGATTGTGACCAATCGGGTGTAGGGATAGGAGCTTCCAAACATGACCAATCGGATACAAGGGTAAGTGACTTCAAACTTGGCCAATCAGGTGCAAAGGTAGGTATTTCCATTCTTGGCCAATCAGGTGTTGGTGCCTCTAAACATAGCCAATTGAGTGCAGAGCTTTCAACTATAAATAAAAGAAGTTTTAGCAAGCTTTGACATTAATTCAAGTTCAAGAATTGAATATGTAAGTGTATGTAAAAAGGAGTATTCGTTGTGAGGTTGTTTTTGGAGAGTTCAAGTTCCTGTCTTACCTTTGTTGTTTATTTTCTTTATTTTGTGTACTATACACACTCAAATATAAAGTGTCACGTTTTTAAAAGTTCTTTTCTGTTTTCAAAGTCCATTTCTCCCAACAGTAAGGATGTGTTATTAAGAGCAAACAAAATAGATTGTGAACTAGAATCTTGGAATGAGTAGAGTTGGGACAGTTGGAATGCTTTCAAAGTTTTAGAGAAGGAATGAATGGTGTAGGGACTTCCCTTGAAACTCTCTTCTAAATGTTTTGTAGGAATCCCAAGATGGGCTATGGTTTATACCAACCATGTGTCGTTCTTCTTAAACGTTGTCTTGGAACCTAGAAAGGGGGAATAAAAATTTCAGCTTCCATCAAGCTGAACTACATGCAATGGACATTCCCTACCATGCCTGCAGCCAAGTTAAGAACAACTTCAAGGCTTCTCCTTCCACTGTGTACATCCTAGGCTCAAGGAGTCCTCTTACTTGCGTGTGATGGTTATGTAATGACAATGAAGACGTGACTCGTGCTGACTACTCAAAAAGCAGCTCCAAATGGTTGTCAAATGAAAATGAATAACTATCGGCCCCCTCTTAACATAAAGATGGGGAATTCTCAATAGTCTTATGACAAAAACAAAAATGTTAAGACACATGAAGAAATACGGGACAAACGAATGGATCAGGATGAGGATGTGATCAATGCCGAAAGCACGTCGATGGCTCAGGCTCAACTAAAAATAAGCTTTGGGACAGGAGCATGAAAATTGTAGGGTTGAAGTCTGAATTACATGCAGTTCGATACTAGAATGCAATCCGCGCCTTTTGTTACAACCCATCACCTAAGCACTAGCATTGCTGATGCTTAATTTCGAAGAGGTTGCAGGTGTCACAATGTAGAACTTGAACAGTGATAAGGGCCCTCTACTTCATTTTCTACTTCATTTATTTTTAGAACTGCAACCAACATGCATTTCATGCTCAGACCTTCACTTGATGCCGTCATTTCCACTTCTTAAACAGGTCACAAAAACATCTCAAAAAGAAAGAGAAGCATGATTCGTCAATAATGCTACCATCATATTACTTCTAAGTTTAAATAAGATCGCATGAAATTGGAGAGGAAGCATCATGAATATTTTCCCAAGTTATAAACGATTGACTATAAATCCGAAACTTCAATTTACAAAGCTAGGCTATGGTGTTCGAATAAATATAGCTAAAATGGCAATCACAAAACAGAGAGGGACGCACATCAACGAGAACGGAAACCATAATAAGTCAAATGCCTTGCCTGCATATTTGTGGTTTCACTAGTCAAATTCCAAATAAGGAACCTACACTTTAGACGGATAGAATGAGCACACATTCACTGTTATCAACACTCGAAGACATAGATATGGGTCAAAAAAGCAGGAGCTAAAGCACCAATTTTTCTAGGGAAAGGAAAAGGTACATTAGTGGATAGGGGAACAGGAGTGTCGGTAGCGGCAGCAGAATATGGAAGTAAGGCGAACTGAAATGTGGGTGATAGAGTGGATGTTAAGTTGCAGCCATTTTCATAATCAAAATTAGTGGGCAGGCCCAACTATCAGGTCTAAATTGTCTGGATCATTACTGGCCCAAATAGATTCCCTAAAAAGGGCAGTTGTCACCATTGGCCCATGTCCAAGGTCATTTCTTCTTTGTGAAGAATTACGGAATAGAGGGAAGAATGGCAGGAGGAGAAGTCTTGACTGGAATGACGTGAAGCCACATTGTTGGCTAGAACAAAATTATCTAGTTGACCCTCTACCTCATGATTCAAGATCAGAGAAAATATAACTTGTACAACGACACCTCTCGCGTTCTCTTACACTTACGTCTTATCTCTATTCTTCTTTTCACCAGTTCTCCCCACAAAAATGCTAGTAAAAACAACAATTGACGAACAAGACACAAACAATCAGCCTCAAAATGCCAACATAAAATTTCAACTTAAACTTCCAACCTACCAACCACGTGGATTATGTCGGGCTAGTGATTTTGTTTGAGAATGAAAGTGAAAATTTTTGTTAGAAATTTAAATTAGTATTTAGTTGAATTTATGGATTCATTACGTACATACATACATGCACAATATAGTATAATGACTGAATAATATAGTAATATATAATGGCAATGACTAGTTTTTAAGACAAATAAATAAATTAAGAATATATATATATATATATTGATATGATTATAAATATATATATATATATATATAATGCTTTAATTTTGAAACTTCACTTATATATAAGAAAAGAAATAATTTGAATTAGACATTTCAATAGATAGCTTGATAATACGTTTAAATTGTGTAAATTTTAAAGAGATGAAAATGAAGAAAATTTAAAAACAAACATAGTGAACTATTTTTGACACGGGTATTTGATCTCACACACAGAGACTGCCAGCAAAAGATGTTAAGTCCAAATGCAGAACTTAATTGTTCCAAACAACATCTACGATAAAAGGATAAAAGGTCTAACATGGACAAACACAGCTTAAGATGACAACCGTTTGCTTCATGGCCTTCTAAAAGCAAATTGACTTCTCTCGATCTCTCCCGACAGCATAGTCATAAAGCTTCCACGCCTGAACATATGGTGCAATACTCACTTCAACCAAGTACGTTGCAAGTCTTTATATTGCCTCCTTACTGAGAAATTCCTGATCCAAATGGTTTCCATATGACCACACAAAAAAGGCAAAACAAGAAACAGTTAAAAACATTGCTTTCACAGGAAGCATTCCCTAACATACATTTGGCGTAAGCAAAGATGTAATGAAGAAATGATTCAAAAATAGCATATAAATAATAAACAACTGCAAAAATACTGACCTCAACAAAATTCCTCCACTTTTTCCCTGTCAACATAGTCTGAGCGACACAATCAAGCACGAGCCCTCGCGCACCAGTGCAGGCCTCCCGCCCCATCCCTGCACTGGAATTGGAGAAGTTAATTGATTGCTATTCATAAACTTCACCTTCATCAAAAAGCTTGTCAAAAGCGCGAATGTCCAACTGATAGCGAAGGATTCCTCCAAAACCTCGACAAAACTAAGATCCTTCTCGAGATTTGTTGGTGATGAATTCAAGTGTGCAACCAAACTTTCTATACTCATTTGCAAATGATTTAAGTAGTGACATCTTATCCTAGGCCTCCAATTCAGCATTTGTGGATTGATCCCGATAGTTACTCTCATCAAACTCCTACTCCTTATTCAAAGGTTTTACGATAATTTCACCACTTGTGGTATTCTTCAGCACATATCTAGTCATGTCCAGATTTTCCCACACAATAAGTGTCTCGACAGCACCCATTTCCAGAGCTTTTAATGTGTCGTCAACGCCAAACACATGCTTACCAATGTCCTGACTAATCTCCTCAAAGTACTTGCCTATCACATTGGATAGGATTTCACAAGACAGCTCAATTGCCTGGTTGAAGCCATTTCCCCCTCCATAAGAAACGTCCTCTTCATTCAGAATCTTTGCCTGTAGAAGGGTATCAAACATATTAGATTAACTGAGCTCCATCTTGAAGTCAGCTGAACTAACAAGTATAAGTCTTGCTACATTAGGCAAGCTTGTCTGCGGATTGATATAAAACTGGGCGGCAAGCTTTATAGTTTTCCTCACTAGTTGCGGCACTTCTCCATTCACAGACGAGACAAACCACAATGTAAACTGTCCTCCTTTTCCATGTTTCTTAAGAAGGTCCACACTGAATTTGTGAAGAACCACCCTAGTATTACCACTCAATGCTCCAAAAAGGGTTCCATTACCATCCATAACAATAAAGCCAAACCTGTCATCTGATTCTAAAAGTTCATTAAGCACCTCGATGTGGAACTTGTTGTCACACAGACAAAGCGACACATTTATAAGCCTGAATGGCTCAAAGTCTATTGGTACTTCTCTTTTCTTTCCCATCCTCAGTAACTATGGTTCTAGTGTAGAGGACTACTCCATTCGGAGGAACTTTGTTGTACAACTTCAATCTCTGCTAAGCAGAAGTAATTGCAGTAAGAACAGACTGGCGATTCACTCTGCTTTTGATGTTAGATGCAGTTCCATATTCATCTCCAAGCATCTTAGTAACACGAGATATTTGATCCTGTGGAGGCATTATAAGAGAAATCATACAGGTACCATTGCCTCGAGCAGCTTCAAGTGCCTTAATAAGCTTCTAAATTTTTCATATCTCAATGTTTTTCAGTTTCATGACCATCTGCCATTGCTTTTGATTGTATTGAAACCACAGCAAGTTCTACACAAAATGCAAGAGGAATATAGTTAAAAAAAAAAAAAAAAGACAAACAAAAAAGGGAAATTTTCAATGAAGCAAGGGAAAACTAGAAATCTATAGTAAGTTTGCACTAAAGTACAACAAAGTAAATCATATATAAGTGTAAATACAAATATAATTCAGCAGAAAATAAAGTAATCACCATCTCAGTTTAAAGGAGGCAAAAGAAAGTAAGGCATCAATCCAATCAAGTAATTTGAATCCATCACTAAAGACTGGTAGATATAATGCCATTGAAGATTACCAGAATTAGAATTTTAATCCCCAATAACAACAAGAATGCTTCACAAGCACCAACCTAAACATGTATCTCATTAGGGCACCAATAACAACAGGAAAGGATAAACTAAGATGTTAACACATAAATCAATCCAAGACCAGCTATAATATTTCTTTAATTCTAAATTTACAGGAAAACAAAATGCAAAAAGTTATTTATAGTTAACAAATAGCCAGAATTATTTCATTGCTGGAGTTAAGTGATTCAGCTTCAAGCATTGGTAGAATGGAAATTTGATTTTTAAAATAAATGAGCTGCGGAGATTTTTTTTGTTACTCTTCTTCCTTATTAATTCTCTGCCCAACTTTCGTAAAAGAATAAAGGTGCACAAAATAAACTTATTTATTGAATTTTCATTTAGGGCTTGTTCACTTATTTGGATAGGATTATAATCTAAAGAATTATTTTGAATAATAAAATAATTTGCATGGATTAATTAACCCCCAACAATTATGTTTAGTAAAATTGACTATTTAAGGTAATTATATTTATTTTTCCATTATAAAATTAGTATGAAATCATTCAATTAATAATATAAGGTTAAAATAATAATTTAAATAATATATAAGTAATTTCCAACCCATTGATTATTTAATCATAGATTTCATGTAGAATTATTTATCCTATTGTTTTGTAATTTTACGGTAGGTACTTATTTAATCAAGAACTTTAATCAATCAAAGTGAATATATGATTAAGCTAGCTAAAATAATCTAATCCTACCTTATCCTTCAAAGTGAACAGGTCCTTAAGAGATTAATGGTAGTGGATATTGGAAATTTTTGCTTTATGCTTGTGAGCGGGTCTAGCATTCATTAAAAATTAATGAATTCTATAGCCAACAAAAAATAACCATCTTAAAAAAATAAAATAAAATAAAATATCCTGATTCTATATGCATACATGTAGACCATTGTTGTTAATGGCGTGCCATGGTGCAAATGGTGCAGCCACGACACCATTCATGAAAAATGGCGGCCACCTTCAATATGGTGTCTGTATAGCACGCCATATTAAAGATAGTGTTTTAGAATTTTTTTTTTTTTTTTTTGTTTCATATCAAAACTTTTTCTTAAAAGAGAAAAAAGAAATCAAAAAACATAGAAATTCACTTGAGAGTTGTTAAATCTCATTTTTTTTCTACAAAAAAGTTCAAAATCACAATGATTGCTTTCTTCTATTACGTTTTATTACTGTATTTTCAAGAGTTTCAAATGAACCCTAAAATGATTTGATATTTTTCTTCACATGATATCTTTTTCTATCAACAATTTTTAAATAATTTAGGTATGTGTTATTCCTTTACTCATATTTTTCCTTATTTCTTCTTCTTATACTTTCTCTATCAATTTTTATTTTTTTCCTTTTTCTCTTTTGGTGAATCTTTATTCCTTCATTCTTTTTGTCTTCTATGTTTTTTCGATAGGCTAAGCAATATTTAAATTTTAAAAAGTTTTATAAATTATAGTTGGTTATTAAGTAGTCAAGCTTGCTTAAATTTTGAAACATTCCAAATTAAGTGGCAAAATATTGAAAAAACTCTCAATTATTTATTTTTGAAATTATAAAATTTTTAATTTATTGACAAATTTAATAGTTGGTTATTCACTAATTCTTTGTTATTTGTTTTATTTAAAAGGTATAAAGTTGAAACTAATTTGTAACTATTATTCAATATATAAAAATTGTTTATATTACATTTTTGTAAAAAATCATTAGCACTATAAATATATTTAATATATTATACAGTATTGCATCATGTTTTAATATGACGTGTGCCACATCGTGCACCATGTGCCATGGTTCTAAAAAGCCTTTGCACCATACAACAACATTCGCCAATGACAACTATGACGTAGACAACCACTACTACAATTTATATACCCTAGCTTCATGACTAATCTCACATTAACTCATGCATTACTAGTTATATAACATTTAAAAAGGTAGAATATTTGAGTCCAAATTCAAAAGCCTAAACACGTACAAAAAAAATTCATGCAAAATTTTTTGAAGATATGGCACATTAAGAGAGAGAAAATAATTTAGGTCTTTTTTTAATTGAGCGACGATGAGCTAAAATAACAAAGATGACTTTAAGTCAAAACTAAAACCACAAAAAATTAGTTAAAAGGTTCAAAGTGCTACACTTGACCATACTCATAATTAAGATCTTATAAGGCAAATTGAACAGCTCAAACAAACTTTTTCCATACAGATATAAGCAATTCAATGAATCGATTTTCTTATACTGCAATGTTATGCAACAACAAAAGTACTAAAACAAATATACAAAGTTAGCAATAAAACATTCTTTCTTTCTAGACATGTAACAGTTAGCTGTAGTCCCAGAACCATCCATCCACCACCTTATGACACTCATTTAACAAATTTATAGCATAATAAAAATTCATACAACAATGAAACACAAGCTCACAGAATTATTTTGTATCTCATAATTATTGAGTTAAAAACATGGGGCAATTTTCTTTTACAAATTTTAAAAAATCCCAAAAAAGCACATAAGAAAATAGAGTTGACGTGCAAGTTGCAACGAACATCAAAGCGTGTCACTTGACACGCATTGGACAAAATACATATTGACGCCCGTGCATTAATTAGGCATCAGGCCCTAAATTCAAAAATAAATGAATCATACTCAGTTTTGAAAACTTGATTAGTCTGACTTTCAAGGACCTAAAAATTTTCAAGTGTGCAAGAAGCTTCTGTTACAGCGTAAGGAATGAATTAATAGTCACAAGTGACAAGTTTACACCCAATTAATTTTTCTCATGGTTTAATTTTTTAAAACAAGTTTACTAATACCATGTAAAAACATAGAAAACACCGAAATTCATCCTTCAATAATTAGAACGTGTTGGCTACTACAATCACGTAAAACAATATAGAAGACGCCATGAGTGCTTTGACACCAGTTTTTGTTCCTTTAGATCTGCCCACCCTATGAAGAAAATATTAAAAACCGAATTACTATCAGATTGTCAAAAAAATGCAATCGGCAACCGTGTAGGCGCCAAAAGATTTATCGAGCGATAAGTCCGTCCGAAAATAAACAGACTCAAGTTCACAACTGCCAAAATTAAGAAAAATACCTTAGACGACGAGAGCGGCCGCCTTTCTCTTCCCGCGGCGGCGGATCCGTAGAAAAAAATTCAATCAAAACAGGGTAAAAGTATGCGTATCGAGGGTAAGGAAGTCAAACGCAAAAAGAAAAAAGGAACAAAAAAAAAAAAGGACTTATACCTGACTCGATCGTATTACGTCAGAGAAGTAAAGAGGCAAAATCCAATTATGAGACTTTACTTACTGCAATTACTAGGTCCTTTTTTGTAATTGACGGATAGAATGAAGTGCATCATGCTTTTCTTTTTCCCAGATTAAGGCTGTGGCAGTTTCATTACTTGGATTTAGTAAATTAAATCTCAATAAATGAACTAATTTGGTTTCTCGTAGAATTTCCGATTTATAATATTCTTTGTTGAAAGTGCAGTTCGGATGTGTGATGCGCAATATAATATGTAATTGTGGTAATTGGCATGTAATTAATTGTACTTTAAAAATCTATTCTATTTTATTATTTCAATAATAGGAATTATTAGTTGCATAACCGCAAACCGTATATTAAATACTTTTATTCTTTCTATTATTTTTTTTTTCTATTTTCATCAAATATACAATTTATATTTATATCATAATGTATATTTGTACGCTTTCTCAAAATTTATCATTTTTTAATTCTTTTGATTTTTTTTAATCATTTTTTCTTTTAATATTTTTGCACAATATAGATCCCATAAGTTTCTCACTTTTAATGTTTTAATTTATAATTTTTTAACTTTTTTACTTGTATTTTCTCTCAAATTTTCACTTCTTTTCCCAATTTTCTTGATATTTCTCTATTTTATTATTTTAAATATTCTTTCTATTTTTTTTTAATATCAAATAAGCTTATTTCCATTAATTAAAATATGATAATTTTATCATTTATAAATAAATTAACACAGGTGTAGAGCGCATAAATTCGAGTTAGTATTGCTGGTTTCAACAGTGAAGCAATGTTTAATTTAATTAGACTCAAGATTTCTTCTACGTTATTATTCATTTTAAAATAACTGAAGTTCTTGAATTCTAATATTCTTGAATATTGTCTCAATTTTACAAACATTTAAATGAAATTAAAATTTGTATTGAGTACAGCAATTTGATTTTATTTAAATTTAAATTCAATTAAACTCTGGAAATTAATTATACAGGAACTCGTCCACCGTAGCCGTAGACACACATTGCAATTCACTCGTTTTTCTTCTAAGGTCATTTTATTTTCTTTCCTTCCATCTTTGGTTCTGTCTCTCACCTTTTATTTATTGGGTTCCCAAAGAGACAAGCTGGTAAATGCGGTTTTGACGGAGAGGACTCACTGGTCTTCACCAAGATGGGAGTTGGGTACAATTTTTTCAACGACATTGAATTCTGACAACTTCGGCAACTTCAAAAATCAGAGAAGAATGATTTCCCCAGTGACTATAAATAAGAATTAGGTTGAGATAGAGACAATGTTTTGCCCTTGTGGCCCATTCAATGCGCAGCTGATGATGGCAACAAAAGCGCAGCATACCATTGTGGCATGCCCACGCATCAGCATGTCGTATCGTATGTATTGTGATTATTATTATTACTGCAAAATCCCATCTCTATTTTCATTATTCGAGGAGTAATTCATCGCACAAAAATTTCCAGTTATCCGTCCCCTGCAAATACCCGAACTCAACACAAATCACATGTCTTCCCAAAATACAACGCTGATCAGACCAGTGAAAGTTACGTCCATGGTTGGTACAAATTTGTATAATATTCTTCTTCAACTGTAGATTGCACGACAGTATTGACCGATTCTGTCACATTATTCACAATTAGTTTTGATAAATACGTCTCCGCCCAACTAACTTAATGTGAACACGTCCCATGACCGTTATTAATGTCTTGCTCAAAAAACATAAATAAAATCCATTAACATCGTGCTATTTTTGTCGTAATTAATTAAAGACTAAACAATAACTAAATGCTCAATCAATTCCACTTCGATCCAAAGAGTGCATCTTCATTTCGCTATTTCATTCTAATTCTTTTTTCTCTTCGCATGCTCTTATAAGTCTAAAATCATAAAATTGATGGTTTAATGTTATAAAATGATATAATTAATCAGTCACCCGAATAAACAAACACAATGAAACAAATTAAATTCCTCAAAATTTTAAAAAATATTAAAATTAACAGTTAATAATTAACCAAACAATGTCACCACACTCCACACTACTAATTGTCATTCTTCAAGAAACTAAATTAACCCATGGACCAAGCAATTAAAGAAGGCTCATTAACGGTGGTTTAAGAACATGTAACTTATAAAATAATTTTGATATTTACAAACTCGCAAATCTTATTTTAAAAATAAGTTAATAAAGTATTTAACAAGATTATCTCTTAAGATCTTATTAAAATTTGTAATTGTAATTAATTATAATTTTTTATGTAATAATAAAAATAAATAAAATATAATTTAAAGATATTTATGTTATTTTTAATATATAAAATAAAATAACTTATAAAATATTTTAAATGAGTTGAAAATAGCTAACTTTAAAAGTGTTTGCGAAACTTATTTTAAATAGTTTTTAAGATCATGTAATTTATAAAATATTTTCAAAATTTTAAAACTCATAATCTTATTTTTAAAATAATTTAATAAAGTGTTTTGATAAAAACATTTTATAAAAATTTATAATTATAGTTATTGATAATTTTTTAATATAATAATGATACAATAAATTAAATATTGTTAATATAATGTAATTTAAGATATTTATACACCTTTTAGATATATAAAGAAGCAAATTATAAAATATTTAAAAATTAATTTATTTTTAAAGAATTTACTAATTTTAAATATTTTATTTGAAAATTTTATAATTTTATTTATTAAAATAATTATCAAACATATCGACATTCAAAACTAATTTATTGCCAAGTTATCTTCCCTGCGTTGCGCCCAATGACATGCCGCCACGCACCCAATCTTGCCAAACCTGCCATACATTTCCTTCTCATTGTCCAAAGTCCAAGTCTAAACCCGCGTCAGAGCTCCGCCATCATCGACAAAAAAAGAAAAAAAAAAAATTAATAATTGTCTAATAAGAACCGGACCATTCCAAGCTTTCCATCGGCATTCTCCATATTCCAGCTCCCATTGCCGCCCTCTCTCGCGTCTTCCCCACAATTCCATCAATAGATTCCCGATTTAGAACGTATACCTTATTAGTTATATTTCTGGGTTTTTAGAAGGAAAAGGAAATGAAGAGCAAAAGCAATGGGAAGGTTTCTGCTAAATGGATTCCCATTTGCTCGGTTTGTTTCTTCTTCATTGGCATGATTTGCACTAATAAGTGAGTATGAGTTCCATCATTTCGACTTTCTCGATTCTTCTGGCACTTTTAGGGGATGTTGAGCTGATCCGGGTTTTACAGATTATGGGGTCACTTGGAATCCAGCAATGAGCTCATAACTCAGCAAAGACGAGACCAAGAGCTGCAGATCGTCGCCGAGGACTGCAATACTAGGAAAAAGGTTCGATCTTTAGCTCATAATGTTGGAAGTTCAAGTTGAATTTTGAAGTTGAAGCCCTAAATGTTAAAACTTTTGAAGGTTTTTGTACCCTGGCGGACAAAGCAATTAAGCAATTTTATTCTGCTCAATCTGAATCCCATGCCCTTTTTCCACTAGTGAAGATCAAAAATAATTTTCGATTTGAGGTTCTTATGGGTTGTACTTTAGCTTTTTTCTTTTTCTCTTTTTGAGGTGTGGATGATTTGGTGTGTTCCGAATTTAATTGTTTTTTTCCTATAGAAAGCAGATCAAGACAAGGACGTAATGAATCAGGTGTACAAAACCCATGGAGCGATCCGGTGAGCTCAGACTTCCCTAATCATAATTTTTCCAGTACATCTTGCATGTGTAAAGTTGTGTGTTGACTGATGTTAAATTTAATTGCGAGGTTGTTTTAGGTCATTGGACAAATCAATTTCAATGCTCCAGATGGAGTTGTCTGCCTCTAGGAACGCTCAAGAGAAAGTGATGACTTCTGGTCCGTCCGTAGCTTCCAATGAGGGTCCTCCAAGGAAAAAGGCCTTTATGGTAATTGGTATAAATACTGCTTTCAGCAGTAGGAAGAGGCGTGATTCTGTCCGAGAGACTTGGATGCCTCAAGGTAACACCTAGTTGCTATCTTAATCGATGTACATTCTTCTTTTTGCCAATGAGAATGTAATAGCTAAGCCTTACTGATTTTCTCAGGTGAGCAGCTTAGAAAATTGGAGCAAGAGAAGGGGATTGTTGTGAGATTTATGATTGGGCACAGGTAATAAATTGTGGAGTTAATGATGCTAGGTATTGCTTTAAGTTCACGAAACTTGGGTAATTTAAAATCTCTCAAGAATTCTTGTGATGCGATCAGTGACCTCTTTGAAAAGACGGAGATTTGAGGCATCCTGTTTCCAGAGGGTGTTTTGGCTAGTTGCTTTATAGTGACCCTGTGGGATAGATGCTAGGAGATTAGACATCATGCATTTAAGTTTATGAACAGTTTACTTTCTGAGTATTAGTAATTTCATGGCGTTGCTTTTCTAAATTCCTATGCTATCCCTTTACCCTACAAAGTTTTGGCCTCTGGTTCTGCTATGTTATAGGATATCCAGATGTCCAGAAGCATTGGCCTTGAGCTCTTTTATTTAGATATGGATTCTAATTCATGGGATTCGTTGTGCATCTTCCATTAATTCAATTCTTTTATGTTGCTGCATTAAATAAAATGAACTAATTAGATTGATGCATTTCTTGATTGATACAGCGCAACATCTAACAGCATATTGGATAGAGCTCTCGACTCTGAAGAAGCTCAACACCAGGACTTTCTCAGGCTGGTAAAAACAATTCAGCCAGATACCTTTCTTTTTATTGTCTTCAAAAATCTGCCTGTGCTCTAAACATCTTAAAACATTACAGGAGCATGTTGAAGGATATCACGAACTGTCAGCAAAAACGAAAATTTTCTTTGCCACTGCTGTTGCAATGTGGGATGCTGATTTTTATGTCAAGGTTGATGATGATGTTCATGTTAATTTGGGTGAGTACTGCGTACCCCTTTTATCTTCAATATAGAACTTTTCAAAAGATATTCCCCTATTGGACACCACTGATCAAGTGTTTTGCTCCTATAGGTACATTAGCTGCAACTCTTGCTCGTCATAGATCAAAACCCAGAGTTTACATCGGTTGTATGAAGTCCGGACCAGTTCTTTCTCGCAAGTAATCCTTGAAACCTGTCAGATTATTTTTTTTTTTAATGTTTTGTGATATTTAATAACCAAATTAGTTCTTCAGGAATGTTAAGTACCATGAACCAGAGTCCTGGAAATTTGGAGAAGATGGGAATAAATATTTCCGCCATGCAACTGGGCAGATTTATGCAATTTCAAAGGATTTAGCTACCTACATCTCAATTAACCAGTAAGAATTTCCTGCTTTTGGTTAAGCTAGAGTTCGCAATTGTAACATTTTCCATTTTCTTTGAGTTATATGCTTCCCTATCGACAAGTATCAGAGAATCAACAAATACCATGGTGCAGAGATAGAAAGGCAAAGTGTATATGCCCTGTCACAAGAAAAGGGAAATAACTGACTTTTATATCAAGCTTCCCCTGTCCATCTTAAAAACGTCGAAGAATTTTGTGCGTTGACATTCTTTTTGGCGTATCCTTCATTTTAATGGAAGATGTAGGTATGATCATTAGTGTAAGGGCAGGAGAGTTGTGGAAACTTCTTAAGTTCAGTAAAATGGCCTTGTACTGGTGGAGCTTTACTATTTTTTTCTGTAAGTTTTTGTTGGGTGGTCACCTGGAGGTTGATATATGGTAATTTGATTGTATCTGTGATCCATGACGATGCCAAAGTCAACAGAGAATTTATAGCTTCTTGTTTAAGGATCTGCAGAGTTTAAACCCTCAATTGTCTTTTATCTGATGGACAGGATTACAATCATATGCTTAAGCTGCATTGTTAAATATTGATCTTGTTGAACTGAAAGTATTATGATTGCAAATTTGTAGGCCCATACTGCACAAGTATGCCAATGAAGATGTGTCACTTGGTTCTTGGTTTATTGGTCTTGAAGTTGAGCACATAGATGAGCGCAATATGTGCTGTGGAACTCCACCAGGTATGGTTTTCTGGAGTTTTTGTGAGGGTTTGCTTCCAAAGAATTAACACCTGAAAGAGAGAGTACATTAGGATGATTTAAGACTGTAGGTACTGCTGCTCAAAAACTATTTGACTGAGGAGCGCCCTCAATAACCACATCGCTAATATTACTTTTGTACAAATATTTGCCTGGGCAAACAGGCATGACTCAAGCGCAATTTTCTGACGAACTGACTGGTGGAGCCTCAAGATTATATAATTTTTGTCAAGCTTATATTTTCATCCATCTTCTGTGCTATTGTTGGTTAACATACATCTCCTCCCAATTCTTTCTCTGTTGTTATAACCCAATTTTTTTGCATTTATTTGTTTCTAATTTGCAGATTGTGAGTGGAAGGCACAAGCTGGCAATGTATGCATCGCCTCGTTTGACTGGAGCTGCAGTGGAATCTGCAAGTCAATAGAAAAGTTGAAATTCGTACATGAACAGTGTGGTGAAGGAGAAGATGCCCTTTGGAACGCCTTACTATAAGATTCCTTCCACAACAAAAAGAAAAAAAAAAAAAAAAAAAAAAAAAGAAAGTTCCCTCGACAACACGCCTAATTTCCCCATATTCAGCCTGCAGACGAGAGTATAATGGGCTCAGCTAACTGAATGATGTCCAGGGCTATCAAGATTTACGTACATTATGAACTCAGAGCTAGGTTTGGTGCTTATCAAGGCCATTAATTCTTTTGAATGATTTTGTGTATAAGCAATGTGGGTTGAATGCATGCTTGCATACGCATTGTTTAGAGATCTGGGATGGATTATGTGATTTTGGAGCCTAATATTTCATTGACCGTGATATATGTACTCTTCTTTATCTTCTTCTTCTTCTTCTTCTTCTTCTTTTCAAGAGAGTTGAAATGGTAGCATTTCTGCTTTGTCAGTCTTTTTCTCACTCCACTACTCTTGGTGACATGTATGATCTGTTGAAAGCTGACATCTTCTTTTCAAGAGAGTTGAAATGGTAGCATTTCTGCTTTGTCAGTCTTTTTCTCACTCCACTACTCTTGGTGACATGTATGATCTGTTGAAAGCTGACATCCCGTCCTTGGGCTTGTGAAGCTATTCTTCCAAGTTCGTTTCAGACACTGGCATGCATGGAAATTCCACTCCTATTTTGACTTACTATTTTAGGACTTTCTATGCGTGCACTTAAATTTATATAATATGAAATTAAAATAATTATTTAATTTATTCCATTTACATATGTTAATTTATTTTATGGTCATGGAATAAAATATTATAAGTAGAAACTAAACATAATAATAAAAGTAATTTTGTCATTATTAAGTGGAATGAAAATGGAAGCTAAATTCTTTGATATGGTATGGATTTATTAAGCATCAGCTACTTTTGTCCTTAAAATAATTACTCTCTCTCTAATTTTATTTATTTATTCCTATTTTTAATATAATTTTATTCTTTATTCATATTTTCCTGATAATGCATGCTTTTTATTTTCTTTTTCTTCGTTTAGCTTTTTACACATATATTAATTTTAAATTTATGTTGCTTTTATCAGAGAAATATGTATAGATTATTCAATCTATTAACTAATTAATTGCTAGACCTAGTAAGGCACGGTTTGGTTAAAAAAATGTCCCGTTCCAATTAAAACCCTATTTGGTTGCTGGTTTTTTTTAAAAGGTAAGAAAAAAAAAGGGAAGTGGTAGGGGAAAAGCGGGAGCAAAACATAAAGAATTGAAAAAAAGGAGAAAAAAATAATAAAGAGTAGTAAGAGAGACGTATATTTCTATGCAAGATATCAATTAATCAAAGGAATAACACATGCTACATGAAAAATTATGTATGAGGTAATTCAAAATATTTCTATGCAAGATATCAATTAATCAAAGGAATAACACATGCTACATGAAAAATTATGTACGAGGTAATTCAAAAGATGTCTAAAATTGTGGATAAATTGTATAATTGTTTGGAGCAAATAGATGATCGATTGAAAAAGGCTGAAGAAGTCAATGACATTTGTACCATTTATCTTGTGCCTAATGATGATATATTGTGTTTTAACTATTTCTAAAGAATACACTCCAATAGTAAATGTCTAAATGAAGAAGTTAATACTTATATTGATTTTAGTCGACTGACAGGGACCAAAAAGAACTCATCCATGAAAATATTGCATTTGAATGAAGAAAGTAAAGGCATAATTCAAAGGCACATAACATAAGGATAATGTTAGTCATAACGAAAGTTTGACAATTGAGGAAGAGAAAATTGCAAAAGAAAAAATATCAAAAATTATAGTAAAAATTGATGAGGATAAAGTTGAGAAAGAAGAGGCCATAGAAATTAAAATGGAAATTAAGTACAAACACGAGAACGAAGAACAAGTAAAAGAATGAGAAATTGAGCTTTGACGTAGTCATGTTTATGTTGATTCGTTTGACTATTCAACAAATTCTTTATTCATTTGTAATGCACTGGAATTAAAGATATTTTTAGCTAAAGAATTTGTATATGGACATCAAGACATGGCATTGGTAATTCTTACAATGTGTTACATGATGCCTTATGATTATTCCAAAGTTATATTTATGAGGAAATAAAGGTACAATCATGATTGATTATGAAGCACTAGAATTATAGATATTAGTGTTTAATTCGGGAGAATACAAGTTTGAATTAATAACAATTTGTCCTTAAGATGAGGAATATAACACAATGCAAGAATCCATCAAATTTTATTATTTATTTGTTATTTTATTTTTTAATTGTTATTGGGCTTTATAATAATTTAGACTATATAAACTTTTTAGATTAAAGTATGATAGGATTTAATGTAAATAGTTATTTTATTTAATTGAAAAATAAATTTTTAATATTTGAGATTTGAGTGTTATGGAATTATTCAAGTTTCTTAGGAAAGTAAATATTTCTATCTATTTAATGAGATTAATTCTTGTGTGAGTCAGGACAAATTAATCAATCTTAACGTATCAATTGTGATTGTTCTATCATGACGATTAATATTTATCGGATTCTATTTTAGTTCTATCATGTTGAGTCGATATTTTGATACACAATTCTCATTCTTAAAATTCAAGATTATGTTTGATTAATTTTCATTCTTCCCCTCTCCTCCATCCGATCACGCAGACAAATTTTGTCTTAAAGTTTTTTTATATTTTACTAATTAAAGTGTGAATGAAATTTAGAAAAAAAACTTGAATGGGCTGAAAGTAGTTATAAAATCATATTTAAAAATATATTGATTGACCAAAATATAGTCATCACGTAACTCACTAATTAAAATAAAATAAAATTTTAAAATGATCAGAACATAGTCAATGTTATAAACTCGAACTTCATAATATAGTACTGACTATGGTAGCATACTCTGTGCACATGTAAATGATTTAAAACTTAAAGTATTTTGTGAAAAATATAAGAAGTGTAAATTAGAATATATTAAAAATTTAAGAGAAATATAGAACTAAATTAAAAGAGAGCACGAAGACAGATAGAAAATGAAAAAAAATATTTCTAAACATTACAATAATCTAACATTTAAATGAGGACATTATAACTAAAATCAAATATCTAACCGTAATATGACGAATGAAGTAAATATTTTAGTTATAGTATTATGCTGAATTTTATCATTTACTCAATATGTGATATAATAGACTAAAAAAGCATAAATATATTTAGAATATAGGAATAAAAAGTTAAAATGGTTTGAAAAGAGAAATAACTCGAAATAATACATAAATACAAATAACAAGTTAAAAGAAAAAGAAGAATGAAAGAAATAAAAAGTAAAACGTTTAAAATAAGCGTAACTTTTTATTTTGTACAGATATATATATATATATATATATATAGATATATATTACATGAGGCATTTCTTCTTCTTCTTCTTCTTCTTCTTCTTCTTCTTCTTCTTCTTCTTCTTCTTCTTCTTCTTCTTCTCTCTCTCTCTCTCTGCGCCAGTTTATATACTGTTGGTCTCCTTCATCTTCTTCCATTTTCATTGATCAGAAAAAACACACGGAGAGAGACAGAGAGAGAGAGAAGTAGAAAAAAGGAAAATTGTTAAATGGGAAACGAAGTTGATCGTTGCAGAACTCGCCGCCGCAGAAGCATTTTCTTGCCGATGTTATGTGGCTTATTTGTCAAAAGAGACACGAAGCTAAACACCCTCCAGAAACACCCCATCTCTGAGGAGCCCTCGTCCCCTAAAGTCAGTTGCATGGGCCGAGTCAAAAGGAACCGGCCCCACCAATCCAGCAGGACGCTTTTGGCCCCCGCCGCTTCCAGTTCCTCCGCGTCCAGCACCGCCACGGGGAGCAGTCGGAGAAGCACAACTCATGTCGGAGAGGGGCGTGACCCCAGTTCGAGAAGACTGGAGTTTGGGGAGAAAGTGGAAACTGGCGAACTGGATCCGCCGTTGCCGGTGGTGAAGAGGGCGATGCCGCCGGGGGTCGGGCGGGCTCACCAAGTGAACATATGGAAGAGAAGACGTAATGGGGCGACGCTGAAGAGCTTGCAGATACGACCCATTCATTTGATTGTCCAAACATCAATGGCGTCAACCACCAACCTTGAATATTGAGATTTGATGATACGTAGTTTGCTTTAATTTGCTGATACGTTTTATGGCAATAAATGAGTTGAAATTGTAAATTTTTTGGCCACCCACACTATACTGTTTCGTCCATTCTTCTGATTTTAGCCCAATTAATTCGACAACCTTAGTCCAGATTTTATGTTTCCAATCGAGGTTGCTGGCTTTCTCTTCATTGTATGATCATGCACTGAGTTGGTTTTGCTTCGACTAATTGCCAGGGTGTTAATCGTTGAAGGAACAATTAAGGCTGTAACATATAATATTGGTATTTTTTGGATTATGGATATATGCATGGGCGCGTGGCATTTTGGCATGAAAATCTAGTCAAAAACCACTTTTTAGAGAGTTGTAATTCAATGTCCACGGGAAGTTTTGAGATAAATTTATTTATCTGTGCTTTCTAATTTTTAGAATGTTTTTTTTTTCTTTTTCTGTCTTCATTCTTTTTGCTTAATAAAGATTTATAAATTTTTTTCTTGTATTTTTATCTCTTATAGTCCAATCATTTTATCTTATTTTGATATTTCTTAATATATATATATATATATATATTTAATTTTAAAATAATTTATTATTATTATTGTAACTTTTTATAATGAATAAGATTTTATACTTTATTAAAACATTTACACTGCAGTGAAACGTTAGCAGCACGTGGGCATATAAACAGGTGTGACTTTAATTGTTTCATTTATTACCCAATTTGTCGGACATCGATTGACCGTTGACTGGAAGGGTTTGACGATTACGAGCATAATTGGTCTTGCGGGAAGGGGAAAAGAAATGGTCTATAAGAAGAATGTTGTTGACATGGCAGTTCATATTATTATGTCTGCACTTTATTGTTCAGTGCAATCTTTGACCAAATTATGTTAAATCACCAAAATAATTACACCTCTTTTTTTATATATAATTTTCCTTTTCCTTTTATAATTTTTTTTTCTGATTTATTCATCTTATTAGATATGTAAGAAAATATAAGGATTTTATAATTTAGTATGGAAGTGTTACTATTCTATTTTTTTTTTTCATTGTCATTAATTTTCCTATTTTTATTAACATTATTTTATTTTTATCACAGGAATAAAAATTGATAATTTTGCATACCTGTATATGTGGTCTACTTTAATTTTTAAATTATAAAGAATAAAACATCCAATCAATATATTTCAAAATATTTATACGTGACAATTATCCATGCTCCTGGTGTGCCTATGAGGCAGAACCCAGCGAGCTATTAGATAAAAATAAAAAATATAAATCAGATAACGATTTAGAAACGCCCACATATATACATATAAGCGTGTGTGGATGTGTAAGAACTGCAAATTATTACGATTCAAATGAACACCTGCCCTCATCACTACCTTAAAATTTACAGAGGGCCCAGAACCCACATCCTTTTCATGATTAACGTTGAGATCATTATATGTCATTCCCTAGTGGGCTACTGCAGCTTAAAACTTGCACAAATCTCACTAAGTTACAATGCTGACAGTGTCATGTCAGTCTGACCCATGGCCACCACCAGAATCACAAATGTTGCTGTTGAATTTTGTACATACAGATCCCTAATATTCAGAACATGCCGAGAAGGTTCGTTATAGATCAGCCTTGCTCTTTATAAGGAGTCCATATCAATTTACTGACATCTACTTCAAGACCGCCACGGCCCGCAGCTTTAAGATGGCGATCAAGAACCTTAGGATCCGCACATATAACATGCTGCCCTTTCCGGTACTGAATCAATTCTAAACTCTGAAGGGTGAATAGAATATCCTCTGCTTTTATGGCTGTCATGTCACTGAGCTCCTGGAGAAATCGATTAAACACGTCTCTGTGAAACGACAATCTAACTCAATTGAAACTAAAAGCAGCAATATGAAGGTATCATTCGGTGGAACCTTAATAGAGATGTTGCCCTTGTGCTTTTTCAGTATATCTAGAAGCACGCGTGTCCAGTATCCTCGGTAGCTTAAGAGACCCAGGTCTGAGAGGGGCCGTTCTGGTGTTCCAACTTTCCCTTCCTTCTTTGAGAGCTCATATGCTGCATGCATTGTCGGAGTTATGTATGCACTTCTTGTACGCGTATAGAAGAAAAATTAAAAGTAAAAGCACATATATAGACTCGCATCTTTTTTGCATGGACGACAACACAAGCAACCTAGAATTGCTGATATAATTTGAGCATCATAGCCTGCTCCCCCCGAGCACAAATTTCATTTCTAACAGAACATTGCAATGGATCTTGATGGAGAGAAGATACATTCCTTTCGGCCCAGAAAAAATCTTAAAACAATCCCGCACTCCATACATAGTCTAAATTTCTCCAATTTGGTCGGCAAGCAGTTCAATCTAAATTTCTGATCGGCAAGCGGTTCTCTCTCTTTTACAATTGAAAAGGAAATTATCTATGTCCGAATACACTATAATAAATTGTGAAACTGATTTTACACTCACTTTTGACAGGCCATAACACCAAAATAAATCTTCCAACCACCCCAACTCAATAAAGAGAGCAAGACTGAAAGAATCATGTAAAAACTAATGACACGGTGAAGTTTGTTAGTTGCCTCGACTGCAAGTAACCAGAACTGTTCAATTTCTTCATTCCCATTTTTTAAAAAACAAAAAACAAAAAACATGAAACCCATGGCATGCAAAGGATCCAAGGAAGGATGACAAATGAAGAGCTTACAAAAAGCAATCAGAAATTTTCCATAGCCTTTTCTCTGGTAAGGAGGAAGAGTAAGAATGCAAGCTAAATTGTAGGACTCCTCTGAATGCTTCTCCTGTATATCAAGCCAAAAATTAGGATACATGAACATTTATCCTGGTATTCTTTTACAAGCACAATACCCTAGCCTACTTATCCAAAATTATTCAAGTTAACCTTCAGATAATAAAAACATTGCATTCCATCATTAGATAAGTAGTAAAAATCCAGTTCCTCTTTCACCTCTGGCGCAGTTAAGACAAGGGGAAAAGTCATACATTGATTGGCAATAAGATCAAAAATAAACTTGAGCGGCATTGTCTATGCAGCAAAATAACTCAGTGCAAGTGCTACAAAATGGTCTGCTCTTACTAAGATACGACCTGATGAGAAGATTAAAAAGCTAACAAATTGGTGACAACATATACAGAAAACACTTGATGACAGCTAGAATGTTGAAAACTATAGGATGTGTTTGTTTTTCTTTTCTAGGTATTTTTTTTATGGTTTTGATTTTATAGATGGCATTGGAGATTGTGTTGGGCGTTTGATTTTGTTCTTTTAGAGACTGAACATAAAAAGCTTTGTTTTGTTCATAAAGGGACCTAAATGATTGTTAATGCCACATCACCCATAGTTAGTATGTGTTGATTTTTTTATATATTTATGTCGCACTGTGTCTCACTAGAAGAGAGAAAATTTATTGATGATATCACATAATCTCTAGTCAGAGAGGATCAAATTTACTCTATAAATCACATCATGCTTGATTAAATTCAAAATTTAAATTGTGCGGAGAAGAAAAAGTGTGAGATAATTATAGATACAATGAAGATAAAGCTCAAAAATATGGCAGGAAACGAAAATAAACAAAGCCACAACTTTTTCTTAATTAGGGATAGTAAATAGCAATAGGCAGTAAAAATCAGACCCACCATAAATAATATAAAATTACCTTGGAGAAGTAGCCAACCATGTGGCATCCTCGATCATCACATTCACACAGAACATAGAAAAGAAACAGATCAACATCATAGTACAGGGTCTTGTGATCAAGAAACAATTTAGCCAGATAGCAAAGATTTTGCCCATAAACCTTGTTCTTCTTTCCATCAACCTGTGTCCATTGATTTTAAATTTTGTTAGCACTTTCTTCCAAGCAGCAGCTCTGAGAAATGTCAGACTACTAACAAACCAGGTGAAGTTACAAACAACTGAGTATGCTCATTTTTTTTACTGCTCAATTCAAAAGATGAAAGTGTTGGTGCAAGGTGAAATAAACAATCAACACAAAAGGGCAGCCCAAGCAATAATATGGAGCAACTACAGCACCAACAAAAACATATCTTGAAACTTCAAAATTGAAAAAGTACTTCCTCAGTTTTGAAGTAAAGAGCAGAATCTGACTTAAAATACAATGTGAATTGTGTTATTCAATAGATGTCAACAGATTTTCAACTTCAGGAAAACAAGCAAGAAAAGAAGATATATTATTGCAAATGAGGAGATATGTGATAATGAGAGAAGAGTAGATATGGGAATGCATACAGAAGTGGTGACGCCAGTAATGAGAGAAGAGTAGATATGGCAATGCATACAGAAGTGGTGATGCCGACTTTTACAGACATATAATGAGTTCAAAGCATGTTTTTTATAGACCAGGGATAGACATCTTATAAGGTTGGTTTATTATTTATTTATATATTTATGGGTTGGGCGGGCAGGGGTGGGTAACAAGAGTTGATGGAATAACAAGAGTACTTTGAATGGGCCATCTTTCACAGAAATTTCATCTTTTGCCAGTAGCCCTTGGTCTAAACATCAAGACATGTAAGCATTCAATTCAATATAAAAAGGATTAATATTTACACAAGTCAAATTCAAAATCTGCAAACACAATTGTACAATGACTTACAGGCACAAAGAGGAAGAAGTATAGAATACTTTCCTTCATTAAAAGGAAAAAGTACATCAATAAACTAAAATAACATACATGCAAAAAAGTATTCGCATTTGGAGACATTGTATTCTAACATACAACATTTTTTTTTCAGAGCAATATGCCTGAGTAAAATCAAATGAACCAATAATTATACCTCAAACATTGACAATGTTCCATTTCGATATATCTCATCGCCTGGAGGATGCTTGAGATCACATTTCCTCTGCAGATAAAAGAGTAAGTACTTAAAAAACACGCACTGCAGCCAATATCCAATTTACAAAGACAACAAAGCACATAAAACTATGCATATGTCCATACATATAAAACTTGACCAAACAAAAGCGGACTCCTCTAACTAGACCAATGCAGATGAAATAAACTCAACCCATAAAGTTGCTTTACATAACACACAGAGTTCTATCAAAAGTCAAATGACAATGTAAGAAAAGGGAAGAGAGAGAGAGAGAGAGAGAGAGAGAGAGAGAGAGAGAGAGAGAGAGAGAGAGAGAGGGAGAGGGCTCACCATATGCCTCTGAAGTTGTTCCTTGCGCTTCATGAAATTCAAGCAAAATTCACAAAAGAACAGCTTGGTACAATCATTGTATTCTGTAGGAAAGGGGGAAAAATACCAAGTCTCAATCTCATATCTTCCAAGTTCTATTTTGGCAATGTTTTTGACTTTTGTAAATTCTTCGTGTTCCCGCAAGCTAGCGGCATCAAGTTCCTCATGGCCCTATAAAATTTCAAACGCCACCCCTTAGTCATCCAAATAAAAAATTTGGGGAAGATAACCAATAATTACCCTTTCTTAAGGGTTTTTCTTTCAAAACATATCATAGAATCCTATGTTATTCTGATAGTCAGAAACAACAATAGTGTAAGTTATAGCACTAATAACGTTATATGGACAAATAAATGACAAAATCAAAAGGGCATACCTCCACATGTGTCTCATCAATCTTACGTTTTTGATGCCGTGTCATTTTCAAGCTTGTTACCTAAAAATTTCAAATGTAAGCATATTAAACAAGGAAACCAAGGAAGTAATTCAGATCTTTACATATTAAATGAAAATTGTGGTCACGCAAAGATATAACTGAAGAACAAACAGTTAGCCATTTTACAAAAATAAGCAGCGCTAAAATCTCCCCACACAATAAAGTGCAGATAAATAGTACTTGTGTTTGAACCTAAGATCTGTATTGTCAATTTCATCCAGAATGAATCTTCTTAATGCGGAAAACCATATAGAAACTAAGGGAAAGTCAGAAAACAAAGATGGGGACAAGATGTTACCTTGTCCTCAACCTTTTCATCCACATCAGTTTCTACAGAGTTGAGATCGAGTTGTTCAAGTTTTACCCATTCATCAAGTCTACGGTTAACTGCCAAAGAAAGTAAACACGCAGTCAGGCATTATAAGAATGTCAAACCATACAGGACAGCAGTAAACTTCATCCACAAAAGCAACGAGAGAAACATTCCAAAATCCCAGTAAGTAATTAATGAGCAGCAATGAGGTGCACAAAGTGATGGACACAACGTTTTCTATAGAGAAGTTGAAGCTTTAGCATTAAAATTAAATTTTGTTTCTTTTCAAAATTGAATAAAATGTCATCAATCCAAATTACAGGAGTCCAATATATGTTGATACAAGTATGACCCCACCAAGTAAAGAAATTTCTACAACATCAACAAGAAGCTAACAGAATAAACAAATCCCATCCAAAATTAAATGACTACTAAAGCACGGGAATGATCAATTAACCCCCAATTTCGTAAAGAGTGAAGGAATTAAACACAATACTCACATTCCGTGTAGTGAACGTAATACTCATAATCATTAGCCCCATCCGAAGGAAGCTTGCGGCGCTCGATAACTTTGACGGGATGGTATTTTCCGTCCCGCCACCGGCAATTGACACAAGTCCCGACCTCCAAGGGCAAACTCGTCGTTTTCCTCTTCCGAGACGGGTCGATCTCCGGCTGAGCACCGTTGGACTGTGAAGCCGGAGGCAAGTTGACTCCTTCGGCAGCGGCGGCTCCATGGCCGTTCGCGGTAGCGCCGTTCTCGATGGAAACCATTTCTCCGTCGGTGCCGGAAAAATGGACAATTGGATTATTAATTATTTGTTGCTTATTCTTATTTGCAAAGCGCTCCCTTGAAGTATGTATATATCAAAAAGGTCCCACTACTTTTTTCATTTGCAAAACACGCTGGATATTCCACTAGCGTTACGCATGCAGGACGTCAACTTTTTGATGCTTCGCCATAATCCCATAGGCTATGTTTGTTCGCGACCTTTCACCTCTCCATCCTCACGCCGAATTGATGCAATCAAATATTTTACATTACATTTTTTTAAATTTAAATTTAATTTTTTTTATATATATAATTAAATAATTATTTTTATATCATTATACCCATCAAATCAATATTTTTATATATACATACTTACTCTCATAGAGATATATATATATATATATATTTTAAAAAATAATCATTATTCTCATATACTATCACATTATTCAATCATTATTATATATATATATATATATTTAAATATATAAATTTAAATAAATTATTTTATTTATTATATTAAAATATATTTTATAAATATATTATTCGTTCCAACACAACATATGAAACATCGTCTCTCAACAAAACCCCCCTCCTGAACATAGCTATAAATGTAAGAAAACAACTTTGGAGGCAGGATGTTGATGAATTATACTCGTCTTAGGCCACTTTTGGATGCAAATTCTCTCTTATTTTTTCCCATCAAGATTTATATTTGAAGTTCACTTTCCAACAAAATAATTACTTTTTTATATCTCTTACTTTTATACCATTTTTAAGTTTGTGTGCTAATTTTTCTTTCCACAATAATTTACATTCAAACAAATTAATAACTAAGGAGGCATGTAGCTTATTGCACTTGTCATCATTGATATTTTTGATGGCCAGTTCTCTTACAAATGCTCTTTAACGCTGAAGTTGCATATTCCCTTTGGAGGACGAGTTGAAAAGTGGCATAGCTAGCTAGTGGCATTGCTGGTTGGTAGGTAAGGGCGAAAGAGGAAAAGGAAGCAGATCAGATGAAGTAGTGAAGTATAATGTCATGGCGATCATCATGGAACTCGTGGGAAAAGGATCAAAGCGAGTTGCAATTCCATCGTGGTGTCCAGCTCATAAGAACAGCGGTCGTATGCGTATACTATACAGGATGATGATGGCAATGGGGTGAAGTGAGGTGAGGGATAGCTCTCCCATTTCTTGTTTTGTAATTAAAAATTTCTATTGAGAGAAGAAAAATATTTAATTTTATTTTAAAAATTAAATTTTGATTTTTTATTAAATATTATACATAATTAAATACTAATTTGTTATTTATTTTAATTAAAAAATTTTACCCTTTTTTTTAAATAAACAAATGTATTCACAAATTAAAAAATTGTTGTATTTTAAATAACATCATTTAATATTGAAACTATAATAATAAAGAAATATAAAAAAGATTTGTAAAAAGAGAAATTTTGAAATAAAATACAAAAAAAAAAACAAATTAAAAGACACCCCACTCCTATTATTTCACTAAAGGATTAATATCACCCATTCCTATTCACCCCCTTTGAACCCCACTGGGTGGATGTCACTCCTATTACTTCACCAATTCTTATCCGACTAAGTTCTTCATTAACTGTTACGAAAAGTGGATGGATGTACGTACATTTAAACGTGTGGTTGAAAGCGGCCTATTAATTTTACATTTATCCATAGCCATGTCAATAATTAAAGTGGCAAAATCTGTTGCTATACTTACAAGAACTTGTAATGCATATTGTTATGTTTTTTACTACTGATCTTTCAACTTGTTCACGTGAGAAGGGGAGTCAAAGCCCATTTTCGCACAGAGAAGTGTGGACAAAAGGTCATTTTGTTAATTAAAAAGTGTAATGATAATATCATCTTGTCGCCGTGAAAAGGCCTTTTAACATAAGAGTTTCTTGCTAGATATTATCTTATGTAATATGAGTTTATGCAACCAAAAATCCCCGTCAATTTAATAATACAGTATAATTATTATTAGTTGTTTCAAATACAATTTTGGTCATTAAAAATTGACATTCAATCATTATATTTTTTAAATTTTTTTTCTTTATCTTACTTTTGTATAATTTTTAAGATAAAATTTCTTAAAATACATGTTAAAATTTGAAAAAAAAAAAACATAACTGTTGAAAGACTTTAAAGAAATTAATGAAGAGTTGAGGTGGCACTGAAGTGGGCTCCCGGGCTGGTGTTTTATTGTCAAGGAATTATATTTAAGTACCTTATTGTTTTAATGCTGTATTTAGTTTGTTAAGTGAGGTTAATTAGTTGGTTAGTGGAGCTGTATAAATAGGCTGTTTGGGTTGTACAGTGACAGATTTTGCCTTCCCAATTTCTTCGCAGAAGCTAAGGCTCGTTCTGCCCTTTCTTTCTCAAAGCTTCGTTCGGCTTCTGCCTGATCATTTTCTTCAATTCCTTAGCATGGAAATCTTCAGTGTAGTTTCTAAAAATAGCCAATAAAACTATAATCTATCACAAGTAACATATACTTTTTCAAGACCAAAGATCAAAACAAAGCTCAATATGCATCAATGTCCAATCAAAATAGAATACCTACATATTAATCTTTATCATGGACCACTAGCATTCAAAAAGGGTCGCTCATTTTGTAAGAAAATATTGAAATAAACGACACGATAGAGGAAACATCAAGAAAACAAAAAATAAATAAATCACTTAATGGTTGATTCCACCAAATTCCGCGCTCCAAAAATTCGAAGAATCTTGATCCTTCTTCAAATATACGTTTGATATTTTGAGGTCAGTTGGAGACAATAGGGAGTGATAAATTACTTCACAATTTAAAACATATAGTTTAGATTAGAATTAGGGAAATGTTCGAAGAGAAGAATAATGTGCAAAGTCGAAGAGTCATTGTGCTACTTTTGGCTGAGATTATTAGCGTGAAAATCAATATTTTTAGTTTAGTTAATAAGCATAATAACATCTACAAACTATAGAAAGTATACACACACACACTTACGATTATTTTAAATGTAACTATATATATATATTATATTTATTCTTACACTTTTATAAAAATGTAAAGAAAGAATGGGTTGCTACAAGCCATTATTTATAGTGTTCCAACCAAAAAAAAATGAAATGCTTTAATCTTTATTATTTTTATTAATGATTAATTGCAAATATGAGTTGATGTAGTGTAATTAATCAATTTCAATTTTAGTAATAGTTTACACACAGATATATGTGCATATATGTCAAATTGCACTTGTTGGGAGGCGGTCGGCAGATTTCAGCCATAATGACCAAGGTGTAATATTTCCACTAAGAGAACAATGCAGTCAAATAGTGGAGTTGCTTTACGAATAATTATTTGTATTTAACTCTCTATGAATGTACTAAGTCATTTCCTTCGCCCAATTCTATTAATAATATTGCAGTTAATCAACCACGGTACCCTTCATAACTTGGTAGCAAATCAAATTTACTTGCAAGAAACGGAAGCACAAGTCTCTCTGATTAATTAATTCCTTCCAAAAAACTGACTGCACAGTTTAATTGCCTAATGTGAGAATTTCTGAATAATAGTGACGAGCTTAGCTCCATTTACAAGCATATATACACTTTATGCGGCAATCTGCTTGCAAATGAGAGAGGAGATGAGAAGATTAGGTCTATCTTAATAAACCATTAACGTGACACCATATGTGTGGATCCACATGGGCCACTTACTTGCCCACTGTAAGAATGCATTGGTCTCACTCGAATGATCTTACTGTTATCAGAAGCAACCAAGTACAATTCTTTTGCATTTAATTTTGTATTTGTAGTTTGATAATGAAATGTGGAAGACAGCACAAGCACACTAGTGTGTGCAATTCTGGCAAGTGCATGTTCATTGGACCACTTTGTGGGACAAAAGTTTCTTCGTCGTTGACAAATGCACAGCACATGGACGCGCTTTTGCGCATGCAGCCCCATTTGCAGTTGCCTATAAATACCTCATCGCTCAATGCAATGAAATTCATGGTTGTGGGATTCGTTTGATAGATTCAAGATAGTCTGGTCCCATGGCTGCAAACAAGGTGCTTTGTGTAGTTCTCTTTGCGGTGTTGTTTATTGCGATGTGTTCGGGAGCTAGGAATCTCCTAGATGCTGGTAGCTATCATCCTGATGGTTTGAGTGTCCATGTTGGAGGAGGAGGGGATGCTGGTGGAGGGTTTAGCGGAGGTGTTGTTGATCACGGCTATGCGAGTGGTGGTGGAAGTGGTGGCGGTAGTGGGTCTGGGTATGGTGATGCTGGTGGAGAGCATGGCGCTGGAGGCGGAGGTGGTGGAGGTGGCAATGGAGGTGGAGGAGGAGGCGGTTCTGTCGAAGGGGGTGACCACGGGGCAGGGTACGGAAGTGGTGGTGGGAAAGGACATGGAGGGGGTTATGGCAGTGGTGGTGGCGCACGCGGTGGTGGAGGTGGCGGTGGAGGAGGGGGTGGAGGTGGAGGTGGAGGTGGAGGTGGAAGTGGAGGCGGTGCTGCTGGAGGAGGACACGGTGGAGGATATGGAGGAGGCGAAGGAGGTGGCTACGGTGGTAAAGGAGGATATGGAGGAGGAGGTGGCCATGGAGGAGGGGGTGGGGGTGGATCCGCTGGAGGAGCTGGAGGAGGTGGATACGGCAGCGGTGGAGGTGCTGGCGGAGGCGCAGGAGGTTCCCATGGTGGAGGGTACGGGGGAGGCGAAGGAGGCGGTGCTGGTGGTGGGGGCGGGTACGCCGGTGGTGGCCATGCTGAGGGATATGGTGGAGGGTCAGGTGGCGGCGAGGGCGGTGGTCATGGAGGCGGCTATGCCCCTTAAAAGGCCTCTCTCCTGTGCCGCCATTTTGTTATCCAAAGATGGATAAGAAAGTGGGTAGTTCTTATTATTAATATCCGCTAATGACAGAGCTAAGAATAATATAAATGTATTGCATGGGAGTGTGTATGAACTATGCTTTTAATGATATGGTGGACTATACGTTGCATGAACAGGCACAATCACTTGAGCCAATTAGAACAAATCGATTTGGTGATTACTGCCTCCTGTAATTGTATGTTGATGATTTGTATAACATCTGTTTAAGAGTTTGTGCTATTTGAGTATGGTTTATTTTGTTGAGTAATAGAATTAATGACTTGAGGAACCCTACAACATATAGCAAAATTAGTCAGGATAATATTCGAATATATACTTACACAAAATATTCAAGTAAAGTTCGAAATGGTAAATTATTAAAAAACACTTGATTAGCATAATGAATGAAGGGTATTTGTGAAATTCATTAGTTATTATTTTATCGTCAATATATATATATACACACACATATATATTTTCCATTCAAATTCCAACACTAAGAATGACCGCGTCATCACTGAGCTAAATGGCAAATTCAAAATAATTTCTGGCACACAAGAAGTCACCAACAATAAATTAGAATTTTGCATTTTGTCTTAAATTAAGTAGCAAGTTGCATGCAAGAGAGCTTCAAGAATTTATTGTAATCATATTAATTGAATGCAACGAATCATATTAATTTCATATTCAATTAGATTAATTAATTGAATATCAATTTTCACATATTATGTGATATTTTTTTAAAAAAAAAATTTATGCGCCTCTGTGCATTAAATAAATCCAGAAAAACATGTGATTGGACATTCATCTCCATTCTCCAGCGTGCAGTTGGTTCCATATTCCGCAGTAACTTGTAACATCCAACTCTGATCCCTAACTTGTATATGCAATTATATACATTGTCGAGAGAGCACACTGTACAGTGTACGCTGAGGAGGTTACATTTTCTCTCTTTAGATATTTTTATCGTTAATCACAATCACTTTGTTTATTTTATAATTATAATGTATATTTTTAAATATTTTTATTTTAAAAATTATATAAAAGTAAGATAGAAAGAGATGAAAAAAGTGTAATAATTGAATGTGTATTTTTAGAGAGTAAATAATTATAACACTAACAAAGCCTATTTTCTTTTCATTTCTTTTTTTTTTTGTGTGTTTATTTTTGATTGTTTGATTAACAAAGAAAATTTTAAAAAAATATAGAAGAAGGAAATTGAAGAAAAAGAAGCAAATAGAAAAACTGTTCCAACTCTATTTTGTTCTCAGCTTCAAAACTTTCACCATATTTATTTTTCGAATCAATTTTTTTCATTATTTTTAAATAATAAATATAATTAATTTTAAATTTTAGCCTATTTTTTTATTTTTCATTTCTCATTAAATCAATGAAAATTTTAATTTCTTTAATTTTTTTCCTCCAATTTTTCATTTTTTTTATCAAAATCCCATAATCAAATACAGTTTTTTTTTTTAACTAGTTTTATAACTTTATTATTTTTCGTTCGTGAACTTAATCGCCTGACTATCCCATTTTTGTCTCCCTCTCTCTCTCTCTCTCTTTTTTGGTAATTTAAAACTTAATCACAGACTAATCACTTTTTATCTATTTAAACAACATGCCATGCTGTTCGGACATTTTGCTTCACGGGCACGAGAGAGGAAAAGGGCAAAAGCGGTTTCTGATTCGATTAATCTTTCTTGAATTTAAGTGAGATTATTTCCATATAAAGAAATCCCCAAATTGTAGATCCACCCACATACATAATCTGTCCAAAGTAACCCCTTCCAATTCTCGCCTACCCACCGCTGATCCCATAATCTGCAGAATTATCTCGACCATTGCATTTGACAGCGGAAGTTACACATAATGGATTTTGGGGAGCTGTTGGCAATATTCGGACCAGGTATCGCCGGCGCAGTATTCGGCGCTGGATGGTGGTTTTGGGTGGATGCCGTCGTTTGCAGCTCCGTCAAAGTCCCCTTCGTTCACTATCTTCCTGGTAATTGTTTGGAAGTTATGCATTAAAGAAGTGTTTCCTCCTCTTTTTGCTTAATATCTGTCTCTGTATTGATAGGGATTTTTGCGTCTTTGTCTGCTTTGATGTTCAATTGTGTGAGGAAAGAGGATATTGACTACTCGCCCTACGACGAGGGTGAATGGAGGTTAATACTTTTTTTTTTTGTTTTGAGTTTCGTTGTTTCTGTTATTTGCTATTCTGAGAATTTAAATTGTAATGGGACTAAAAAGATTGAGAAAACATATCGAGGTAATTGAGGTACCTATTGATCAATCCAACACTGGGTATCAATGTTGGGGAAGTGTATCGAAGTTAGCAATTTTAGGGACATATTTCTGAAAATTAACTAAAGGTTTTTGAAGAATCTAATCTATAAACAAGACGTTAATTTTATCTGTTGTAGATGAACTGATTCCTTTATGTTTCAGACATGTTTAATCTGGGGAAATAAATTGAGTAAATTCCAAGTCTTAAGGAGATTGAAATTATTTAAATGTTGGTATACGGATATTGGATTTCACTTTCAATTGTGTCATACGTGAAATAAGCATTGTAACATCTCTGAATTTCTGCACTTATGTTGTTGTCTCTTTGCTTGTCTACTAAGTTATCCAGTGAAAAGGGCAAGCAAAGTGTCTTCTATGGGACCATTTTGCCACAAAACTAAGTTTGAAGAAATAAGAATGTCCAAATAAAAGCATTATTAGGTGTTTGGCTACTTTTTCTGATTGCCTAGTCTTCACTTAAGAGTATACTTAATGAAAAAATTTCAGATATTTTGGTTTTGCATTTGCAGGTTGAAACTATGGCTTTTCATTGCATATGTTGTGTCCTTTGTCTCCTTGGCTGCTTCAGTTGGCTTATTGATACAAGATGCCCTGGTGAAATCTGGTCCTTCAGCATGGACTGGAGTTGCAGGTGTTCTTCAATGCGTGTTTATACTTATCAGGTGAAATTCTGTCTCTTCGCTTATTGCTGGACATTTTATAGGAAAGTCTGTGCACAACAACAGGGGTGGGGAGAGCAGGAAAGGAAAACCAATTGCGCACCATGCTACTAACTTTCATAATCCAAATTCTTGAATCTTTATATCAGAACCAGGGAGTGGAAAACTATTAAATGCTTGCAGAGTTACTCATATTGCAACTAATTATGGGTTTGCTATTGTTCTTTCCTTGAGGGATGAATGGGATGGTTTTAGTTCTAGATTTCGAGTTTGTGCTATGTTGTTGTCTTTGGCTGCAATTGTGGTGAGAATTTTTCGAACACCATTACAAAATTTCTATTGGATGGAGATACCTCAAATATGTTTTCTGTTTCTCTTTTATTCTTTGTATGCATACCCTAACTCATCATCTTATGCAACCTCAATGAGAATATGTACATCTCTTCATTTGAACTTCTTGCAGTGGCCTGATTTACTGGATATCTCATTCTGAATAACGTAGCTTGAGTTGGTGGATTGAGACTATCGTAGCATGTGCAGAAGTGTGGAGAAGTTTTCTGACTGGCTGTGAATTTCTTCTGGAGTTTTTCGCATTGTGATCACATCTTCTGAACTGAATTTTCTTGAAATTAATCCTGTACTGTGAATTTCTTCTTTTTTTAATGGGAAAAAAGAAACTGACGTTTCAAAAACATGCCATGTAGTTGAGAGCGTGTATATCACCTTAACAGCAGGAATTCACCTCGGAAAGGAAAATTTGATGTGAAAAATGTTCTTTCTTGCCTTCTTCTCATTTTTAGGGTTAAATTCAAAATATCATCCAATTCTCTTCCCCTGTGATGTCCCAGTAAAATGTCAAAAAGATGAGCTACTAAGTGTTACTGTTTAATGAAACGTTGGATGCAAACTCATGAAATCCTAGCATCATCCAAAGAACTCCAGTTTCTGTAGGCATCAAATGCCTTTCAGCACGACATTAGGAATCAAGCATCTGTCTCTTGGGAGCTTGATTATTCCGAATTCGCAATGCTGGAGATAGTGGAGTGAAGCGTAGAGTTGAACATTTCCGCTGAGAACTCTACACTTCTTCAACGTTGGGGGCCTCCTGATCATGAGCTGCATAGAAAAAATTAATTAATGAGCAGCATTCTACCTTACCGAATAAGATGATCAAGTTGTGGTGAACTAGCTTACCAAAAAGAAACCTTGGGCAGTTTTGTTCAGAAATCCTCCTGGGAATGGCTACGGTACGCAAGCGAGACACTAGATATTATCATGCCACCTTACTGCTATAAAGGTACCTTGTGACAAAATCTGGGAAATGTCTTTCCCCCCATTATTTGCTTGATTTTCTTATCTTGGTTTGGAAGAAGATTCATTATGCTCTTTGTACAACTCCTTACAGCTCTGAGTTCGTGCAGCATGCACTTACTCAAGAAACTCGTTCACCTGGTCTCTCGCAGTCAATCCTGAAAATCAGCAGATGTGAACAGCCATCATTTATTGCCTCCTTCTCGTGGGTTTAGCGTAGTGCCCTTGTGGTACTCATGCTGTACGTGGTGTTCATTGAGTTGTGTATATACTTGTCCATCTAAACCTCCATGTCTTTGACCTGAGAGTTGTAATTAGCTTTCAACATTTGACTTTGTTCCTTCTCATCCAGCGGCATCGGTCCCGGGGGCTGAGTGGAACCAACTGAGATGCATGTATGAGTGGATGGCCTCGTGTACCTCTTAGCTATGAATAAACCATTTGATTAGCTTAAACAAAACAAGATCGTCAAGATATTATGAGGCTGTTGACGTCGACAGCCACAGTCGGGAATCTATTCGATCCATCCAATCGACGACTGGATATTGAAATATCCATTAGCATAAGAACCTTTCATTCTCCACCATTATTGAAAGATGATGAAAACTTTTGGAATACGCTAGCATCTCTTTTCACCCGATATTTAAGCGCAGGGCTTGTCTTATATATTCCCAACCTCATCTCATCATCGATCTAAAACTTATTCCTTCCTTCCTTCCATGGCTCAGCCAGACGCCCTCTCCGTCGAACTGGAAACCCTCAATCACGTCTTAGGGCTGGTGGAAGCATTCCGTGCCTTCGACTCAGACAACGACGGACTGATCAACGCTCAAGAGCTGGGAGGAATCATGGGATCGCTTGGGTACAACGCGAGCGAAGAAGACGTCGGGTCCATGATGCAGAAGGGGGACTCAAACGGGGACGGACTCCTAAGCATCTCGGAGTTTCTCGACATGAACACCGGGGATCTGGAGCTCGGCTGCCTAACTACACTCAAAACGGCCTTCGAAGTGTTGGGCCTCGAGGAACATGACCTGATCACAGGAGAAGAACTGTACGAAGTTGTTGGAAATGTAGGGCTTAAACTGTCCGTCGACGACTGCCATGACATCGTTGCTTCCATGGACGGAGATGGGGACGGAGCTGTAACTTTGGCTGATTTCACACTTATAATAAATTCCCTCGTCTAGATTGCACACACTTAGATGTTGTCCGTGGCCCATATATAATCCATGACTTGTGTGCTGTACTGCATGTTCGAGCATTACATGAATAAATAATCACATATACATATTTGTTTTGTTGTGTGTGTCAGCACGATGTCCAGTTATATATTGTGGTTATAAATAATCACCTGTTTATTGGCAGTCCAATCAAACTCGGATACATTGGCATGAGCGAACACAGCGAAAGATGAACAAAGATAATACAGATTCCTTGGAGATCAAGGCAAACAGAGTTCCATTACGAAGGCGAGACACGCAATCCAGAGATGTCCAGCAGGAGACAGAAACCCGTGTTTCCATTTCACCCCCCACTCACTGGCAAACACGGGCCCGTGCCGTAAATATTTCTCACACACAAGCAGGTAATAAAAAAAGCCTAACTTATACATTTTATGGTTAAGTACTCGTACAACCATGCGAGAGAGATCCGCAAATCTTTGTGGTAGCCCGCGGATGCAGTAATCTTCCAAGAACCACTGGAGGAGCAGGTTGAGGGTCCGACCCGTTGCGAGGCGGATCCAGAACCACTGGCAAGAAGTCCGACTTGTCACAAGCGAAGTAGGAATTCTCGAACCTTTTCGCCAGCCCATCTAAACCCTGAGAATACTCACTCATATTCATATTTTCACAAGAGAACGTATCACAATGTCATAAATTCCTTCAACGGATTAACACATAAATGACTACCTGGATTCTGCCCCAAGTGATCTCACAAACCTTCTTGGATGTGAATATTCCCTCCTTAGTACTAACGGTATCCCATTTATAGTTGTGCATAATCACCTTGAATTTCAGGGCAGCACCAGCAGTGGTGAAGTTGACAAAGGCGTAACCCAAATTGTCCTCCTTTCTGTTGTTCCAAACAAAAAAGAATGAGAAATTAACACACACAACTTCATAATTGAACTTATAAAAACCTTCCCCATCATGGAAACTCGGAAGCCTTTTATTTTTCACCAGCAATGAATTACCTAAAGTCCATGGGGAGATACAAGAAATCATATTCCAGGGAGTATTCGCGGCAAATGCGATCCAGAAACTCAAGCATAAAATCCCTCCTGCTCAAACAATGCGACAAAACTGGTAAAATAACTCGCCGAATGTACAAAGGTCATCTAGATAAATTATAATTTATCAAATCTAATCTAGATAAAAATCCTCAATAAATGTCAAATTCGCTTTAAAATAACTAAATTAAAGGATAATTAATCACATGTATCAGATGTGATTAAATAATGCTTCAAAATAATCGTGAACATATGCAAATGGAATTGGCAAATGCAACTACGCCAACAACCACAATGTCTACAAGTAAATGCACTTGTCTTCAACGCATGCATATCTTCCCCAGAGTCAAATTCACATTCATAATTGAGTGTTACCACTAAATCATTTAATGTTGATAGTGAACGCTAATGATTTCGTACATTAATATTTTCCAAGACCTTGGCGGATTACCATATACAGACCAATATGAGTAATACAGATGAATACATAAAGAGAGGGAAAAAACCAGTTGCCCATTTTGTGCTCCATCATGTCTAAACATAAGAGTCAGAGCAAGCATATTAGTTCGCTGAGATCAACTCTTATATTTCACAGCCACAAAGCAGAGCAGAAGACGGGACTCTACTTTCCTTGTTATTGTTACTCGGAAGCGCAGTTAATCGTCAAAAAAGCTCTCACATTCTTGCAGTCATCACGGAAGAGGGCAAAAAAAAAAACAAGACTCCAAGCAAAAGACAAGCTCGAACTTTCAAAAACAAGTTAAATGGTCAGAAGAAGATAAAAAGCAGGCACCACAAATGAACTGCCAGAATCCTGAACCACTTGGTACTTTTGAGGCAAACATGCATCATACATTCAGAAGAACTGACACATGCAAAGTTTATGAGGAAAAAAGAGAACAAGTTCTTCTAATAAATTGATAACTATCGAACAATTGATTTATAAGGAGTGCACCTCAATTGATTCGGGACGTTCTTGACCATAACGGTAGTTTTTGAAGAGGAAGATAACTCTTCAACGGGATGAAACGCAGCCAGCAGCTTTGAAGGAGGCGGCGGAATCTGTGGAGAGGCAACGGCACCACCGGCGAGCACCGGCTCAGAATCTGATTCCTTAGGCTTCCATTCTCGCCTAGGGATCGTCTTCTTTTCCAAACGAAGAGACTTCATTAATCTCCTCAACCGAGGGGGAAAAGACATTCTTCTGATAACCGCAACTGGTTGGTTTTTCGCAGTACTTCTGATATTCGGCCGGTTTTCCTCCGGTATCTCTGTCGGACTTACCAAGTTTTCCTTATCCGGATTCGCATACACTATACCGTCGACAACAATCTCCTCCGCACCACCAGAAACGGGTGTCGCCGCCTCGTGGGAACACCCATTCGCTGGAAAAGAGTAAACCGTAACTTGAGAATCAGGCTGAGGTAGCGTGCTTGGAGCATATGGGATAAAACCCCGAAAGCTGAAGAAAGAGGGCGAATGGTAATATGTTAGTCCAGGAAATTGACCCGCCGCTTCCGGGGGAGGCGCGGTGACAAACGGAACCACCTGAACCGCCGTTTGTGGGAGCAGAGGAACAAGTCCAGGCTGATGCTGCGGCGCAACAACGAGATGGGGCAGAAGGTGTTGATAAGGAGGCAGATGAGGTAGTGGAGTTGGACTCCACTCTCGAGCACTAGAGTTTAGTGCCGTCGGGCTCATGAAAGGAACCTTGGAAGAGTTGGTAGACGTTTCGGCAACTGTAATACCTAGTAAAGAAAATTTCGGAGGTTGAATCGATGAAGATGGGTTTGACTGCAGCGAAGGAGACCAAGGACTGATACTCGGAGTCTTCATCACATTGGATTAATAGTTTCAAATCATGCACAGGAATATAGGAAATCTACAAGATGCAGACGATATGATGACGTCTGACGTGGGCCGCGGTGAATCAATAAATCTCAATTTTCCAAGGGTCCTGCCCAGTAGTCCTCCTCCCCCTCCTCTTCTTCTTCTTGCAGTAAAGACGAAAAAGATGTCTGAATACGGTTTTCTGGGGCTCATATTTAATTTAGTTCTTAAATCGTCAATTAGTAATGAATAACTCTGTCCGGATGAATATGCAGAAAATCTCAAGTAAGATATTGTGAATGTTCAAAAGAAAATTTCAAGAATATGCAGAAAATCCCTAGCGAAGGCCAACTCATAAAATGCCATATTCTCCCTCCCTCTCATTTTCGTTTATTTAATGCTTCACACCTAATTTTATTTATAAATTAAAAATTGCCTTCAAAATAATGATGTAAGAATTAATGGCATTTTATTTTTTTATATGATAAAGTGGGAAGATGATCATATTATTAATATTCCGCATAAAAATAATTAGCAACTAGAGATTAGTCTTACTCGAAACAGGAATAAATATATATACACTATATGTTATACTTGTACTTCCATAATAACCAATTTTGATTATTTAATATATTTTTAAAACTATCATACTAATAAATTAATATATACTTCACTAACTACTTTTGGTCGTGACTGTAATTGAACTAAATTTTCCTTAGTCTTTCTAATTTTTCCTCTTCAATATTATTACTTTAATTTCTTTAAATCGTTTCTTGATGAATATTTAATTCCTTCTTCCTCTATTTTTCCATTGACTCTTATTTTTTCTCACTGCTATTTTAAAAATTACATAACGAAATTTATTTAATTACTGAACTGCTAAAGACAATGATTTTGTATAATATTATAATTAAAAAATTATATAATTTTCTACAAACATATAAACACATATAAATCGTAGTATGTAGGTTTTATTAGCATACAATTATAACGTAAAATCTCCGGCGGTGGGCTATTATTAGTTGCGTAAGTATTTGGGGTATGTGTATATCTATAAGCTTAGGATTATTGTGTTGATTTTATTTATTTCTGGTTAATAAATTCTTCATAATTTCAAAACGACAGGTAACATTACCTATGAAGCATCAATCAACCAAGAAAGATAAGAAATAGGTGTTCTTTCCAAAAGCATGCCAGAAATATGTATGCTTGGATTACACCATTTTCCGCAACTGTCTCACAAGGGTAAACATGAAGGAGAGCAAGCTGTAACAATATAGAAACTCGATATGCTAAGAGCACAAAATGTATATCTAGATTAATACAAGATTTTTATCTGATCTTCTAGTCATCTCTTTCACATATCGTTTCTAAATAATTTATACTCTATTATTAAGTTCTCTAATATTATAATTACTAAGACCTGCATACTTTATGTGTAATATGAAAAATATGATTTTATTAATTATAGTAAAATATAAAATTATTATATTTTTATAGTAGTTAATTAATAAGATTAAATTACGTAAATTGAATTATACACAAGTATTTAAAAATACATGGTAAACATACTAATAAAAGACACATAAATAAAATACTATCAAAATTTAAGACAAATTAAGTTATTTTTACGAGAAAGAGAATATGGGTTATCAAAGCATAATTAGAAAGGAGTGAGTTAAATTACCGGTTATAATAAAAATGTTTTTTTTTTTTTTAGAAATTTAATTAGATGAGCAATTATACCTTTCTCATTCCATAATAGTATGAAAACCTATATAAATATATATATATATATATATAAACACACACATTTATTTTTATTTATACTAACTATCATGTCTTTCAGTAATTATTATATATTTTATATATATTGTAATAAATTATACTGTTTATCTCGTTAAAGTATTCTTGTTTAATATATTATGCAATTCTTACCGATCACCACGTATCAAACAAAAATTTCTCACCCAAACATGGCCTTGGTGATGATAAATAAACGATAATAAACCAAACATACCCCTAATAACGCTTTTATTTCCCTGGATAAAGGCCGAGACGGCAGACGAGAAGTGGTGGTTAGTTATCCCACCGCCACGACGGCCATGATCAATGCGAATAGAAGCCGAAGGGTCTTAATGTCGTTTCCCGAACCGACGGTGTTTTCAAGTTCCGAGATGGCTTGAAATGAATATTTTAAATAATTGATGTCTCTTTTTAAAAAATTATAAGCTTTGCAGGCACATAAATTTGGTAGGGGGGGAAGAAGTCGAAACCAAAAGGAGGAAGATTCTGATAAATAGTATTTGTGTAAATGTAGGTTTTATATGGGAAGAAAATAATAGCAAAAAAGTTTCAAACTCAGGCATTGGCATCACATTTTTTATTCTTGAATATTTGAATAAATGATAGGAATAAAAATATCTAGCATGTATTGAGAGTATTTTTCACTTCATGAGAATCCATAAACTAACAAACACTAAGAAGTGTTATTTTATTGGGAACTTATAGTTTCGCATGCATTTCAGATGTACGCATGGTGATGAATTTACATTTTGGACAAGCTCAATGCGGTACATGGGATTAAGTTCCAAAAAATTATTTTAAGTGGTACATTAATCATATCGTGTTTCCCAATACGAATTAAAATATATTAATTCTAACATAATTTGCTTTAATAAGTTTGATGAATTTTAAAAAAAATAATTTATCCTTCATTTATTACTTACACGCTCTTTATACAAATCAACATTATAATATCGATCATGCAACTTAATTTTTTATTCCCCTAACAAAATTAAATTACTGCAAATTATATTTAATTTTTGTCGCTCCTCTTAACTTCACAAAATTATATTAATTTTAAATGTTATAACAATATTAGTGATAATATAATTTACAATTATGTTTTGGATTGTTTTATCGAGCTAAAACCATCAAATTTATACTATTAATAACACGCGAGAGACCTTTAAAAAGTTAAACGTTTAGTCTCACAATCTAATTACAAAAATACCTACACTCCTATCTATATTTAGTAAATAGATAACCTTCATTAATGCAAATATAATATATATATATATATATCTATATATCTATCGTATTAGTAATATCTATATCTATACTGTTAATAACGCGTGAAACCCCTAAAAAATTAACTTTTAATTTCACAATCTAATTACAAAAGTATCCTTACTCCTCTCTATATTTAGTAAATGAATAACCTCCATTAATATAAATAGAATACACACACACACACACACACTTATATTTATACTATTAATAATACTTGAGATGCTTAAAAAAAATCAATTTTTGATCTCATAATTTAATTACAAAAATATATAACTTCCATTAATATAAATGGAATACACACACACACACACACACACACACAATAAATTATACTTTAATTTTTGTATTTCCGTATATTGAGTGTGCATCTACCGCTAATTGTTATGTAATGGTTTGAGGGATTTCCTTCTAGGCCATACTTGGATCTGTATTGTATTGCGGGCTTTATAATTTGGAAGCAAAACATTCGTGGCCCAATTTTTGTTGGGCTCTAAGTCTGTGAAATACATTAAAATACGTAAACAATGAGCCCAACAATAGACGGATATCCGCCCAATTTAAGGAGACAGCTGAAAGTTTGCCCATCCGAAAGCCTTCACGCCAAGGTTATGTTTGGAACCTATTTTTCAATTCAAAATCACACTATCAAACATACAATTCAACAAAGTATCCATCTAAATTTAAATTCAAAATTTTTCTCCCTTATTTTTATAACTAACTAATTAATTTTTAATCATTAATTACACTTATTAACAATCAAATTAATACCTATACACATCACATATATATTCACATTTTTTTATCTGCATTTCAAAACATAATTATTATCCCTCGTCCAATGATTATTATATATTTTATATATATATTCATCTCATCAAAACATTCATTCCAAACATCAACATAACTCTAACCAAACACTATCTCTAATTAAAACCCCACTCCCAAACATAGCCTAAATTCATTACAATTGCAAGTGTAAATATTTATCAAACGATTGACTAGAGTGCACAATACGCCAGAGTCATCATAACAAGCATTTCTTACTGACGATGTAAATAACAAAAGGCCATTTCATGAAATACTTGTTCATATATTGCTTTCAGGAGCGGTTGAGGCACAATGATTCAATCAGCCAATCCAGCACACCATAATCCGCGTTGTTGCATCAATGTCTAATAAACTTTCCAGGTGGCTGTCATGTCATTTTGGCACATAAAGGCAGGAGGCTTGGAACAGCCTGTCTTTTGTGAATGGTAGAATAATGGGTTTAGAGCAGGACACATGAAGGAATTTGTCTCCACTTGTTAACTTGACATGGGCCTTGTGAACAAACTGTGACCTACCTAAATCACCAAACAATCAACCCTTTAAAATTTTCTGTCTCATCGGTTAATTGTTCTACTTTTATATTAAAAATGCCCGAATTGTTTGAAATTTTTAGACAAAGAACTTAAAATATATCACACGCGGACTACATAAGAATATGAAGTGACTGAGAGCCCTTGAAAAGTGTGAAAAAATCTTTTGAAATGCACCTCTTTTCGCGACAATTTTCACTTGATTTGTAATTGTGTGCATGGACACACACTTATTATGTAACAATTAATCATGTTTTGTCACTAATGCGGCGCGCGCGCGCGCACTCACATATGTCGGTCGAGACACTGAATGTGAGGGTTGTGATTGTAAATGATTTTCTGATCTACAGCATTCTCCAACTCATTGACACGTAAGAAGAGATCGAGCATATGATATTCCCAATTTTGTCAATGCCCATTTAATAATTTGGTGCACACGGATGCCAGTTTAGACAATTAGAATGATTGGCAGGGATATAAGTGGGAATTAATCACTAAGTTGGAAATTCCTGCTGCATTATTCTCCCCAAAATGTTTCTTTCCGATAACACAGGGCACGTATATATGAGTAGACATTGCTTGATAGGGCGTTCTGAAAAAGTATTAGCCCACACATTTGAAGTTAGTGGGCACCTTCACAAGTGCCCATTTTCTTTTGTTCAGCAATCAACGTTGGAGCATGTACAATTTAAATTAAATTCAAGATTTTGCAGTCCTAGAAGATCGTAGTGATCCATAATGTGGCTTGTGCCAAGAAACAACATACCCATTACCTGAGGTCAATCCATAAAATAATAAGATGTTTGGAGCCATATTGTTAGAGCACATACATGAAAAATTAGGGCTTTAATGATGCGGAGGCCACGTTACCAGAGCACGAAATCAATGGGATGATGCGCGCCACAAATTTAAATGTCATGACACCAATCAAAATAATCTATAATAATAAGATTGGTTTGTTTCTTTTTCAACTTTTTTAGGATCTTGATCAGCAGTGCAGAAATGATTATAATAAACATTCAACCGCGCAGCCGATTGAGAGCAGTGTGCGTGACACTCATGGTTCCAAATTATAGCATCCATTGAGAGGTGTATACTGTACTAATACTATATAGATAGGATCATTATAGAGACCTAAAAGCAAAATAATTAGTGTACGTGAATCGGCTTTAATTAATTTCACCTAATGTCATGAAATGCTACTTCATGATTATTGAAGTAGACGAGGGGTGGCCTTGTCTACCTGTGGACAAACCCTATGTTGGAAATGCTTTCAATTCTACCCAACATATGGTCTCACCTAGTTTTAATTATGTATCCCTATTGAGTACAAGGAAAAAGACATACAATTCATTGGCAAATTGTTGGCTTCGTGGACAGCTATAAATACACACACATGCATAGTTCTTTTCTCTTGTTTTTTAATGACATACGGATTTTGTAATTCGTGTGAAAGGGATGTCACTTTAATAGTCGTACTATATAATTAGTGCATAACCCTTTCGCGACGTGGATGAATTATTGGCCATGCACACACTACATTCTTGTGCCAATTTGGTTTCTTCAGATTTAATGAAAATAGGAGAGCTGTCGGAAAGTGAAATGTGACCCAAAAAGATGCGCATAAGAATGACGCAAACTATGTATAGAGAAATAATCAATTTGATATTGCGGATTAACGTAATTGTCTTTGTGGTATAAATAATTAAATTGTGAAATGGCCATAAAAATTTATATGTGACTGACAGAAGTAACGTGAAACATAGTTGAAGAAGAAAGAAGGAAGGATATCACGGATTACTATGAATAATTTAAGATAATCATCTGATAATATGCGGTTAGAAATTTAAAATTTCTATGTGCATGTCAAAGCGTAAGGAAGAAGAATGAGATCTGGGGACGGAATCTGAGACCCTAAAAGAAGACCAAACCAACAAACGGCACACGACTCAACGCAGCACCGATTCCGATTGATTCACTGCTACTACTACTAATAATAATATAATATTAATGCAACCAGAAGAAGCAGTACCATTGCAATAATATAAAACAACTCTTGGGATAGGGCAGGATAATTAATTAATTAACTAATCCATGAGGCGACGCCATAAATTCAACGCTAATTCCGCCATGAAGTTTCTTGTTTGTGAGATGTTCATAATTTGTCATGATCAGAGTCTTGCAGAAGGTGAAGTTGGCACGTCGATTAGCAATTCCACCTGTGGCTGGGCATTACTTAATATTTAATGGTCCCCTGGAAGGGCTTTAGCATTCCAATATTGTGCAAAACCAGATGACACAGTAATTCAAACAAAGCATTCCGATTGGGCTCTGATTTACAATATTTCAACAACTCACAAGCCAATCAAAGACTCCACATTCCAAGAACTTCATACATCGATTTCAAGCATCTATCATGTGATCAAGAAAACAATCCCATCATATGACAGTGCATTTTGCCAAATTCCATATAGAATGCAAGAAAGTCCGGGACATGGATTTAAAGTAACAAAAAAAGAGGTGGGGGGGGGGGTGGCTACGCGAACAAAACTATGAAATAATCACACCAACAAATTGAAATTTCATTTTGAGCTGGGCCAAGAGAGAATGAAAAGGAAAGAGGAAAACAACTAAACAAGCCTCAGCCCTCGTGCATGGGATATCTCAGCTAATAGAGGAGGGAGGATCCCATTAAAAGAGAGCCAAGGTCAAAAAGAGGAGTCTCTGCCAGTATACAACAGAAGAGAAGGTAAAAACGGTGGGCTCCATCAACACCCGAGGGGACCACTGCAGTCCACAAAACTTTGACCCCCACAGTGACTTGCAGTGGTAGAAACGCAAAAACCAGGCACTACTAAACACGAATCCCGATGCACCCCCCGAATGGCCCACCAATTTTCCAAGGAACAGCAGTAGCTTCGCATCGGGACTTATGACACGTGGCAAACGGGAATCTCAGCCAATCCTTCTCACGGTATCTGTACCAGCCTAGTTATTTAGTATATTCATCGTTCTTCTGGTTCGGAGGACCCAAAAATATTTTGCTCGAAGGAGACGAAAAATAGCCCCATGTAAGTATGAATGTAAAATCTGATACGCTAGTCACTAAATGGAGAAGGGGACGAGCAAACAAAAGTGGGCGTTGGGCAAGAACAACACACTCCACCACATTTTTCTCCCTTGGCTTTCTCTCCTTTTCACGTTTATTATAACTCTTCCCTCTGCGCCAAAGCCCCCTCTTCACTGCAATCAAAAAACAAAAGCACATGGCCCTCTCCTTGCTCAACTTTATATCCAGTCTAGAGAGAAGGAATGAGAGTGACACCATTTTCGTACACACTAAATTAAAGAAACTCCGAGAAGTAAGGGTAGAGCGGAGGTGGTGAACTTTCAAGTTTCAAACGGACTGGAATCTTTGAACACCTCATCCAAAAAAATTTTCATTTCACAACCTATCCAACCCTTTTCTTGTAATGCTGTACACTTACATTATTCAAATCCCCCTCCCAAATTATGAATTTCCCTATTCCTATCCCCCAAATCACATTCGTTGCTTACACCAAAAATTACTAATAAAATAATAATTATAAAAAAGAAGTAACCCCAAATACCTCCTAGTTTAGGATGTACAAATTAAACTTCCAAGCTCCAACCATGGCTGATCCACAAAAACTCAGCCGCACGCGATCTGCAAACATCCTTCTCTTCGTAAACACCATCATTGATTGGCGGGCAATGCCACTATTCTTCATAAGGAGTTGGCAAACCCTTGCAGGCACTGCTCTTTATTCACAGTCGCATGTAGCCACTGCTTCAAGAGATTTTCAAGAATACCTTCTCAGAATATCCATTTGGTGTTACCTATCTTCCATAAATATTCTCCCCACAAAATCTCTAAATCTTTTGGAATATAATTTAGGGTCAACAGCTGAAATTGAGGTAGGGTCAGCCTGCAAGGATTTGTATGCACGTTCAAGCTTCTTGCTGATATCGTAGTCTTGTAAAATGTCGATGATCCCAAAGTAGAGGACTACTTCATAGATTTCACCACTGCGGGACGGTGTCAAATTGCTAAATCGTCCAGGTGTGTATTGATCAAAATCACTACTTCGAGCCACACGCTCTACTCGTGCTGGCATGTTAGCCCCCAGCCTGATCAGTGGTCTCCTGAAACAAATACAACAATGAACTCAGAACTTATGACCAATAGAATGCCATGCAAATTAAACAAGAATGCTAATATTTGCTACAAATTGGTGAGAATTGTGATTTCATACTAGAATTATAGGACTACAAGAAAATTAGTAATACAATACAACTTCTACAGTCCCCACAGAACAGCAGTTTTCTTATGAACTGCCTACACAAGTTTCCCACCCCATACAACTGCCTTCCAATGAATTCAACTACATGCTTAATTTAATAAAGTTAAAAAAAAATTAACCAAACCTAATCAAATCAAACACATATTATGCATTGTTTAATATAAGAAAAAAATCACTCCAGCCGTACTAATTAAAGCAGTCCAATACCAATATCCGAGTACTTTGCAAAAAAGTTTTACAAAATGAAATCACTGCAATACATAATTCTGCACCCAACATGTTTCTAATGTGCCAGCCAACTCGAAGAATATAATCATGCCTTGAACAAAATACCTGCCAGCTAAAACCCGGTCCCTATCTTGTAGTTCTGCTTCAAGGAAGCGATAGCCACGCATGAACTTTTCACTTTGATATGAATCATTCTTTCCTGAGGAGCAGAAGTTTTGATATAAGCAATCTTCAAGTGCCAAAAAGCAGTCTAGTGTTCAACACAACACAGATAATTACCTGTGCGCAACAGAAAAGGCGACAGACCCATTCTGTCTCCAGTACTATCATCGCGAAAATGAAGGCCTACTAAGAGACTGTAATCCATAATTCTCTCTGCCTCCAAGAACTCACAATCACACTCAATTTGTCTGGAATGATTAGACAAATCAGAAAAATCCACACAATTAAATATAGCAATTAGAAGGGAAGAAGAGCTATGCTTACTAACTTGATAAGTTCATGATACCACTTGCTTTGTAGCCGAAACACAAAGTTAAGGTCAAGGTCCTTGAGAGTTGTGGTTTCATCAATCTCACCCTCAGGCTTATCAGTGGTGCGGCCATGGGATGATCCTTTCAAATCAAATCTTCTATGAATGCGATATGCTGAGCAGAACATATTGCCCATCACGATGAACCGGGTCTAATGCGACCATAAATTAGTTGCTTGGTGAAGAGACATAAAACTACTAGAAAAACAAATAATAGCAGTGACCACTCACCTTGATACCCCCGGCTGGTTTGACACAATGAACACCATAGAACTTTGTAACAAGAGAATTTTCATAGCGACAGACGTGCTGATAATAACTTGGAAGCATCCTAAGAAGCACCTGAAGAAAAAAAACAAATAAATTTCAGTTTGAAATGACGATGCGATGATTCAATCCGATAAAAATCACCGTTGTACTGAACGAACAGATTCACAACAATAGGCAGCAGAGATGAGCATTGATTACCATCAGTTGCGCTATTTTTATTATTCTAGATAGCATGTTTTTAGTCTAACAAGTCAAAGAGGTAGGCAACAAACCTTGACTTCTGATTTCTTCACAGTCTTGATCATGAATCTGTCGTCCTGTGTCAAGTAAAAGAAACTTCCACTCTTCCCCGGAGATGAAAGTTCTCTCAAAGCATCATTTCCACAAATGGCTAACATGTAATCGGCAGGATCTACTTGAAATAGCTCCCTTAAATGTCTAAATACCCAATAAAAAAAAATCACCATTTTAGAGTTTGAATGATCCAAAAACTACCATAATCCAAGAAAGAACACATGCTCATATACCATAGCTAAAATTACATTCTAAAACACCTCTAATAGTCTAGTTAAAGAGGAATATACCTAAACACCACAGGACAATAGTCCTTCCACCAGAACTCCATGGATTGATGAGGCGGTGTAGTTTTTGACCCCTCAGGAGGAAACTTAGTCCAAAACTTCTCCCTGGGGTCAAAATCACTCAGCTTAAGATCACGCAACATCGAAGCATGCTTCCCCACGGAATACCTAAAGAAAAATACATGCCACCTCATAATAATCAAGCCATAACAATGCAAACCACTTTATGAAGATGACAAGAACACAAGTGATAAAACAACCAGAACTCTTGGAATTAGCATTCTTACCTAATGCCCAACTGGAGATTGAGCATCAGATTATAATTCTTGTGCCCTTTGGATATCGTCTGCCCTGGCCTTTTTGCTTCGCCATGGATAAAGCACGGATTCCTCCGAAACTGTCTTATCCCGTCTCGATCCATAACAAACCCATCTCTATACAGCATAGACGCCTCCACATTATCAATAATATCACATGTTATATCCCCTGCTTCCCCTTCCGACTCCCAAATGCAAATCCTCGGAAAAGCCCTATCCACCGTCCCACTATCAACGGACGACCTCTTCTTACCCCCACCACCGCCAATCACTAAATCCACACTCTCCTCACCCACCACCATTAACGGCGCAGATAACTTATGGCTGAAATACCCCTTCAAACCCTCATCGTTATCGTTATTATTGCCATTGCCATCACCATTCTTGCCGTTGTGCTCAGGGTAAAAAGTTCCATTCAAAACTGGGGTTCTGTCACCATTCTGACACGAATCATTTGACCACGATCCAACATAACAACTCCCGTCCAGCCAAGTGAAAACCCCATGTCCTTTGGGAACACCATTCTCCCAATTCCCATCGTATCTATCCCCATTGTTCCAGACCAGAACACCTCGCCCGTTAATCAACCCATTCTTCCACTCGCCTACATACTCGTTCCCGTTCTTCCACAGATATCTTCCTTGCCCATCTTGCAAATTTCTCTTCCACTGCCCTTCGTAGTAATCCCCATGGCTATAATGCTTAACCCCGTAACCATGCTTCCGATCCCCAGACCAGGAACCTTTATACATATCCCCGTCCGACCCGATAAAGGTACCCGTACCTTCCATCCGGCCCGACTTGAATTCACCCTCGTACGTCGCGCCGGAAGGCCAAGAAAACTTCCCCCTTCCACTCGCTTTCCCCTTCTTCCATTCCCCCTCGTACATGCACCCGTCTTTCCACAAGTACTTCCCCCACCCGTGCGGCGTGTTGTTGGAGAACGTTCCGATGTACAGATCGCCATTTGGGAGGTGTTTCTCGATAACATTGGCTCCGTCGCTCTCAGAAATTGAAGTTGGTGCCACTCGGCGGCAGGCGGATTGTGATTTGCTCAATGGAACAATTATAACTGATCTCGGCGTAGTGGTGGTCGTAGCGTTCTCAAGTAATTTCTCCTTTTCTACATCTAAATTCTCTTCATTCGATCTTCTCTTGTCATTCTCGGTTGGCTTTATGCACAACAATGTCTCGGGCATTTTTTTTTCCCTTTTTTGAGGTAAATGAAACAAAAAAAGTTTTTCTCTCTTTACCGGCTAACAAAATCCTCCTGGATCTGCCGAAATTAGCTATGACCGGAAAAATCGATATACGTAGCTAGAAAATCCTGCTCCGGTAACATATCTCCGACCTATATTCTTAACAAACTGGCCTCCCAAAGGCTTGCGAGAACTGAGGAGACAATGGTTGGGAATTCCAACAAACACAAGAGTAGAGGGAGAGTCTGCAAAGAGGGAGAGATGTATAAAGACGGAGATGAAATGAATAAACAAGAAACTGAAAAGGCGAAAACTGATGTGTGTGAGAGCGAGAGAGAGAGAGACACAGATGAATGAAGAACAGAAGAAGCGAGCGAGTAAACTGCGTGAGAGAGAAGGCGAGCCGGCAATTGTACCGTAAACCGTTGCTAAAAGCAATAAATACTGAAATACACTGAATAGGCTGTGTGTGTACGTATGAATGTATATGCACATTTCCTGTGCATGTATAATGACGAAAATACCCTCCATTTCAGCCGCGAGCATCTGCATTTACCCAGATTCGGTGGGAGCTCGGATTTCACCGCGAGCAGGGCATGATGGTCATTTGATGGTGCCAAAATAACCCAGCCTTGGTTTAAACTTGTTTGTTAAAAATTTAAAATTCCTGATACCGGTAAAATTTGCATTTATAAAATTATTATATTTTAATTAATAAAGATAAAATTATTGAATATTAAAAAGTATAAAAATATTTAAAATAATAATGACTTTATTTGTTCTGTAATTATGTTTATGTTGTGTGTAATTATGACTCAGAAAAGTAGTATATAATATTGAAGACATTATTTTAATTTTATATTGTTAATTGAATTATTTGTATATTAAAAATAGATTAGAAGAATAAATATAATTATATTAAATAGTAATTAATTAATGCATATTGACAGATGGAGTCGAGATGGCCAAAATGTCTTGGTTCAATATTGGCAAATTATGCGTCCCTAATTATGGTAATATGTATTCGCTCTCCTTACCTTTTTATCCGTAGTCAAAACTAAATTGCAGATTTTGTAATTTGTATACACACACCCTCTCTTCGCTAGGTAAATAAATGAAAATCTTCATAATTTATGCCTAATAAAAATCTTAGTTGTTGGTTAACTGTAATTTTTATGCTTATTTAAGAAGTCAATACTAGGTGAAATGTCTCTCTTTTATTTCGCATCCAATGATACCAATCTGACTGAGTTCTGTGGCTGTTGTTGAACTATACGTGCAAAAATAACAATAACAATAATTAGAATAATAATGTAATAATAGAATCCAATTATCGAAGGGGTGGCGTAACTAAGAAAGCGCCGTCTGTAATCAAAATTTATCAACTCGTTAGGAATTATTCAAACGACGAGACATGGGCACAGCTACTGGAATAATTATGTTTAATTGTCAACCGTTCATGGCCACTAATGAAAATTTATAGGTGAAAAACTTGTAGTATAACGTTGGGGAAGAAAGTGCACGACAAATGTGTAAATTAATTACATAATAATTGTCAATAAAAAGGGTATTGTCCCATGAATTTATTAGTTTGCCATGTCAATAATAATGTAATAATTTATGTAAACAGCTGGCGTAAATTAAATTAAGGTGATTGACGCGTTAACCTTTGGAAGTGAAGGGTGGTAAAATGATGAAGTGTGTGTAATTGTGTTTGTAATTGTGAAGTGACGCGAAAGAAGGCGGTGGAGGACATGTGGATCCATTTAGTGGCCCATGTTGGGGACGGGTCGGGTCCCATGATGTTGAGAAATTATTGGAATGCAACTGTCGTTTTGTGTCTGATAACCAGTTCCAGAGTAAAATGTCTTATTTACCTTGGTGTCGTTTGTTACAAATTTTTTATAATTTTTGAAATTAAGAGATTATCTTATAACTCATGCATATAAATATAACGTTATATATATATATATATATATAATACAGGAAATTTTATGTAATGGAGCAACTTGCATATATTAAAAAGGGACACTTTTAAAGCCCTTGTTTTTTTTTTTAACTAAAAACAAATCTATTTTGAAATGTGTAGAAAATTTGTTTTCGCTTTTGAGGCTTAATAAAAAGTTTTAAGTTAGAATCTGCAAACTGATTTAGCGTCTGTCGTTCAGATACATGTTAGAGGTTTTTTTATAAGAAAATTAAATTTGATTTGTGGAACATTTGATCGTCATATTTTACCTTTTTGACCAAAATTTAAAATATGATAAAAAAAAAGTATATTCCAATATAAAGATCAACTTTTAGAGAAGCACAATTAATAAAGTTAATGCACATGGACAACACATGCGTAATTTCTTCCCTCTCTTCAAATTCTTTTAGAGGGTAATAATGATAAAGTCAAAATTTTTTTGACCGATTTATTAGAAACTAGAGTTGAAAATCTAGCTAGCTGTAACTTTATACTTCACAATTTTACCAGTTCAAAACTCCACCATGCTTCCCAAAATCCCCATTCGTATACAATACATGTTTACATGGTTCAAAATTAGATTCTATCTCTAATAATAAAAATTGTGATGTCATTAATACATTATATTTTAAATTAATAATTTGATATACACACCCACTTATTACTTCGGGATTAATTATACTTTATTATATTTTTTTGACTCACCATTTAAACTTCACATTACTTAATTAACACTAAAGAGTAAAATCTAGGTATTCAATTAAAATGAAATTTCAACATTGAAAAAGGAAAAGGCACGTATTATGTAAATTAAATTTTGAAGTATACATTATATAAAACGTCTCTCATTTCAAGAAATTATATCCTATGAATACAAAGTAAAAGTAAATAATTTCCCACAATAACATCAATTACAAGTTGACAATCAATGTTTTGGCGTATTTTTATTTATTTTATTTTAGAAATTGTATAAAAATATAATAATTAAATATTTATATTTGATTTCTAAAATTTAAAAACAAACGCGACTGTGAGTTCTACGAAAGACCACAAGTTGAGCACGTGATTGATCTTAATCCCTATCGTCATTGCTCCTTATTTTCAGAAAAGAAAAAATATTCCCATTTCATCAACATGTCATCAGCTATGTTACAAATTATACATGAACATGTCATCATATGGCAGGTCCCATGTCCACAGCGTTGCAATTTGAAAAAATTTGCCATACGCACACGAATTGCATTGCATGTATATCCCATACACAATTTTCTTTCTTTGGAGTAAACTCTACGCGAAGCATTGGAAAGTAAGATTTTCTTTCAACAATGAAATGAGTGGTTTGAGAGAGAGATATCTCTATGTAGGCGAAATATATTTAATAAACATGTAATTATGTAGCATGTACATCCATTTGCCCTATATTGACATTAACAACGTGCTAAATTAACAACCTATGCCAGCGGCCATTAAGATCTTATTTCTTCTTCTTAAGTTTCATTTCAAATAGCCTATGGGGACTAGTTTGCAAATTTCAACCCCCCCCCAACCATGTCATAAGTACTAAAGTGTCTAGTGGTACCTATAAGCCTTATTCTAGAGTTGGCCATACATAGCATGTGGTGGTGGATCATTAATTCCGATTGGCCATCCCTTGAATTTTAATTCAATCAATTTTTCAGCAACAGGCCATCTTTTAAATGACCATAATGAGCAAACCAAGAGGCCCAATGCACGTTCTATCAACTACCCTCAATTGTCCACACGAAGCAACTTGGGGCTATACATTTTCGTTGGGGGGGAATATTAAGCCAGATATAATTTGTACATTCTTACTTGTTCTGCTCGTGACTTTGACTCCACATACCCTAATTGCGATAAAAGTTGAAAATCTTGTGAAGGGATGCTACAATCACACACATGATAAAATAGTTTAGAGTTTGGACATTTGCATGTTATTCGATTATTTTCGTCATCAATTTAGATCATGGATGTCACTAACATTCGCGGTGGGACCGCAGGACCGACTCAAAACATTGATATGATATATTTAATGGACGTAACCACCCCTAATCTGCGACGTGCTTCCAGATTGCTACCCACAATTTTAAATTTCATTCCCGTGCTGTGATTGCTAAACAAACTAATTCTTAATTGTTTAGTCCATTTTCAAACCTTAAATGGTGTTGTGGAACTAATAAATTATTGTCTACCAAATTTGGCAATCCCATTATGATCAAGGACAACGCACGTTGCATCATATCTTATCATTCTCAGGCTATGTTAGTTTCCACACTATCCACTTTTTTTATCATCATTTAAATATTTTGTAAAATAAAATATAATTTTTATTCTCACTTTAACCATTCAAATTTCTCTACCTCATCCTATTAGAAAACAAACATACCCAGGCGTTTGATTGAGACAAAAAAATAGTTTAAGAATAATATATAATATGTACTATATTATATATATATATATATATATATATACATACATACATACACATACAGACACACACACACACACACACACACACATATATAAATAGAATGGAATGAATAAACGTTGTTTTCAATGACATATAATAGATGCAAGTGAATCCTGTGTATGTATTTAATATGCTGTACAAATATATATATATATATAGAATGGAATAAATAAACGGTTGTTTTTAATGACATATAATAGATGTGAGTGAATCCTGTGTATGTATTTAATATACTGTACAAATAAATATATTTTTTAATTACCGTTTTGAAATTAAGGAGGCAAAAAAAGAGGAGAAATAGGGGAGGTGGGAGAAGGAGCTAAAGACTAGCTTTTAGCGGTTGGTGGTTGGCCCACCGTCCAATGAAGATGGTGGCGCCACCTGTGGGAGGCCGTCCAGACGTAAAGCACGGCCTCCACCTTCCACGTGGCATGTCCACCGGCATGCCTACATAGTGCCTTGTCTTGCCCACCATTGTCTTGCCATCGTGTTTGTTTCCTGCAGCCACCACAGAGGTATCCGCATTTCTTAAGATAAACTACAGTTGGTGATGCATATTTATTTAAAAGTTTGACCCTTTCTTAATCATGTTAAGTAATTTTACACACACACACACGGACTCGCATATATATATATTTATATTTCTTTTTAAACTAATATTAACAAAATTATCAGCTATGTTTGTTTCTTAATTAGGATGGTGTGGAAATTTTGAATAATTTGAATAGGGAGAAAATTTATATTTAATTTGTAAATTGTTGATTAGTAGGAAAATTATATATATATATATATATAAGTATTTAATATTTAATAATAATTAAATGTTGTGATGGTATATAAGTTTATAAGATAATAAAAAATAAATATGAATAAAAAAATTATAAGATTAAGTATTTATTTGATTATTAACAAGTGTAATGATTGAAAAATTATATTTTAAAAAAAATAATATATATATATATATATATATATAGATACAGTTTAATTAAAAGAAAAGAAAGAAAAATTTGCATTCAAACGTAGCCTCAAGTTTTGTCCTTGTCCAGCATACGAAGGCTGTGTTTGTTTGTAAATTTTAGATATAAAAAGTTTGACACGAAAATAAAAAAATAGTGTAAAAGATAGAGAGAGAGAGTGTGTGTGTGTGTGTTTTGATATTTTTAGAAGAAATGATTTAGCATCCAAACAATCTTACCCGATAGCCTTTATCCTGAACTTGAGCCATATTAAAAAGTTGCGCGCCCAAACGTAGGCACATACGGGTATGCATTCGTTCTGGCTATTGTAACCATTTTGAAAGGCTGTAGCTACAGTCACTGCAGGTTTAGACTAAAACGAATCCCCGCTTATTTCATCAAGTAGTAGTGCCAGCGAATGGAATATGACATAAATCTTCTTCAATCTGGACTCTGGAGGAGGATTAATAAGGACACGGTGAAGCAATCATCTGTGTCTGATCCTAAAATCAGTTCAGCACAACACAAATCCGTGCCGTGTATGTATGTGCGTGAATGCAGACAACGTGGGAAGCATCCGAATGAAGACATTCCGTCAAGCTATTGGATTCAAGAGTCAAGACACGTTCACAGGACAAGATAAAATTGCCGACACCAGAGGCAAACGATTGCCGGCGCCACGGGATTAGGCAGGATTGGCCTGACTCACTTGACTGCGGGATGCAGCATGCCACATTTGACTGCAACAACATGGGAGTGGTTGAATCATTAACATGTAATAACTAACAAAACTTGACTTCCCCTACAACGTAATCATTCAAGTATGCAGCACGGAAGAAGGCAAAATAAATGGAATTAATATTTGCGGGGTTCCTTGTTTCCCAGACTACTACAAAGAGAACAGAAATGAGATGAAACCAACCTTAGTCGTCTAATACGTGATCCGTAGATATTTGACCAAAAATATCAGGGCATGCTTCCCACCTGCCCTTCTCTCTGGCTTCCCAATACCCGCCGACGTAGCGGTAGCCATCGGACCCTTTCTCTTTCGCAAACCACCCTGGTTTCCAACCTCGTTCTTGCATTTTCCTCGCCTGGTTTTCATAAATCAGTTATGCAGTCAACCAAATCAGTACACCAAAATGGATACAGTAGAAGATTCAGCTGGACAACATGTCTAGGCAGCATGTGGCAAATTTATGTCGCATGCACGAGACATGCAATTTCTGCATTACAGATCAGTACAGGGGTGTTGAAGATTTAGAGAACCCTCCATATCAAAAAGCTCTCCTCTGAATTAACACACAAGGAATTATTGAGTAAGACAGCAAGTTTATATCAATAGGAAATGTACTTCATTATATGGAACTATTTAGTAACTAGGAAAATTTGCAGACTCTATGCGTAAATACACAGAATAAAATTGTTTATAAATGATAAGGTTATTGTATTTCTAAATAATAGAATAATATTGTTTAAATTTTTTTTTTTAAAAAAGAACACATTTCAAATAAAGATAAAAAAGATTGAAAGTGAAAAAACTAAAAAAAGAACACAAACAAAGATAAATGAAGAAAAAAGGGAGAAATAAAAGATAGAAAGAGCAAAAGAACTTTAAGAGTAAATGTGTAATTTCATATTGTATAATTAAAATGGAATAAATGTGTCATTTACACTTAAGAAATAGCATATATTAGGTACTGTGCATTCATGAAAAAATTAAAAATTAGTATCGTCTCAAAAACACAAACTTCTCCATGTCACAGCACAATTTTCAAACTACATGTCAAGTTCAAATGCACCATGGAGCATGACCTGCACACAAATAGGAAGCACTCCAGAACTGATTCCAGAATGTATGAAGTATTTGAACCAACAATAGCAGAAATCCCACAGAACACTGATTCAGAAGGAAGCGTCATTTACTTTAACAACTAATAAGTTCTACAGTCCACAAAATACTTGCTTATGCATACATCTTCAAATTGACAACCAAATTAAAACAACAGCCCCAACTGGGTTACCTGCCGTTGCCGCTGCTCCAACCGTAATTTTTCAGCATTTGCCATCTCATACTCCCCATTTTCCAAGCACCTTTGATCTGGCCTAAGCCTTGAATCTGTTGGGGGCAACTTTTCCTGCACAAAGAGAAAAGCCGATTGCATTTTATCCTAACAACCCAGAACATAAAAATACAATAAAAATGCCTTCGATACATTATCCTGTCGTCCCCTACCAGATGGCATATGATGACCAAAAAACAGAAATCAGCTATAATAACTCATTAGCCAGCCGAAAGGAATAATTATGGGACCGATTAACAGATAAAAGATATGGCAATAAGTCATTCCCAAAACTCAAACACCACGTGAAATATGGCCTCCTCGTAATGATGGCAAACTAAAAATAGAAATGATATATACAACAACAGAATACATCTGCACACAAAGTTCAGATGCAACATACACTAAACAGAGGGATTCCGGATAACACTAGTAAAAATGGCAGACAGATCCATTTCTCACCCTGGCTGAAAGAAAATAATTTTCACATTCTCACACATTAACAATTTGAGTCGCGTGAAAATAACCTTCAGCCCTGGAGTAAGCTCATTCAAGGTGATAGCAAAGCGTGTCAAATTGTAACGTGTAGGGAACTTTGGTGGCTTGCTACGTTTCCACAGCAAGTGAGCTTCTGATGGAGACTCGTGGCCTTTTCCTTTGGATGAGCAGTCTCCACTGACATAATGCATGCTCTCATCCCACTTCCCAAACAATGTTGCCAGAGTCTTTCCACTCTTGTCATGGACTATTCCCTGCACCTGCAATGTCATATTTCTCTTATGGCAAAGCCTTAAAAAAATTTCCACAAGTTCAACTGCAAGGAAAGTGTCAAGCAGGATTCAACCTCTATTCTCCATTGTTAGATGTAAGAAACACCAACTCATCATTATCAAAAGCAGCAAAAATCATCTACATTAGATGGATCTAAAAGAAGTTACAGGAAAATGAAGGTACCTGATGAGGATTTCTGTCTATGATAGACTGCTCTTTGAATTTCAATTTACAAGAGTAATTCCAGTTTCCGTGTATTCTCATTGTACCATAATGATCGCAATACAGTTTCCCCAGAATAAGATTGTATATAGATGTTGTTACCTGTAATAACAAGGTCTATGTTGTTCAATGAAATCAACCAGAGCAACAAAATCTCCAATCTTTTCCAACAATACCTTGCTCCATTGGAAGACTTCTCCATCATCAAATTCAACAGTTAAAATACCAACTGGATCAAGCTGAATGGAGCGACCCCAAAATTTGCTTTTCAGATTGCTATCACCAGAGAACTTCCAGCCCGTACCTTCACAATGACATGCTACAATCATGGGGTGATGACTTACCTGATCCAAAAGAGGATGGTATGGGCTATTGGTCACTATTCATATCAAACAAAGGATTTTCCTGCCTAAGCTTAATCAAATCAGAAAGGGTATATTTGCTTAAATCAAAGCAAATCAGAGCACATGAATGAATAGAAATCAGAGCAATTCAAGTAATACGCAGCACTATTCCCATAATCCTGTTGCCCCATTTCACTATTCCTCCAGCAATTCAAGTGATATATGCAGCAACAAAAATAATGAGACATAAATTGAACACACTATAGACAAAGGCACCAGATTGCTCAAAGTAATTTACCAACAAGCAATGGACAGTTGAAAGGAAAATATTGACCATTATAATAGAAACCTTCATCACTCAGATAAGAAAAAGAATAACCTTTCTAACACATGCAAGTACAAAATGGAATCTTAGTTTCCAAAGAAAATTCTATAGGACAGCAACGCAGATATTGCATGCATCATAAAGCAAAGACACAGGGTCTTCGTAGGGTAATAGAGTGAAACCTTCTCTGAAAAAAATCGGAGGCCTTTATCTGGATAATCTGCCTCATAAGTCTCTCCTAACAATGGATTAAATGGCTTGCAGTTTCTTCCATCAGTAGAAGCATAACCAGATGCTGCAAATGCAGCTACATTTAGAATCCTCATAAGGCTGTTACCCTACGTAAAAAATTGTAAAGGACAGATCAGATGCTAGAAGGTGAAACCATCATCCAGGACAAAATACTCCAAAGGAACAGAGAACAAAAATAAAATTGGTGATTTCAAAAGTTCACAACATAACATGATCTAATGCTCTGTATCTGCCTTCATAAAATAGATATCCTGCTTATTCTAAATTGATATGGATTCATACTCATGTCGCTTCAACAAAAATATACTCTCCGAATGTAAAGTACATTTAAAGTGGTTGATGTGGAGCTAATTCCACAGTAAATCCCCAATTCCTCAAAACAGACAGTAAACCAGGTAGGACAAACAGAGCATAACAGGTATGAGGAATTTGACTATTCTGTTCAATGATTTAATTACATAAGGAAAACAGTTCCCCAAGAAAATAATGCAGCCTGAAGCAATCCATGCAAGAACATCAGAGACTGAAGGAACTAATATTATTACAACTTACTCGCTTTCCCCATTCATAAGCCCGATCGAGAAGATATGAATATTCGAAATCTTCAAAACATCTTTGCAGAGAAGAAAGAGGCTCATTGAAGTAAACTGGAAGACATACTTTTGTCAGATCCTTTCCAATGTTATCTTTAATCATCGACCACAAACTAACCGGTTTCTCTTTCTCAACAGGATCTGGCAACCTCTTTCGACGTTTAACATGGCGAAAGTTTGTTCCAGCAGATCTAATGGCAGGATCAATACTAACATTGGCTTCAAAGGCATAAAGCCCATCATCATCAGATGAAAATGATGATGTCCTAAAGTCAGACTCATTGCTTTTAAAAGAGCTAGAAGAAAGAAAATCCCTTGTGTCGAGGAAAGTATTGTCTTCTTCATCCATATCTTCCTCTGCAGCATCTACTCTTTCACTTCCATCTTCAGATTCACTCGCACTTTCTGTTTTAAGTACACACAACAGAAACAAAGTGCCTGAAATTTTTTTCGAACTACAAGTATGAAAACTATACACAACTTATATATAGAACCCATTTTTAAAAGTGATTTTCCGTAATCACACTTTCTCCTTCTCATTAGAGCATACAGTAAACAAATATAAGCAAACACAACAAGCAACTGGAGAACTTGAATGCAAGAACATTGACTTGTTGACAGACGCAGCTAAAAAATTAATAGTTTGCCAGGAAAATTTGGCCAGAAACAAGAAGAACCTGTCTGTGGCAGCTTACCACTATACTTCTCTTGCCTTAATCTGGAGGATGCTCCAGTGTCTTTTACTTGTCTCTGGCTTTCATTGACAACTGTATTCTCCAGATCTACCTTTTCTGTCTACACAAAAGTAACCATCATATCTTATTACCCAATCAATTTAAGAGCACAAGAGTACTTAGTAGTTAACACCTTCTATTCATCAATATTCTTCATGAATTGCTTCCTGGCAACCTTAATTCAAAAGGAAGTACTCGACTTTGCGAAAAACAATAAAATAAAATATAAAACCATGCAACCAAAAAAATGAAAAGACTTATCGAGGATAGTGTGAAGCAAAATACAAGTAAGAAACTAAACAAAGTCAAAAACAAGCAGAAGGAAGCTATGAAGACAAATTTGGATCTATAAATTTTTTCAGAGAGAGCCACACACACAGACAGCACTACAAAAGTCTTCCAAAACTATAATCAAGTTTGTAAGAGAAACACACACGAAACACAAGCTAAAATATTGCAATATAAACTAACATCTTCCAATTTAATCCCACTAATGCGAATGAAAACAGTGAAGGGGAGAAAAAATTAATATAACGAGTGATCTAAGTGTGATCACATTGTTAAATAATTAGAACACACCAAGGCTAACCATGTCGAAGTAGAAAAAGTGAAAATCATTTTTTCATTGAGTCAATTATCTGGAATTGTGCTAGCAGCCCTAGACAGAATCATTACAATAAACCGAATGATTGCAGCTAATATACCAAGCCAAGAATGAACAAATAGTACACAAACCTATGCTGCACTGCTGTAAAGCCTAGGGAAAATTGAAAGCAAGTTGAGTTCACAACTCTTCGAAGAAACTTGAGAAGATTTCAGAAATTGGATTCGTGAATGCTTTTAACATGTACCTCTAACTGTCGCAGTGTGTCCATCAGAAGCCAATTCTTTTGCTTCAACAACAACAACTGATATTGTAGTGATGCAAACTCGTTCTTCATAATTTGTTCGCTGTCCTGAATGGCAGCCTCACTCACGCCTTCTTCCAACAATCTCTGCCTCAACCTTTTTGTTGAGACAGCTACATTGTCCACGGTAGTCATTAATTCACTATTGGACAGCCGTGGGAACATGTCCTTCACAGCTTGTAAAGCTTCCATCCATGCCATTCGATCCTCTCTGCTCTCAGCCCTCAGATGTAGCCTCTTTGTACCGGTGAAAATTGAGAATCTCCTATCATCCGATCTGCTCTCTCGAATAGATGATACCTGTACAGAAATCCTTGATTGTAAGAGACCATACTTTAACTTTTTTCAATTTCATTAAAAACACACATCCTGGACATACAAGTCATGCAAATGGAAATGGTAAAGATTGCCCTCCATTAAACCATGCAATTATCAGTATACACATACACATATACGCATATATATATATATATATATATATTCTTTTAAAATGATATGCAAACATCATACCTCTCAAGAGCACAAAAGAAAACCTCTGGCTTGAGAATAACAGGATTGATCTAATAAATTCCAAAATATAAGTTCAAAAGGAAAGAAAACGAATAAAATTTGATTATCCTTAGCAAAATGCGTCACACATTCGAACGGCTTTCCATCAAAAAAGAAATCTAGTTTTCATCACATATCCAAAATTAGGCCACAGGTCCCAAGATGAACATTCAACATATAATCGATTCATAAACAATAACAAATTAAATCAAGCCAAAGGGCAAGAATAGAACCCAAACTAATGTTCTAATGGGGCAAAAAAGGCTCTTCAAAAATTCCCTCCACGCGCAAAAAGCCTTCAAAAAATAAATCTAGAGTAAACTATTGTCGTGTCATAAATCCCGTTCTTAACATGAACCAAATGATCATGTTACCCCTCTGAACAAATGAAATCCAGTAAGTAAATTTATTAGTGAGACAACTCAATCGGAAAAAGTAAAACCTTTAGATGAACTTCACCAACAGGCTTCCGGCTTCTCGATGAAGAACCACTGCTCCCATTCCTGTGATGGTGATGATTGTTATGCTGCCGCGAGAGCCGCCTCATGGACTCTTCCCCTATTACTCTCGACCCTTTCTCAGTCCCATGATTTACGACAATCTTATCCGGCCCATGGATCTTATAATAACTCAACACTCCATCTTGCAAAACAAACCACCTGGGCCTCCAACCTTTCCCATAATTGACCCATTTATACAAAATTCCAGAAATACCATTTCCCACTATATCATTAATCTTCAACTCGCGGCTGTGGTGATTCTGATTGTGGTTGTTAATGTTAACAGAGGTACCAGCTAGAATATGATCAGTCACTGAATCACGCGTTGAAGAAGCCCTGGAGATCGATATGTTTTGACTTTTATTCAGAGGATCGGACGGCAGAACCGGCGGCATATCGGAGCTGTTGTGGATAGTCATCGACGAAACGCAACAGAAGGAATGCATAGGAATGAGATTAATATCAGCATAACTTACATGAATTCTCAAATAATCATAACAGCGATCATTTTCAAAGCTCTCGATGACTTACCAATGATGGCGACGAATAATTTCGAGAGAAGTACGGGTGTCAGGGAGGTGTATTGTGAGATATACGCGATATATTTTGGGAGAAGGAAGAATAAAGAGTTTTCCGGTGACGGGAGGGATGGGCAGTCGACGCGGTGGGTTTAAGTTTAGGAGCCACGGGCCGGCGGTGGGAGAGCGACGGGTGGGCGAAGGATGGAACGTGGTCACTGGCAATGCTAAAATTATAACTAGCAATTTGGGACGCTATTTAAAAATTAGATAAAATAATAATAATTTAATAAAATAAAATATTAATAATAATTTAAGATGCGTAATATTCAAGTATCAATTTATTTTATTCAAATTTTGATATAAATACAGAAAATTTACATCACAGTTTTTTATTTAGATGCAAGCATATAGAATTACATTAAATTTAACATTTTTAAAATGAAATGACAAGGCATTAAAAAAGTGTTTGTCTTTGTGTTTAGGATTTGTTTGTTCTTGCCATGTGTTATTTTTGTATTTTTTTTTTCAATATTTGAATAAATGTAAGGTGAGATAAAAATAAAATTTAAAAAATATAATAATTATAATGTGTATTTTGATGAGAAAAAATTCTTCATTCAAAATTTTAAATTTGGAGAGAAACATTATAGGTTAGTTGTTAGTTTTTAATATAGAATGTAGCTCTATTGTTAAAACAAACAATAAAGAGCATAGTTGACAAAATATTAAAAATAGTTATTACATGGGGTTGAGTCTTAATACGGCATGAATATGCAGTTTAAGTCCATTGAAATAGCATTTACTGCATTTTTTCAGGGCGCCTTTATAATTAAATTACATGTTATTTTATTATGTTCACAATAAATACTTTTTGTTAAATGATAAATTATGAAGTAAAAGACCCATGCACGTAATTTAATTTATTTGTATAATAAAAATATAACTACATATGTATACATAATAAATTATATTTTAAAATTTATTTATATGTGCATTGACTGTGCATGAACCACTAATTTTTGTTTATTGATAATAACATATATATGTTGTGTAGGTTTTGATTTTTATGTGCATCGTTCTATTTTTTTCGAATTTTGGAACTATAAAAAATAAAGTGCAAAAAAAAAAAAAAAACAAGCAAAGTTACAATAATGTTAATTTCATTTTTAAAAAAATGAATAATTGCTTTATTTTTTTTTTTTATAACAATCTTGTGCTTAAGTTGGTGAATAACAATAACATAGTTTTTCAGAGGAAAAGATCAGTGTAATGCTTTATTATAATTAATAAAGCTGATTATTTTTAATATTTATTTGCTTATATACATTATTCAGAATGCATACAGCCTATTTGTATTTATTGAATATATTTTTTAGAAAAATTCAATTATAACTATTTGTCTCTATTGTTCGATAAAAAATGGGGAATTCATTGATTAATTTTGATCATTTAATAAAATTTTAAAATATTTTTTAATAAAATCAATTATGACTATTTTCTTATATTTTCTGATGGAAAAAAATAATAGAGAGTTTATCGGTTACTTTTATCATTAAATAAGTTTCCGATTTATAAATTCATTTATAGTTTATTCCCTCTATTTTTCAACGTACAAAAATAAAATAGAAAGTTTATTCATAAAATATACCATCTCATTCGTTAAAAATAATTATCTTAAATTTATATTCAGTTATTTGTGTTTGCTTTCATTTTTCATTTTTTTCAGAAAAAGGTTTTGCAAAAAGTTAATTTATACCAACGACGGATCCATACTATTGCATTATTGATAAGGGCTTATTTGGTTTTTTACGATCTCCCTAATGTGTCCTTGATAAATAATCTAAAGTCTACACTATATTTTTAAATCTACAACCCTTAGGTTTTTTAATATTCTGCCAATTACACCCATATTTCAGGTAATCTATTCCACATACTCACACTCTTTCTGATAATTATTTTTGTCTTTTAATGATTTATCAAATATATTCTTATTTTAATTCAATAATTAACAATAATTAAGCCATCATGTTTTTAAAAATTTGATTTTAGAGTTAATGATATTTATTTTTCCGTTTCTATCAATTCATTTTTAATCATCATAACACAAAAGTTATTTATTTTTTTGACTTGCACTCCCACAACATATATAATGAAAATATAAAAATGTTAGTCTTAGTGTAATTTTGTATTTGTATTTAAATTAAATATCTTAATTAGACCTTTTTTTATTTACATTAAATGTGGATAAAATATATATATATATATATATATAATATTTGTATATTATCTATTTTGAATTATCTTAAAAACTTTATTGTATTAATAAATTATTTTTATTTATTGTTTTGGCCACACAGTGAGTGAGAAAGTTACTAGTAATACATACTTCATTCAAATAATTTATTTACAATTTAATTTTTGTTGTGCTACTTTATTGTGTGTGTAAGTCTATAATACATTATTAAAACCTCAAAAAAATAAAAATAAAAATACATAGATTAAAGAAAGAGTCAATATTTGTGATCTTGATTTTTCTTGTACTGAAACATGAATACAATGCCTAGAATTTATAAGTTGCATGGAAGAATATGCTTTGCGTTTTTTGTGTGTCGTAGTCGTTTTGTGTCTTGGTCAATATTTTGTACTTATGTTCCCATCAAAACAACTTTGTACTTACACGTTCCTACCAAAACAAATAAAAATAAAAATAATCAATATTTCATTTCCTAGAGATGTATTGACAGTGAAAAGGTTTAAAGAATAAGAGATTTTGAAACCAGTGTGACAAATTGTATATTTCTATATCAACACCACAAATTAATGGAATAAGGCTATCAAGCAGTAAATCATATTGTTTTTCTTTTCTTTAATCGTTTTAAAATAAGAAAAATGAGAAAGATGTGAAAAGCCAGACGCGTAAAGGTTATACACAATTAAACTAAATGGTCCGATTTTCATTTTTGACCAATAACACAAAATGACAACTTTTCCAACAATAGTTTAGGAAAATATGGTGGACTCAATATTCCGATGTCTTACTTAAACCTGTAACTATAATTAATTTTTGTTGTTGTTGTTAGGCATTAAGATATGAATATGTAGGTGCCTTGATTCGTCGCGTGAAACAGTTCTTGAATAATTATTCTTTGCCAGCTGCTCAAGTTTCGGACAAATCAACGCTTCATTTGTCTGTCTTTCTATATTTAGGGTCACACTTGTTGTTGGAGAAAATTATGAAGAAAAACGTTGTACATTATTTATATATGGGTTGGCCCCACAAGCATGGCTATTGAACGACTGCGCGTTGGTTCCAAATTCCAATAGTGTCATTTAATTGGAAATAAGCATGCATTACTATATGCATGAAAATATGCACTTGTTTTTCGTTCAACACAAGAAATAAATGTCTCAAAAAAATTGATGCTTTGGAATAATATCCATCCAACGCAAAGATATTATTTAAAGGTGAAATACAAGGATGACTAATTTAAAAATGAAGTGAGAACCTAAGAATAATACCATTCATTTTACGGAAACGACGAATCCATTGATTAGTTGGCAAAAATCGTCCTAAACGCTGTACTTACAAATTTACGCCACGAGGGATTCTTGTTTTTGTTATATTATATTACACCTTTCCTAGTAATAATAAATCAGAGTGGTGGAACACTCCCCGTTGCGTAATATGTGGTCCCCATTAGTTTGACAACTTCTCGTCTAATAACAATAAAGGAAAGGTGGACTTAAAGTCGCTCAACGAAATAGAGAAATAAAATGCGATTTCTGGGAAAAGATGGCGGTGGGGGACCAAAGCCCACGAGCTGGCCCTTCTTCGCTGCTCTGCTTGGTTAATTTTCCGACGGTTTGACCACAATGATTATGTATTATTTAGTAATATATGATTGCCAACTAAAATTGGAATCTTTCGTTTTCAATTCCCTGGCAATGTACTCATGACTCACCAGTGCTGAAGACTGAAGAGGAGAAACAATTGGCTATATTTGCTTCTTATTATTTTCATTTTTTAAAAATTATATATAAATAAGAGGAAGAGAAAAAAATAAAAATAAAAAATATAGTAATTAAATATATATTTTTAAATTGTAAAATTTGAAAACAAATATATCTTGACAGTCGCCATTTAAACTGCATTCATGGGGACTTGCTTTTTTTTACGTAACTTCCCACCTAATTGCACATTTGCCCGTCTTCTTCACAGGTTCTCTGATCTGATCCCTCCTCCAAAGTTCAAAGTCGATTCTTCACTGCAACCGAAGCGGGAGAAAAAAGGAACTCGTAGCAATTGCTTTTGACCTCAGCGACAAAAATCGAGGTGAAAGCGCGTAACAGGTAACCTTTTGCCCTTTTCTATCTGTATTATTTTTATCTGGTTTTCCCCCTTCTCTATGATTAGGTCAGATTACATTTCACATCAATGTTCAAAATGCACTGGCTATGTTTGGACGAGGAGTTCTTAGATGCGATGAACAGTAGCAATGAATTATATATTTTAACAATACGAACAATATAATTTATATAAATATATGTATAAAATATATAAAAATAATTGAATAATACAATAATTTATAGAGATATAATGATTATGTTATAAAATATAAATAAAATAAATGAGTATGTATATGATATATATATATATATAGATATTAATTTGATTGTAAAATATAAATAAATAATTATATATATATATATAAATAAAAGATTGAAAATTTGAGTTTAAATTTATATAAAAATATTATTGTTTTTCAGTATAAAATTTGAAAATGAGGTTTTGTAGTTGTTGGTTCCAAACATAACCACTCAAAATTGGGGCCCATTAGGTTTCACCTCTTTTACGTCGTTTCAGCTGTGCTCATCAAGTTTTCACAACCCAGAATGCCACAGTTGTCTCACCCCACACAAATGATTTTTTTTCATGTCTAATCATTAGATATGAACAGAGAGGAAATGGGATTTGGTTCACAGATAATGGTAGGCCATTTCATTAACTAAGTGATGGAGATCCACGTCCAAAAACCCCTATTCCATATCCAACCCCCACGCTTTATATCTTCTTAGGAACCAAAAGTCTTAGGCTGCACTATCTTCTTCAAATTGTTGTCCACGTTTTCATGTTTTTATCCTTAATGACAGCTTAATTACTGTGGAAAAAGCTTCGACAGTGTGAGAAAGGAAAGGGAAGCGGGAAAAAGAATAGGGAAAGAAAGGACGTTCTCACAGTTCACATGGTGCAGCAGCTGTTTTTATGCTTTGTTTCAGCTAAGTTGTCACCTGGGCTTGAGGCCAGTTTTCTACTGACAAGTCCTTTAAAGAAATCGAAATTGTAGCTACATGGATTGGACGTTAATTAATCAGGCAGAAGAAGTGCTTTCAAGAGGATGCAACATTGAACGATGAACTACGTGAATGGTTGGAACATATATACGTGCAGAGCGACAGATCACCGGCTAAGCAGTCTTCGTGCTTTCAGCTTTCATGTCTGAAAAATATTTGCTAATTTTGCATCACCTAAATGAGCCATAGATTCAAATGATTCTCGTACAACTTGTCGAGTCTGGTGGAAAATTAAATGGGAACAAGCAGAAAGAAAATCAGGACTCAAATTAATCAAAAACCCTCTTTTTGCAAATCTTACAACCTGAAGGAAATAGATAAGACATCAAGGCTTCCTACACATAAAATACATTGCAGAATATTCGTTGAATCCCTTCTGCTGACAATGGAAATCAACCTAGTCGAGAGTATTCAAGACTAAATGCTGAAAAATGAAGACGGCCCATGTGTTCAAATAAATCTGAGGGAACTAAAATTAGAATTAGCCATAGATTCAAAAATTTCCGAATATTTGAAAAACAAAAAAATCTCCACCAATGCATTTTACAGGCAAACTCTAATTATGTTATGAATTTGTATAGTCACCGCGTTTGTAATCTTAACATGCGTATATCTAGAACTTGCAGAGTTAATTAGGATTGAGGAGCAACAGTCGATCGACACTGAGAGTTCACATCTTAGTAGACGAAGGTGGTCTGGTCTGATGAATGATGGGTTGTCTGAGCATCATAGGTGGCAGCTAATAAATAATCTGAAGTTGTTAAGCGACTCAGGTTGCTCTCGGCACTGTGAAATACCAACTTAGGGTAATAACAAACGACAACACCGCTGCCAAATGTTTAGTTTAGCATTTCTCCGAAGAAAGTACTGTTTTGCAAGCTCAGAAAGCATAGGGCAAAATTGATTAAATTCAATTGATCAATTGTCTGTGTCTGGCCATGTTTGCTAGCCGGTCCTGGAGTTGAAAGCAAAGGTTCAAATTTTACGAAGTAACTTGGATCCATTCAGTTCCTGGTGTTAGTGGGGTTGGAAGGTCAAGCTCTGGTTCCATGGATTAATTAATCTCTGAATCATCTCTAATAAATATGCAAAAAGGATTGAAAACTGGAAATGCATGTCACGGAAATTTGGGCTTCCTATTCAAGAACTGCATGCCGGCTGGTCTGCTTTGTTCGATTAATCCTCTGTGTTGGACTTGCCCTGGTTATGAACTGAGCCCGAGGTGGGCTTCTGCTAGACTGGTAGGGGCCGAATCTCATTTTCAACTCAGAAAATCTTTTAGAATTTAGTAGCTTTGTAAGGATATCCATTATGAGTTAGAATCCACTAGAGAAAAAAGATATGACTTGTACATATTCACCCACAAATCTATAGAAGTCCTTTTTGATTTTGTTGAGCTCTAATTCTAGTTCGACAACGGTTGCTTATAAGTGATACTTTTAATTTAATTAAATTTTGCTATTTAACTAGAATTTATAATTGAGTCTGGCACGCACCAAGAGCCTGGCTGGAGTAATTAGTCAAATTTGACAATCTAGGTCCATTGCATCTTTCACTCGTCCCACTCTCTCCCACCTCAAGCTCCTGCTAATGCCTCATCATTAATTTTCTATGTTGTGAATTGGGATTTCTTTGATGATAATTCCATGTACGTCAATATTTCTTGATTTATCTCTACGCAAATTCCTAGTTTTTCCCGAGGTTAATAATTAATAATAATATTTTTGGCCATTACGTTGAGAGAGAGAGTTTTGTTTTTACGGGAAGCAAATTCTGTCAGCGTTCTGCCAGGCAAATTGTTGCAGATTTTTTTTTTTTTTTTTTTGTTTTTTTGTGGCCCCCTAAAAAGATGTAATAAAATTAAGTCTTGCCTCAAGTCTTCGTTTCCCAGAACACTGAAATTAAAGCACAGTTCCTTGTCAGATTATTAATTATTCAAATAATTATGACTATGGCAGAGTTGGCTGCGCTGTCAAATTTAATCAGCTTAGCTCCTCTTATCTTTGACTTGTTCAAGTGGAATTGTACACAATATGCCAATATTGTAGTCTCCACGATCCATTAGGAGTCAAATTTCCGCAAAAAAAATCTTCCCCGCAAGGGATGACTCCAATACAAAAGGGTCTACTTTTGGCTTGTTTAGAATTAAATAAATTTTTGGCTGAGGTTGGGGGGTGGATTTTTGTTGCAAACATGTTCCATAAGGGTTGCGTCGACCTGGTTGGTCCGTGCATAATTGGTTGTTTAAATTTTTTTTTGATGTAATAAATAATATAATTTATTTAAATAAATAAATAAATATATATATATATAATATATGATTTATTTGATTAGTATGTTTGAAAAAAATTTGATGTGATGAATAATATGATTTATTTGAATATATATATATATATAATAAAAATAATTGAATGATGTAATAATATATAAATATAATCGTTAAATTTTAGAATATAAATAAAAAATAAATATAAATTATGTGTGATAAATATAGATATTGATTTGATTGCAATCCAATAAATTTCAACACTAATTTATTAACAATATTATACTTTCTTTAATCTGATGAGATACATGCATGATTGCATTCATGCAATTAGTATTTATCAAAATAAATTATGATTTTATTCCGTAGACAAAGGGTGTTTAATTTATAAATACCGGGCGAATGTCATAATTAATCATTTTTTAGAGTGTAAATAACTAAATATAAAATTATTACGTGAATTTTTCAATGGATGCAAATAGTATTATTGTTTCATTCTCCATTCTAGATTATTGATGTCTTAAGAGTTTTATTCCACAATTTACAACCAGTAAAGTCTTAATTAGAATGCTGCCAACTTAAGTTTTTTGGAAGCTTCGTACATCGGAATAGATTAAGACTAAGATGAGAAATTGAACAAAACATATCAATCATCGTTTCTCAGAACAAGCGGAAACTAAAACTAGCGATGAAGAAGGACTACATATGTTTGCGCCTTTTCGCAGCCCCCCTTTTTCCCATTTCCAACACAAAAACACGAAAGAGAGGAAACTTCCCTAAATTGTGTGTGTGTGTGTGTGCGTGCGTGCGTGTTCAGAAAAAGAAGGACAAAAAAAAAAAAAAAAACATCAGCAAATGGTCGAGCCAGCAATGCTTTCAGCTAGCAACAGCTTGTCAATCATCACCTTCTCTCCAAACCTGTAAGAAAACCTCAAAGTCCCCTGCGAGTTAACGCATCCCTTCTGCACAGGAAAAGTCAACACAGCGCTCCCTCCGGTGGCCGTCGCGTAGTCAAAGAGCTCTTTCATGGGGGTATGCACTTCTCCGATGTACCTGTCTCCCAACTTCCTCTTGCAGTACAGTTTCACCACCAACATGGTGTTGTAGCTTTGAATCACCGACTCCCCTACAGTATACTTCATCATGGAGTTCCAGGCCGGGTTTACCTCCCCGTGCCGGTCCACCGGGGTTCGTTTTTGGTTCTCCTCTCCGCCCCCCACGGAAACCCTGCAGTACACCTCCATCTTCCACAGCCTGCGCACGTTTTCGAGGTCGTTTGCTGATATTAGGGTTATGTCAAACTTCCTGCAGTCCATGGAACTAAATTTCTGCAGTCTATGAATGATTAATATTGAAGCTAGACTAGACTAGTTTGAATGCTGCAGGAACAGCCAAGAGGGAGAGAATTATTAGCAATAGCGTTTTGGGTAAATACGACAAAATTTGCAATTCTAAGCTCATTTTTCCATTTTTTTTCCCTCTTTATAAATGGGCAAATTAGGAGACGTGTACCCCACAAATTAGAAAAATTTGTCAGACATAACTAACATTAACTAAAATATTTAGGATGACTTGGGGAATGACATTAGGAAGCTGTCTCGTAGTTTCATCACACTACATTTTCAAATAGAGTAACAGCCCAAAGAACCAGGACTTTACGTTTGTAACCAACTTTTAAATTATAAAAAATCATTCAAAAATATTTTAAAATTTCTCTTTCTTATATATATAATTAACTATTTTTTTAAATTATTATACATATTCAAAACAAATTAATATATTCCTATATATATCACATATATATTTAAATTTATTTTTATTTATATCCTATAACATAATTATTATCTCTATTGAAATAATATAATCTCTTAGAGATTCTTGCTTGTACCAAGTGAATTTATGCAAATACTTTTATGTTAAATATTTTTATTATTTCAATTATTTTTTTCTCTCAAATTTTACAATTCTTCAACATTTTTTTTTCTTTTCTTCCCTAAATTCCAAGGATCAAATATAATATTATAGATCGTGTAACGAAAACTATGGCAAGAAGATGCCCAAATGCTGGCAATCACAATTGGCAGCGGAATCGGCTTCTCTTCCAAATCAAACTGGAAAAATAACTTCCCATTGCTCATCCAAGGATGAAATTGATACATGTTCAAATGCAGATGGAAAAGGAAACCACCTGCAACTGTGTGCAAGTTACATATGAAAAATTTTAAAATAATATAAAAATGAAAGAAAAAATTTCACTTTTGAAATTTAATATTTTTAAATTGTGTGTTTAATTATGGAAAAAAAAAAAAGGAACTAAAAATTGTGAGTGTATTCTACGAAGAATGTTAGGTTGAATGTTCATAACATGTTGGAAACAAGTTTACGTGTTGTTTAATTATAAATCAACAAGGTAACAATGTTGTAACACACAACAATACAAATAAAAATGAGATGCCAATGTGTTTGTATAATTCGGAGCTACTCTTTTATGCTGTGGGGCCTTACCCTATTCAAATATTTTCCATTAATTCTAAAAATGTGATTGTGATTATGAAGTTCCATTCTCAAACCAAATATATGCGACATGACTTTTATTTATATTTATAGTGCAAGCTCCACAACTTTGTTGGAGACCGCTACTTGAAATCAGCAAATCTGACCAGCTTTTTGTTGTTGCTTGCTACAATGTTTGGACAAGTTGAACTCTGATGTTTATGCTTTTGCTCTGTCCATCTTCCCCACACATGTTGGCTGTTTTCAACAACTTCATCTAATGCTGGATCATTAAAACTTGATGCCTCTTGAAAAAACAATATTTTGCTGATCAAAACATATTCCACAGTTAATCAGTTACAAATCGACATCCAAATTGCTGCAGTAATTGCCAATATGTTGACGACACATTGAGCATTTTAGAGTTTGATTTGCTTTGATCTCTTTCATGGTTATCCAATGACTTGTCCGACTTTCCCCCAAACTCTTCAATGACTCTTCAACATTTTTATGGCCAATTTCTTGACAAATTCACTTGATTTATCCAAACTCCTACTCAAGAAATTCTATCAGTCTACACACGCTGTGAAGTCATAATATGACCACCAAACTATTGCCCAAGCTTACACATTCTTTTTTCGGTTTTTGTATTTTTCATATTAAAATCTAAACTGACAATAATAAAAGGTATTTACATATCTATCAGTAATATAAATGATATATCGTCCGTAGAAAGAAAATAAACTTCAAATTAATTTAAAATTAAAAATGCCCAATTTGTTTTTTCTTTTTTGATAATAATTAGGAAATGTGCAATCTGGGCAAAGATGATAGAACAACCCGATTTAAAAGTTGATCCGATACTCGACTGACCCGCTAAACCCAAACCCAAACCCGACCTGAAAGTGTAGAAATAAACCCGACCCGCACGATGATAGGTAACCGGAAGCCCAAAGCCCTACATTGAATCGCCCTGGACTCTCTCTGCGTCTCCAAACTTTGTCAACCTCCTGTGAGCTCCAATTTTTCCCTGCACTCGGCTCTGACGTCCAGATTTTAGAGGGTAAAGGTGTTAAAAGGTAAAATGATCCGACCATTAATCTTTATTTGTGCATTTTCACTGACAGTTTCCCACTGAACAGTTTTCAAACCTTGAAAATGAAAAGCGGAAACCTTTAATTAGGAAATTGAGACATAGCAGAAGTAATCAGCTTTTTGGGTGAAAGTCTCTATTCTTTGACTTCAGAAGTGTGTTATGTTCCGTGAAAAGCGTGAATAAACAGTGGCCGCGAAAATTTGCTTTCTCAAAATTTCGAGATTTTGTGACAGCAATTTTTTTTATAGGGAAATTTTGAATCTTTATCTGCGTAAAATTTTATCTTTCTTTGATTCTTTGTCGAAAGTATTGAGTTGCACAAAAGGAAAATCAAAGAAATAATGAGGTTATTAACTGTTGGACATTAGACCCTGTCCGAGAAATTTTCACTGAATCGGATTAAGTTTTAAGTTAATCGGCCCGTTTAACTTCTATCAATTTTGCAGCCTGCCTGCGAATTGTATTCAACAGAATTTTGTAATTTGTTCTCCCTCTGTTTCTTTATTTCTTTTGTAATTTTTAATATCAACGTAGCTTCAATGCTCTTTAATGCTACAAGATTTAATTTATCTTGTTAGCTGCATATGGTATTGTTTGGCTTCTTCGGTGCTGTTACTACAGCTGTGATATTTTTCTCAAATTAACATTATACATCTTTTTTCAAAAGAGCAGCGAATTAGATGGCAATCATCCCTTGTGGAAGTACACGGGCAACCTGGTGGGGAACTCGGCCTCAGTCGCTGCTGCCATCTTCCGTCACAAATAAACTATTAACACCCGTCCATTGGTAAGCAATTTATGGGGTTAAATCTTTGAAATTTCAAATTACCTCTTTTTGGGGTGTGCTATCTCTATACCGCCTAAAAATTTGTGATGCTTTTTTTTTTTTTTCGTTTGATTTTTGCCCTTCTCTATCTGTGAATTTCTGCATTTTTTGGATGGCATGGATTGGTGTCGATTTTTGCTGGATTTATGGATAACCTGTCACTTTTTGGGTCTTATTGTCAATGTCATATTGTGTGTTTCAAGTGCAGTATAGCACTTGCTTGTTTTTCATAAATGTGTCGGGTTTTGTTCATTAGTCAAACGTAATTTTTAAAAAATATTCTGATATTAGCAATTAGTCAGTTGTCTTGGTTGGAAGACTATGTTTTTAAAAATTTTTTGGTCACCCTTGTTAATTCGTGACCAAAAAAATCCCCCATAACCTAGTCTCTGCTCTCTCTTCCACCTAATGATGTCAGATATGGGATTATTTCTGTCTCCTTGACTTTTATCAAGTCCTTGTTCCCCCACCTTCTCTTCCTACTTATCTCTTTCGCATGTCGTTCCCGTCTACCAGGTGCATGTGCATGTGCATGTGCCTGGGCAAGATATGCACCAGAACTGTACTGTTTCTTAGTATTGCCCATTCTTCATATTAACTTTGTCTAAGTTTTCTCTCTCTACTCACGCACACATTTCCTTTTTTCTTCATGTCTTAGGAGTTGTGATTATAATTAGAGCACATCTTGTGCTGATGATATGCTTTGCAAATTTGTTACATTTCTTTGTGCTACATCATGTGCCCCGCTTGTGCATGTTTGGCTAATAAGGTGGGGAGGGCAGCCTTCTCTATCTTCATATTTAGACTCTCTTTCTTGTTGTTCCCATTTCTTCATATCATTATTGGTTTCATGGGGTGCAGAAAATTTATATTCTTGATGCACTATCTCATTGTTACAATTTTTTTAAATGCTGCTAATTTTTAGTCACAGACTCTTTCACTTATCTTAGTGATTTGATGTGTGCAGTACATCAACGAGGATCAGATCTCTGGAGTCACAAAGTTCCACATTTTTCTCACAAAAATCCTTATATTCACCTTTTAGTTCTGGGCCATGCATCAACTCATCTCAGAAGAGAGGAGCTTGTTTTGTTGTTCGAGCAGATCAAGTGAGATATATTTGGACTGTATTTTGGATTCTTTTGTTGTATGGAATTTTATGTGGCATCTTCTACTAAATTCTTTGTGGTAGCATGATAGCTGGAATTGAGTGGTTGGCCTGTTAGGTTGAGGAAACCTTGTTCCTTGTTCCCCATCACTACTCCCACTGGAACAGTTTCTCAACATTCATTGTCTGTAGAGGAAAAATGTGAGAAGTGTTTTCCTTCCACATGTCTTGAATTTCCCATATAGAGAAATTGACCATCAATTTTTTGCATACAGGATTTTTATTCTGTTCTTGGTGTTTCAAAAAATGCAAGCAAGTCAGAGATCAAAAGTGGTGAGTATTAGCGTGTTCTTTGTTTACTTGCTCCCCTTGCTAGTGCTATGTAGAGTTTTTTTTACATAATAATTACTATCTCTGATTGGCAAGAATATTTCTTCTTCAGCATATCGAAAGCTTGCCAGGAGCTATCATCCAGATGTGAACAAGTAAGTCACATGCCATGGTATTTTTATCTAATTTCATCCACTATGTTGACAATTGTTTGGTTGCTTTGATGTTCAATCATTATTACATTTTGTTTTGATAAGCATTTCCTTTATTTTAATATGGATGCACGAAGAGGACATTAGTGTGCCATTGAGGGAGGTTGGCATTTGTTCTTCCTAAAATCTGCTGAAAGAACCTTTTATCATGTAGGAATATACATGAATGTAACTTTATAGAGGACCCCTCCACAATCTTCATCACTGTGACAGGGAACATATGAAAGCCCTTTAAAGCAATGCTTTTTTATTGTGACATTCAAGTTGTTTATCACCAAAGGCAAAAGCAGCCATGGAAAACACTATGACCTATGTTGATGTTATTGTGTCTCAAATGCAGAGAACCTGGAGCTGAACAAATGTTCAAGGAGATTGGTAATGCTTATGAGGTAGACTCTCTTGTCCTTATAACATCTACACTGTTTATGTTATTTATTCAACTCATAGGATAATGACATCATTGGAGAACCATTTTTAACAGGTTTTATCAGATGATGAGAAACGTTCCATTTATGATCGGTATGGAGAGGCTGGGCTTAAAGGTGTTGGCATGGGTATGGTGGTAAGTATTTATACTTTAATAGGAAATTGAAAATTATTAGGAGAGGAATAGAGTATAAAATGAACGAATAAAAACACTTGTTCCGGAATGTTAATTTCTTCTGCATGCAAGTACTTAACAACTGCTATTTTCAATTACAGGATTTCAGCAACCCATTTGATATATTTGAGTCGCTATTCGAAGAAATGGGTTACATGGGCGTGGGTATGGGAGGAAGAGGCTCTCACAACCGAGCTACTAAAGGTGAAGACGAGATCTTTAATCTGGTTCTGAATTTCAAAGATGCTGTATTTGGTGTTGAGAAAGGGATTGAAATATCTCTTCTTGAGAGCTGCACCACCTGTGATGGATCAGGATCAAAACTGGGAACGACGCCATCTAAATGTAGCACATGTGGTGGTCAGGGGCAAGTTGTATCATCGGCAAGGACTCCACTTGGTGTCTTTCAACAAGTTATGACATGTTCCACTTGTGGTGGACAGGGAGAAATATCTACTCCTTGCAATTCATGTGGAGGGGATGGCCGAATAAAAAAGTCAAAGCATATTAGCTTGAAAGTGCCACCTGGGGTTGATTCTGGAAGCCGTTTGAGGGTCTGTTCGGAAGGAAATGCTGGAAGAAGAGGGGGCCCTCCTGGAGATCTTTTTGTTGTCATAGAAGTTCTTCCTGATCCTGTCTTAAAACGGGACGGCACAAACATCCTTTACACTTCCAAGGTTTCTTACATAGATGCCATTTTAGGAACAACAATGAAGGTGCCTACTGTAGATGGGATGATTGACCTCAAAATTCCAGCAGGCACCCAACCAGCGACAACCTTAGTTATGTCGAAAAAGGGAGTACCTTTTCTAAACAGAAGAAATATGAGGGGTGACCAGTTGGTTAAAGTGCAGGTTGAGATTCCAAAACGAGTAAGCGGTGAAGAGAAAAAACTTATTGAAGAGCTTGCCAACTTGACCAAGGTGAACGCTGCGCCGGCCGGTAATAATAGATAGATGGAGTTGACTATTTCACAATGCTTATAATTTGCAATTTTTTATATTTTATGATTTAGAGGGACATGCTGCATCTTTAAAATTATAGCTACTAGAAGTCGCATCGATCCTTGTCCATTTCAACAAAGCTCAAGCTGGGCTTCCGAATTTTGGTATTAATTACTGTTAAGTTCCACTTGTCAAACACGCAAGTGAGGAATACAGGGAGATACTTCATAGTAATCAATTATAAAAACTAAGTGTAGGATCAGCTGATTGTTTGATGACATTGTGTTTTACCCTTTTGTGTGTGTTTCTTTCATCCGTAAGGTGTAAAAATAAGAAACGCGCATTTGTTTTGGAAACCCTACATTTGCGTGCGTCTGTTTTGCTTCTATAGGATATGATGTCTCAAAACCTCAGCCAAACTACTAAGCGCCTTAAGGTCTCAAAAGTTGCTGGAAGTAGTTTATGTAAGGTGTTGAAGAAGTGAATGCGTGGGTAAAAGTTATTGAGAGAGAGAACACTTGCAGGGAAGAGCAAAGACAAATATTGAATAGGTTTCTTTTGTGAAAATAACAGAGCCACTCATTTCCTAATTGGTGGTTCCTGGAATTTAGTGGAGTCCGTGCTAGACAATATTTTTATTAAATTTTAACTTCTCAAGACAGTCATGGAATTCACAAGCAATTGCATTAGAGCATTAGTTGTATCTAGTTTTACATATATACTGTTCTTGGAGAGGTTCAATCACCATTTTGAACAATACCCACTTCATGAGACGGTGAAGAACTTCCATGACTGGGTAGGTTGAGTCATCTCCAACCTCCACCCACCTCCCAAATCTAATCTTTATGGGACATACTCACCACATTTTGTAATAACCACATCAATTAGAAAACCAAATTAATTTTTAAAAAACTGTTGACCAGCAGTGTCTTGACTAAGGGTGGGGGTTAGTTGAGCTACTCGACTTGACTCGTCGAGTAGCTTGACACAAAGTTCGGTTCGAGCTTGAGCATTGTCGAGCTCGAGTTACTTGTTATGCTATTCGAGTTAACTTTGTGTCGACTTGACGAATTTCGAGTAAATTGCTTGTTATGCTATTCGAGTTAACTTTGTGTCGACTTGACGAATTTCGAGTAAATTGATTTAATGACAGTTTTGTAAATAAGTTTTTATCATGTGACATTTTGGACATTTGTTATTTTACTGATGCATTTGTTATTTTACGAATTTGAACTCGAATACTCGAGTATTCGAACTCGAGCTCCATCTTGTGTTATCGAGTCGAGCTCGAGTATATCACTACTCGAGCTCAACTCGACTCAACTCGATCTCACCCCTAGTCTTGACCTCACCCACTAGTAAAGATTCTTCCTAAATAGAGATACAACAAAACTTAAATAGAAAACACCTAGCCCTGTAACCCATTCAAGTCCATGCATTTGTGGTTCTTGATGGACTCCAACCTAGTCAATAGAAGCTCATTTGATATGTAAAATTTGAGTTGCAATTTAAATTTTAAGTATTCAAATTCATCTCAATTCAATTTTATAAAGTTTAAAATTTATCTCAAATTTTAGTCGAATAGTAAGATTAAATTCAATTTGTCTTTTAAAAGAGTTCAAGCTCAAGAAAATTCAAGAACATGTTCATATCTAATTGAATTCGAGTCAATTAGTATCTCCCCTGTACAAAAAAGTTTGCATGAAATTCTCCAATCCTACGGCCCAAAAGTTACCTGTTTATTATAGTACTTGATCACCTAAATAATAACAATTATTTCAATGCCACATACACTAACACCTGTCTTCATCCTCAATCCAAACCAAACTATCACAAAAAGCTGACTGGACTAAAATCTCTATATGTTAGGTACCAAACTACCTAATCTTCACACGGATCGATACTAGGTAACTATTGTTTTATCTCAATCTCATCTGAAATTGTCATCCTGCTCGCAGTGATTCAATTAGTTAGAATAGGAGATGTGCATAATAATGATAATAGTAACATCATGCTTGATGTTAACGCAGTATGTTGATCATGTAGGCCCCTTTCCACCTTTTCATGTGTTGTTGAAGCATCACAGATAAATCTCACTCAATTCCACAACCAATAGCAAAATGGATAAATAACTCATTCATAGAAAATGATCGGATATGGATAAAAGTGTCCAATTGTTTTCAACCATAAATCCCGGAAACGATCTTCTCTATTAACGCTTGCAGCTCCACCTCCCATTGCGAGAACGCCGCCGCCATTGCGGAGCCTCGTCATCTACCAATTAGCCCAACAAATTGATTGCGTTTTGGGATAATTTTGGGATTTTCAGATAATCTTCGAAAGTATTACTTACAGTACTACTGCGTTGATTTTCAATGGCGGACGCCGGGAGGTCGGTTGGAACGGTGACATGGTTCAGCGGGCAGAAGGGGTTCGGCTTCGTTACTCCGGACGAAGGCGGAGACGATCTGTTCGTCCACCAGACGGAGATCCAATCGGAGGGCTTTCGGACCCTCCGCGAGGGTCAGAGAGTGGAATTCAAGGTCGATAGCAGGGAAGACGGACGGAGCAAAGCCATCGACGTCGTCATTCTAGCCGGAAGATACAGCAGGCGTGGCGGCACTCGAGGTGGTTACTATGGCAGGGGCGGCGGAGGAGGCGGGAGATTCGGGGGTGGTTACGGTGGGGGCGTGGAGTGTTACAACTGCGGGAGGATAGGTCACCTGGCTAGGGACTGTTACCGCGGCCGTGGTGCAGACGGTGGCTACCGGGGGTACGGACGCCGTGGCGGAGGTCGACGTGGCGGCGGCGGAAGAGAGTGTTATAACTGTGGAGAAGAGGGGCATTTTGCAAGGGATTGCCCGGTTGACCAAAGCTGATTATAATTCTTTTTTAAAATATAAATATATCTGCATTTTTTCATTATATGGGTGGATGCAATATGCTTGCTTAATGCTTTGAATTGGTGTGATTAAATCTTCACTTTCCAAAATTTCCAAGTATATCCATGTTATCATCCATCTTGTTGCTTATGGAGTGATCCTTTGTGTTCTTGAATTCCGTCAACCACACACACTTTGCAGCTCATGAAAATTACAATATAAGCGCAGCTCATGAAACCCTAATGACTGCTAATGAACTTACATCTTGCACGAACCAAAGACAAACATGAGATGCCACACGAGACCAATTTACTTACAGGACTTCTCTGTAAAGAATGGGATTGTGAATGAAAATACCTTGTTATCTTGGGCCAGACATTTGCTGGGAGGACATATAAGAGAACCCTGCATTGGAGGCCTGACTGGTAGTGCTACTATGAGTAGAACTTGCACCTGGATACATTACAAACTCATCGGGTCCTCCGGCACTTTCTTCTGCCATGGAAGCCTGGTTTGTGGTGGAATCCTCGGCAAACCGGCGGCCGTAGAATCTCAAGAAGTTGAGTGACTCAATTCTTGGGTTACCCGGAGGGATCTCCCCTTCAAGCATTCCCACAATGCTGATCATGGTTGGCCTCAATGCAGGCTCCTCATGAACACAACACAATGCCACACGGACAAGTTTCTCTACTTCCTCACCTGTCGCCCTGCCCTGCAATCTTGGATCAACAAGCTCCAGATACCTCCCCTGCTCGTGCATCTCCAGGGCATACAGGGGGAAGTAAACAAGCCCCTGGACCGATGACGAGGAGCTTCCACCCAAGCTGCTGTTCTCATCAAGGCTGGTACGGTGTACCTGTGGTGAGCAATTTTTTCTTCCACTCACAATTTCAAACAGCACCATTCCAAAGCTGTAGACATCAGTCTTATCCGAGACAGCGGAGCTTGTGAGCCACTCAGGAGCAAGATAACCGCGAGTACCTCTCATCGTTGTGAATAGACTAGACTGGTCGCGACTCAGGAGCTTTGACAGCCCGAAATCGGATATCCTTGCCTGGAAATGTTCATCCAAGAGGATGTTTTCTGGCTTGACATCACAATGGATGATCTTTTGCTCACACCCAGCGTGCAAGTAGGTAAGCCCGCGTGCTGCCCCTACTGCGATCTCAACTCTCTCTCGCCACTCCAAAACTGGCCCATTCCCGAAGAGGGTCTTGTCAAGCGAGCCACGGTTCATGTACTCGTAAACCAACAGCCATTGCCTCTTCTGAGCACAGTAGCCTTTCAGCTTCACCAAGTTCACATGGTGAATGTTGCCAATGACAGCAATCTCAGTGCAGAAATCCTTCTTACCTCTAACGCCCAAATTACTAATTCTCTTCACTGCAACAGGCGTTTTATCAGGTAGAGTCCCTTTGTAGACAGTCCCAAACCCACCTGTTCCAATCTTTGTCTTGAAATTTTCAGTTGCTTCCTGAAGCTCTTCGTACTTGTACCTTAAAGGCAATCCAGGGATAGAAATCTCCAACTCCCCAGAAGATGGAGAGTTCGAGTAACATGCCTTTGGCTTTCTGACGTTTGCGAGATTATGTCTTCTCCACAGGAGAATCCCTATCACAAATATGAAGATAACGCCACTTAACGGTAACAGCACCACAGCAACTGGAGGAAACCCCAGTGAATGATCCATAAAGCCATCAAAATTTGTGGGTGGTGTTCCGACAACCACCTTGACAAAACCTTGTCTACCCTTACTCACGGGTCTCAACATTACTGACCCGAGCTTTTCAAGTTTGTAACAAGAACCAGAAGAGTTTTCATAGAAAATTCCCAAGCAGGTGCAATCCTGTGAACAGAGATCTTGACACTCTGATATATTCACCCCATAGTGGACTGGCAGAGTGTAGTCATTGGCAAAGTAATCCACAGCATTGCCCAGCCGCAAGTAAGACAGATATGAAGAATTATGGGTTGAATTACAAGCAACAGGCAATGAATAGGAACTGTCCGCCGGAACACAGCCGGTTGCATCACTTGAAGTTGCCCGGAAACCCACCGGGCAGGAGCACACGGGAGTAACTACGGAAACACCGTTAGTGCACAATCCAATCTTCCCACAGATAAGAGGTATACGGCATTCATCAACAGGCACCACAAAGTCCTGCTTCTTGGTGACTCCAGAGAAACTACTGACAATGAACTGACCTGTCTGGTGCATCCTGGCAACTCTAAAGTCAGACACGGGCAAATTCACCTGAATCACAACCGCAGATCCATTTTGACCTAACAGAAAGAGACCCGTCTGATTGATTGCCATGTACTCCACCGCGTAATTCGAGTCCACATACGCCTTGGTGTCCATAGACAGCTTCCAGTAAGTCAGCCTCTCCCACTGCAGGATAGCATCAGACGCAGTTAGCACAAGCCGATAAATGCCTGTAGACAGATCATCCCTCGAGATTGCACTTGTGAGTACTGTCCCTATATGCAACTGCTGTCCAATCACAATTGTGTCTGTGGGATGATCAAAGCTCTGCCAGATCGTAGCGTTAGATCGATCAAGCAAGACGAGGTTTCCAGTTTCCTTCAGGTGCAGCGCAAACACTGGCGAGCGGAACGGTGGAGTGGACCATCTTAAACCCCCACCTTCTGCATATATGCCGATGCCTTTGCTGGTTAAGCTCATAGCCCCAGATTCCGACAGAGGCGAGTCACGGTTAGCAGACCATATAACAGTGTTGGATTTGGCATGGATAACGCACAGGTAGAATCTGCGTTGCTGGCCCCCCGGATTGAACATGGCGGCTTCGAACGTGCCATTAGACGAGAGCAAGAAACTCCCTGCAGAATCGACGAACCGGAGATTTGTGGCTGTGAAGTTTGGGTACACAAATTCTGTGAACGTGACACCGGAGACAAGAGCCAAAGAAGGGGACAAGATAAAGAGAAAAAATGGCAAGAAATCCATAGGGTGTATTGACAAAGGAGAGAAGAGAAGCGGGTTGGACGAGCCAGCAGTGTAAGCTCGGAAGATGTCTGCTCTGACCTTTTCCATTCCTTTCTCTGCTTGTCTTCCGCCATCATCAGCGTTGACAAAGGAAAATCACATCATTCATTCATCGTGGATCTCTCTCCTAACCAGCGTGACAGTGATTCGTGATCCGCCCAGGAACCCATATACGGCACGTAGTTTTCACGGTGGAGATGTCAACTGAGGGAGATAAATGTGGGAGAGATGTGACGCAGACGTGCCATTACTGAATCAGCAGAGGACAGCGACACGGAAAGCGTTTACTTTGAATTGTACGATAAACACAGCTCATCCAACATTATTATCTTAATTGCCAGAATAAACTAAGAAAGGAAAATTATGCAGAAAAGAAGTAAACGTAGTGACCAACCCGAAAGCTACGCGTTATGCTGTTTAACAATATCATCTGCATATTGAAATTCAAATCTCAAACCAGAAGCCCAATTATTGTTATAAAAAAGAATCTCGACATCATTTAAATTATAGTTTGCAGGCCCTTACTATACTAGTGGTTAGAGAATTCATACTATTTTTAAATATAAATTTAATGCCATTTGCAAAATAAGAGAAGAGGAATGAACTTTAAAAAATAGTTAGAATAATTTAAATTTCAGTGGACATTGAGAAAGAAAAGTTAAAACTGAGTGAATAAAATGAAATAAGTGAAAATTGAAGAAAGTATATTCGAAATGAATTATATGAACACGTAAGACTATTATAGTAATTTAACATTGTGCAACAAAAAGTGGCATTTATCCCTTATAGTATAGATATATAAAATATAAAAGAAAAAAAAAAATTAAAACGAGTCCATTATTTTTTAAATTTTTTTGGTTTTGGCAGGGTTCCTTGGGGCTTAATTGGCTGAAGAATGTGAAGCATGGAAAATTTAGAGGTCAAGTTTGATACAAAGGGAACAAAGAAACAATAATTTCGATATAAAAGATTTGGTGGGAGAGCAATCTAGATAACTAAATTTCTGGATGCATATTCAAGCTTGTGGTTACTTGACCCTAAAGAGCAAGTCTACAGCCAACTAGTAGAAATCAAAGCAGGCAGATGGCTAAAGCGGAGGGATTGGAGGAGGAAACATTCAGTAGCATTTCTTAGTGAAAAATACTTGATCATTTCACGCTACTTTCGGGTTTTTTTTCCTCTGATATTATTGCAAAGTAAAGCTTACAAGCTACTTCAGGTACTTCATAATATTCATGCATATAATTTAGCTGCCTACTCTTGATTTTCTGACTACATATATACAGAGACTTATACTCTGTATGATTATATAGGGATTTCTTTGTTTCTTTTAATCTTTTTTTTTTGAATTTTGTCGTAAGATTTTTCTGGATGCCTTGCTGTTACAACTTGATCATAATACAGCGTTCAAACTTAATTAATTCAATACTAATAAATATAAATAATCTAACAGACCTTAGATATTGTCGTGAGCAGAAGGTTGTTTATTGTCCACATATAATTTGTCAACAAATAATCCGTTTCCCTTTTTCAAAAAAGGATATTAAAGGATGGACCATCTTAAACTCCCTGTTCTGATGGACCATCTTAAACTCCCTTTTCTTTCTTTCTTCAAATATATATATGTAATGCAGAAGGAGAAAGAAGCAGCACACACTACAATTCAACTTATTATTACGTCGAATAAAATGACTTGAGAACTGCGCATATCACTATTTCCAGGACAAAATGAAGGGAACGGCGATATTAGGGTTGGCCCTTGTTCTGATCCTGACGACATCATTGCTGGCGGCGGCGGACAGTTTCTGCGACTCCTGGTGCGGGGTTCGGTGCTCCAAGGCCGGGCGCCAGGACCGCTGCCTCAAGTACTGCGGACTGTGCGGCGAGAAGTGCCGCTGCGTTCCGTCGGGGACTTCCGGGAACAAGGACGAGTGCCCGTGTTACAGGGACATGAAGATCTCCAAGGGGTGAGCCCAAGTGCCCTTGAATGACAGGGACGCCATGGACGAACGTACGTTCCACCGATGCATTAATTAATGGACTTGGATTTTCTCACTGCTTCACAATTAATCATTGGATGAGTGGGATATTAAAAACCACAATACTAGGCATGTAAGAGTACCTCTTAATATGGCCCATTTATGTGCTCTAGGATAAATATTCCCATTCCAAAATTTAACACATTGGCGAGCATGAAGATTGAAGACCATACATATATGAATTGGGTTCAGAGGTTACTTGACTTTCATTATGAATATTGAGATTTAATATGCAATTTGATGAGCTAGGTGAGTCTAATCTCTAAAAAGTGGATTACTTTAAAAAGAAAGTAATTCAATCCAATCCCCATAAAACTGGTTATCTAAAGAATAAAGTACCCTATTATATAAAACAACCTACAATCCTTTTGTAACTGGTGTTAATGAGAACCCACTTTGGGCTTTTTTGATTGGCTCCATAAAACTATCATATGAACGTATTCTTATACCACTTTGTAATCAAAATTATTCCTAGAAAACTTGTCAGCAATGAGGCAGTACTCGGTTACTACTATACTTTGGGCTTTTTTTATTGGCTTCATAAAGCTATCATATGAACGTATTCTTATGCCACTTTGTAATCAATCTTATTCCTAGAAAACTAGTCAGCAATGACGCAGGACTCGGTTACTACTATATAAGATGGTAAGATGGTTGAGGAACCTTTTTCCTAATAGATGTGGGGTGAGAATATTATCTATACCTAACTTTTGTACATAAGCACCAATGTTAATAATATATGGATGCTTTGCAGTCAGCGAGCGCAAGGGTTTTTTTTCTCTTATTCTTTTTGATTATTCTTTTATCTTATTTGATTATTGAATTTTGAATTTGTTTAGAGAGATAGCTTCACTAACATATGACAATGAAAATAAATAACAAAAGTGATAACATGAATAATCTATAAAAAAAAAACAAACAAGCTAACTTTTTTTATCCAATTACACACTTAACTCACACATTCCTCCCAAAGATTTCAATTCATGACCTCAAGATTGAAATAATGGGTATCAAAGTATTAGAGTATCTCTAAGGGACAACAAGCTAACTCATGGGATCATGTCATTCAATTCTCAAACCAGATCGACTTGTTTTGAAATTTTATTGGTTTAATAGTCAAGTCGTTTTCCTGGAACAGATCTATTATTTCATTAGGAGCACCAAAATTCAAGATATCAGAAATGTATTAGTTACATCAATTTTGAAGTCAAAGACACATCTAATATAAATAAATTAAAAGTTATTTCAACGGAAATTAAAACACACAGAGTGGAATTCAAAAATATCTTCTGATCTTCATATAATTATGAATTCGAGAGAGATAATCTAAGTTCCTTGCAATGGAATTAATTTTGATCCGTTGATTAAAAAAACCAATGCTAAAGGACCAAAAGATTGAAAAAGGGCATCGGACCCGGGCATGAAGTGACATCTGTTGGACTCCTACGATGCCCAGCCCAATCAAAAGAAAACCCAATAATTTAACCAACGATCCTTTTCAAAAATGCCCATCAGCTGCCCGGATTAGATGACCCAATGGGTCGGATCTAGAACGAACTTCGCAGTTCGTCTTCTGGTTAAATCTGAAAAGAACAATGTCGCCAACCCTCGAATCTCCGTCGTGCCTTCTCTTTCCTCGCTTTTCAGCTTAAGGTGCTTGGTGCCGATTCATTTCTATTCCTTTCTTCTTTAGTCTTCCCTTTTGTCTGATTTCATCCTTTTCTTGGGTGTTTGTTTTGTTGACTGGAAACATGAACGTAATTCGGAGTGTGTTATGCTCTGCTAACTCGGCTTTTTCCCGTCAATTTCAAAGCCCTCATTTAATTCGGGGTTTTTCTGCAAACCCTTTTTCAGGTATTTTTTCTTTAATAGTTATTGAGTTATTTGCTTATTTAATTTATTGGTTTTGGCTATTTGTTAGCTGGCAAAGTTGATTTTTTAAGTTTTCTCGGTTTACATTGACTATGCGATTTGCAAATGTTTATGGGTATTGCGAAAGTAGGAAAAAAAATGCAGTTTCGTTTTCTTGTCATGTGCATTACTAGAGCTTTCTGGTGGCGAAAAGCGATTTGAATTCCCGTTTTTCAAAGAAGGCCTGATATGGAAATGTTCGCGAGTTTTTGTATACATAAGGAGACATTTGAAATTATTCAACTTACATGTGAAGACGAAAAAATCCATTGTTTGGGCGTGGATTCCGAACACCCCACTTTACAGGTACTAATGACAGGCAGAATTTAAACTCATCAGAGTCCGTTGATGATTTTGAGCAACGGATCTTTAGTGACGGGAATCGTCCTAGTTTCAGTTCGTTTTACCAAAAGCTAGACAGGGCTGAGAAGGCACACGATCGATCCGGGGCAGGATTTTCATTTAATATTGGGAACAGATCTGGTTCCTTGGATGGTCTAGATGAGGGTTACAATACTCTAAACGATGGGATGGATTATAAATTAAAAAAAGCAGCCACCTACTTTGAGTTTGATCCCGATGAAGTAGCTAGAGACGATTATGCTTTCAGGCCAGATGTTAATTTCTTGAGCGGGATGACTTATGATACAAAGGTATATGCTTTGTAGTAATATTTGTGCCTGCTGCTAATGGTAAGATTCTTCCATATTTTTGTTTGTTCCGGCATCTAATCTTCACAGTTTAGGCTCCCTTTATAATGTTTTGTCAACTCTGGTTATAAACCTCATGCACATATTCTACAATCGTTCAATTAGGAATGGCACTTGATTCCTTGCGGAGTCTTTGTTCTGTGGACGGCTGCATTAGAGAAGTGCCACCTATTGTTTTTTCTACTTGCATGTTAACTGGAAAATTTTTGCTTCATCTAAAAGTTAATTCTGTCTGGCATGGCCCTGACTTGCATAATCTGAAAGTTTGACCTGTCAAGAGTTTTGCGTTGGCCCAACAATTAAATTTTTGAACTGGAAGTTCAGTTCATTTTGACCAATAATTATGAACATAACATCTGTAGTTGCATGTGGACCAATGCCTATCTCGAGGGACATGGAAACGTGAATGCGTTCTAGTTCATTTGTTATTCCAGATATCTCAGATTGTGACTGAGGTTTAATACTAGAAGATGGTTATCTTGTCTGGATGCACCATTCATGTCTTTCTTTTCATGAATACATTTGGTGCTTTTGTTTTTTAATCAAGCATCGTGCCTACTTGGATGATCAATCTGTTCTCAGTTTGATTTCTCAGCTTCTTGAAATGGTTTTGATTTAATTTCCTCATTTTCTTACTCGCATACCTTTGTTACTTGCTATGATACATTTAGGATCTTGACCTGAGCAGGCCTGGAGTACGCAAGCCCATTAGGAGGGTTGAGTTTGAAACCACCACTGAGGAAGTGCTACTCAAAGCTGATTTCAGGGTGCGGATAACTTATTCTTTTGGCAATATATACTTACTGCTGATTATTCTTACCTGTATGACAAGAGAAAAATGGTTCAGTTTAGTTACTTATTGCTAAATTTGTGGTCAGAATGTCAAGTTCCTTGCCAACTTCGTCACTGAAGCTGGAATCATCATCAAGAGGAGCCAGGTAACCAACTTATTACATTAATGGTCCTAAGCTCCTAGGCAATGGGTACTTTTTTCTAACTGCTCTTGCCTGTCGGACAGACTGGAATAAGTGCCAAGGCCCAGAGGAAGGTTGCTCGTGAGATCAAGACTGCCCGGGCATTTGGTTTAATGCCTTTCACGACAATGGGTACCAAACAATTTGTATATGGAAGGACAATGGAAGATGAGGAAGGAGATTTTGAATATGAGATAAATGACCTTAATTTTGTTAGTGATGATAGAGGTGATGCCTGAAAGCATGCCCATTTTTTTCGTCGTGTCCAAAGATTAACACTGTTGCCAACACCATGAGTTTTGCTTGGAAAGATTGGGTTTATGAGCTCCCAGCATGTTATTGTTTGGGGGCTCTCAGTCTGAACATTTTAAAAGAAATTTCTCCGAGGATTGCAGGACTCTGTAGAGTTTGCTTCCTATTCTTACAACGTTTGCCAAACAAAGCCTATGAACTTTTTTATTATATACAGTTTTCAGTTTCTTCAGACAGGAAATTTTCATTGATGGCTGCCAATGATACACAGGATAATGAACCCTTTTGGGAAAAAGTTGTTATGGAAGCAATAATGAACTTTTTAGGGATTCAGAGTGGCAAAAACGAAGATATATGTTGTTGAAAAATAGCAAGAACGTGTTGAAATTCCTACATGGTATGGATGATGCAAGTGCTAAATTTACTGTCATGTACCCCTACAAATTACTTATGTGGCCAGCTGTGGACAAATTTCAGTTTCAAAAGAATCACAAATCAGACCAAGGTTTGGATGTGTCCGGTGGAATGCATTTGGTGCAAAATTTATTACCATTTAAACCTTTTATGATATTAATTTTATTTAAATTTAAATTTAAAATTTTTCACTTTTTATATTTTATAACTGTTAGATAATTTTTAATCATTATATCTTATTATAATTAAATTAATACATATTTTTATAATTTTTTTATTCACATTTATTTTTTTTATTATAATATAATTTTTGTTTATTATATATTTCTTTTATAATTACATATTAAATAAATAAATATATATATAATTAAATTTGAATCTATCCAAATTTAGAAAATTAAATATAATTTTTTTTATTTAAATCACTTAAATTTTCCACCCAGCCTCGTTAGGAAACAAACATGGCGCAGTGCCGTGATTATATGATTAAACTAAGTTGAAGGAACATATGTAAAATATTGAAAAAAAAAAAATCTCTAAATCGTGAATTTGGTCACACACAACGGAAGAAAGGGGACAGAAAAATGTAGGAAGCACCAAAGCAGCAGAGATGCGAGAGGGAAGGAGAAAAGGGCAGACAAAGGAATCAGAAAATAATAAAAAAAATGTCGGCTTTATATGCATTCGCCGACCAATTATTGCGCCCCTATGTGTTCTTCTTCACCTACGTCTCCTTCTTGTCTATATACCCTTCTCCACATACAAATGCATGTATCTATCTTCTCCATTTTTGCTATATCTGTTATCTGTACAGTGTGCACCATTCCTCTCCATACCACTCTTCATTATTCATCTTGCCTTTTTTCTTTTAACCTGGGCTCTTCCGTGAAATTTTTTTTGTTTAAAGCGGAAGATCCCTCTACTTAAGTTTCATTTTCCTCAATTTGATCTGATTCTTATATTTCTTTTTGTTTGTAATTTGAAAAATTATGGGGGTTTTAATTGTTGGACCAAGCAGGGGTTCTACTCGTACTGACGAAATTTTTGTTGATAATGATTTTAAAGATGATAAGAAAAAGAAGCGCCGCTCCAGAAAATCCAAGCAATCTCTGTCAGGTAGTTGTTTTAGTTTTCTTGTGGGTATTGTTTTAGTTCTCGTTTACAGTCTCTCTTATTTTTCTCAGTTTTAAGGATTCTGTTTTTCTGGGGTTTTGAAACTAGAAAACTCATGGAATTCTGAGGAGGAGCCTTTTATTGCTAGGGCATAAAAGAATTGAAATTGCTATGACTTGTAATTCGCCAATTCTCATGATGGAATTTAATGATTTTAGATTAGTCTAAAACAGTCGTTTGAGCTTTTTTCGATGATAAATATCATTTCCTATTTGGAGGTAAAATTTCTGGGGGATGGATACAAGATATCCTTTGCTTGTACTTCGAATAAGCTTGTTGTGCGATCTAATGGAACTGTCTAATGTTGCTAGAGATTGTGAGCATGCGTGTATGTGTTTTTTTTTAAATTGTGCACACAAGGCTAATGTTTCAATCTTATGCACTTTTTCTAAACCTGTTATTTTGTTTTTAAGTTGATCAGTATAATGCTATATTGTTTGCTGTGGATTTGGATCAGCTTCAAGTTCTGCAAGTGAACTGGTAGATAATGCGTCATCACAGCATGGGGCATCGAATGGGTATTATCAACCGCCACAAGAATATAAGACCTCCTCACATCTTGCAGCATCAAGTGAGCCCCATCAACTGCCCAAAGAACATAATGCAGGTTTCAACTTGATGCTCTCAAGGGATGCAAATGAGCAAACTGTGAATGGGAATCTGCAAACTCAGTCCTGTGATGATGACAATAATGATGCGACATTATCTGATTCAGTTCCTAAACCAGCTGTCATTGAAGAGCCTGTAGGGCCTGTGTTGGTTGCTGGGCCAGTTGATTGCCAGGCTGAATGGAAATTTTTTCCTCCCCATTTATCTGCAGAAGCTGTTACTAGAGCACTAGGGGTCCCTTAAGTTTTTGTAATTTTTGAGGAGTTAAATTTGATAGCAACATTAATTTTTTTCTGTTATAACAGCACCGTCTTTCCTTTTGCAGAATGGTAAGTTATTGAGAGCATTATTTCATGTCCATGCTCACAACAGACTTGAGGTTTGTTCTAACAACTTCTTCACTTTTTATTCGCTATTTCTGTATTCAATTTTTCAGAAACACAAGCCCTCAATATGTTTGATTTTAGGCCTACTGCAAAATTGATGGAGTCCAAACTGATGTTCTCATTAGTGGAATGGTGGCTCAAAATAGAGCTGTAAGTGCTCTTGCAGATTCATTACTTATTTTTTAATGTCGACCACAAGCATGGATTTTGTTCTTTTCTTTACCCTTTTCCAGAATGGTGCATTTCACGGCGGTGAAACAATCATATCTTCAGTGTGATTTTTAACTTTTGTTTCATGGATAGGCATAGCATATGTTTTTGTTAAAATGTTCTTCTATGGTATCACAGATGTGAGGCATGCTAACCTCATATCACAAATGAACTGCTAGTTTCTTTTTCGACGGAGCAACTTTCACGTGGATCATTTGGAATGCTTGATAAGCTGTGTCTTTTTAGATCCTACAAACTTCTCCCACTTACTCTAGGACTAACCAGAACCGCCCCCCCCCCCCCCCCCCGGCTTTCTCTTTGTCTCTCTTCCACTGTAATTTGCATCTACACTAAGCCCATGTATATCAAAATTCTGTTTTGTACATTTGGACTGGGATATTGGTTAGTCTTAGAATGAAGTTTCTCGGTGTTTTGAGTATCAAAATCAAGGTTTCTTCTAGCATTTTCCTTTTATCTTGGAAGCGTTCTCTTTCCGGTGGCACCCTGTGCCTGAAATATTGTGAATTTCTTTCTTTCTGTTCAACTATTAAAACTGCTCTTTTAGGTGCAGAAATGAGAATGGAGTGTATTTAAGCATTGATTCCTTACTAAGATAGTTATCCAGGTTGCCTACACATGCAAATATATGCGTGTATATTGAGGCAAAGCGAGTGTTTTATCCACTCACACATGATTCATAATTCATCTGTTGTGGAAGTGCTCAATCATGAACACATGGATAGCTTGCTACTTTTGATACAAGTTCCTGATGGTTTAACTTTTTAGAGCTGTAATTTGTATTTCCTAACTTCACTTTGTTGTAGATTGAAGGAGACACTGTTGCTATTGTCGTTGATCCTCCATCTTTGTGGCCAAGAATGAAAGGGTCAAACGAAGATCTCAACGATTCTGCTTCCCATTGTCATGATGCTTTTATACATGTCCAAGATTGTTGCAGGGGGAAAAGCAAATTAGATCCAGAATTTGAGTATGCTGCCTCCAATAACATGGTTTTTCAGAACAATTGTGCTTGTTATGAAAATGGTTCTTCTTCTGAAGCAATGGCAGATAATAGTTATGTGAATGGAGCATTGGACAACGGTTATGTCAATGGTTGGCAACAATCTATATCTGATGCTACAGGATCATGTTGTTTTGATGATGCCCATGACTCAATGAGCTCATTGGAAAAGTTGTGTGCTTTAACAAGTCTATATCCATCAAGACGACCTACTGGCAGAGTTGTTTCCGTTATTGAAAGGTCAATTCAGCGGGATAGTGTTGTTGGTTTTCTTAGCGTGAAGCAGTGGATTCACAATAGAGAGAGCAAAAAGATGAACTCGAAGAAGAACAGGCAGCCGGATCTCTATAATGGATATATTTTACTGACACCAAACAACCCCAAATTTACTAAAATGATGGTCCCTGTGAGAAACTTGCCTGCAAGCATCAAAAAACGTTTGGCAGCTGGCGATTTAACACTCGAGTCTGATCTTGTTGCAGCAAAAGTTATTGATTGGACCGAAGAATGTTACATTCCGGATGCTTGTGTTATTCAAAATTTTGGAAGAGGTAGTGATATTGAAGCACAGATTGCTGCAATTTTATTTGAAAATGCAATTCATGCTTCTGAGTTTTCTTCTGAAGTTCTTTCCTGCCTTCCGCATATTTCTTGGGAAGTACCACAGGAAGAATTACAAAGGAGGAGAGATTTAAGAAACTTGTGTATTTTCACCATAGATCCTGCCAGTGCTACTAATCTTGATGATGCATTATCAGTAGAAATGCTGTCAAATGGTGCTTTTAGGGTGGGGGTCCATGTAGCTGATGTTTCATATTTTGTTTTACCCGATTCAGCTCTAGACATAGAGGCCCAAATTCGATCAACCAGTGCCTACTTATTTCAGCGTAAGTTGCCTATGCTACCTTCAGTGTTTTCAGCTAGTTTTGCGTCACTCAATCCTGGAGTGGATAGACTTGCCTTTTCTATCTTTTGGGATATCAATTCTGCAGGTGAAATTCTCGACCGTTGGATTGGCCGCACCATCATAAATTCTTGTACCAAGCTTTCTTATGAGCATGCTCAGGAGATTATTGATGTGGCATTTGATTTTCAGCATTCGAGTCAAATGGTTAAGCAGTGGCCTAAATTATGTGGCCAGTTTGAATGGTCTGATGTAGTTAATTCTGTGAAAAGTCTTCGCGCAATATCAAAAATTTTGAGAGAAAATAGGTTTAACGGTAGTGTACTCTCTGGATGGAAGGATTCAAATATTTTAGTGGAGGAGTTCATGCTGTTGGCAAATAGGACAGCTGCAGAAGTGATAACTAGTACTTATTTATCTTGTGCTCTTCTGGGGAGGCACCCTGAACCTATTGCAAGGAAACTTAGAAAGTTTGAAGGCTTTTGCAACGAACATGGTTTAAAATTGGAAATTTCTTCCTCTGCCCATCTCCATCAATCTTTAGAACATATGAGGGAGGAACTTAAGAATGACTCTGTCTTGTTTGATATCTTGATGTCTTTTGCTGCAAGGCCAATGCAGCTGGCATCATACTTATGCAGTGGTGATTCAAAGAATGCCCATGATCATTGTCACTATGCACTGCCTGTTTCACTCTACACACACTTCACTTCTCCTCTACGTCGATATCGTGATATTGTGGTACACCGCACATTGGCTGCGGCTCTCGAAGCTGAAGATATTTACCTGAAGTCTAAAAGAACGTTGCAAAACATAACCAAAGAGGAAAACTTAAGCAGTTGTTTTACTGGTATGTGCTTCAACAAGTACAAAATAGAATCTATTGAAGCCCAAGAAGCTTTATCTACTGCAGCATCAAACCATAGTGTTCCATGCACCAAAACACTTACCGATATGGCTGTTCACTGTAATGAGAAGAAGCTGGCCACCAGACCTGTGAAGGATGCAACTGATAAGCTCTGCATGTGGGCTCTTCTTAAAAAGAAAGAGGTACATATCTGGCTACTATTTTTGCATGTCAAATTTGAACTTAGCGCTGTCTTTTTACCTTTTTCCATTCTCGTTATCTAAAGTTACTAAAGAAGTGAGGATTGAATCAGAGAGTATAAATTTTTTGGGTATTGTGCATTGACATTTTAATATCTCTTGCTTTTTTTTAATACGTTCCTTCATTCTGATTGAAAATCCATTTTTTTTTTTGGAGTTTTTCTGCTAATATAATTCTTTTGAGATGTCACATATTCTATTACAAAAAATGCTTGATAAGTTGCTTTCTTATATGATTTCAATTGCAAATCCTTTTGGAGAGTGCTAGTATGTGTGTTTACATATACCTTCTCATTGCTGCATCATAAAAGATTTTATGACTTTAAAAATTAAGCTATTGTTACATCGATAACATTCTTGTGAATTCCGGAGAACACAATGTTAAGTACACTAATTTTCTTGTAGATTGTTACTTTCTGCTATATCTCCATGCTTGGGATGCTTGATGGAATGACTAAGGTCCTATATACCACTTTCCAATCTTGCTACTGGAACTTTGTCACAGAATCCAACCTTATTAGGCTGTCATTTGGCATGGATCATGTGGTTAAATTTTTGCCATCTTTCCTCCTGCTGTGTCTCCTGAAGTGCAATATTGGATAAGAAGACCTACATATTTAGTGCGACATTGTCATGCTGCATAACCAGAGTTGAAAGTTCAATCAATAAATACACTTTCTATGTTGTGAAATTCTTTGTAAAGCTTCGAGTAGTGTGACCCTGCTGCTATGTTTGTACCGTCTCTTGATATATGAATAAGCTAAATACGTGTTTGCCTGGGTGTTAAAGACTGCACCAGACCTTAGTAATGATTTGACTTGTAAAGCTGAAGCACAATATTCTATAAGATGACCTACATATTTGGTGTAACATGGTCATGTTGCATAACCCAACTTGAAAGTCCAATCATGAAATACAGCTTTCTTATGTTTAACTATGTGAGATTCTTTGTAAAGCTTCAGATAGTGTGACCCTGCTGCTATGTTTGTACCGTCTTTAGATATGTGAATAAGAGAAGTACATGTCTGCCTGGTGTGTTAATCATGAGTTGTTTGTGACAGCACCAGACCTTAGTAATGGTTTGACTTTATAACCTGAACTACTCGTGGCAGTCTGGTTCTTCTGACCTTTTTTCCTTTTGGCTGCCCGTTTGTTTTAGTACGCAAGGATGACTAAATGAGCTGTCTGTCTGCTCTTTTGGCAGATACTATATTCAGAAGCTCGAGTGTTGGGTATTGGACCAAGGTTTATATCTGTATACATTCCCAAGCTAGCGGTAACTGTCTCCCTGACTCTCTCCTTCTCTTAATGTTGAATTCACCGCTTAACCACACGACTAATCTGTGTCCAAGCCAAAGCTAAATCTTGTTCATATTTCATCTATGTCCCTGTAGACTGAGCGGCGAATATACTATGATGAAGTTGAAGGCCTTACAGTGGAATGGCTTGAAGCTACATCAGTGCTGGTGCTCAGTAGGTCCGCATATAAACGGTCAAACAGGAAAAGTAGCCCAGGCAAGTACAGGACACTCGAAGAAGTTGCTCTGATTGTTAATCCAGCTGCCCTGAAGCTAGAAAAGGATTTATCTAAGAATTGTGAGCCACAGAGCTTGGGCGATTACGAACCTGCATTTTTCCCTCTGACCGTGCATCCGCTGTCAACAATCCCTGTTGCGCTGCATGCTGTTGGTGGGGACGATGGGCCCCTTGATATTGTGGCTAGGTTTTACATTCGTTCCTATACCTACTAAGGGCAGGATGAATTTTCCACTCGCACTTTTCAAAGTGCACAGTGTTTAAAATGGTCTTGTTGCAAACATGGTTGGGATGGAGATTGGGGTCGCGCGTTGGTCGTGTAGTTGCTTTGGGACGGTCTGGTACCTATATATAAATAGGGGTGGTAACACATCGACTTGACAGATGACGTATAATAGGGTGGTGTGGATATATAAATAGGGTGGTAATAAGTTGGATTGGCGAGTTTGGGTATTTCACGTGACCTCCCTGTTTGAATTTGACTTGTTTGTTTCAGTGAGTTAGAAAATCTAATTAGAATTTGACTTGTTAATTTTGGGAGTTACTTGAATTTAATTTGTTAATTTGCTAATTTGTCAACTTTTATTACTCGATTCGTTAATCTTGTGGGTCACCTGAATTTAATCTGTAAAGCTGTCAACTCAATAAAAATTATATTTCTTTTATAATAATTGAGTATTGTGAAAATAGGTTTTGCATGTCAAAATTTGATTAATGAAAAATTTTCAAACTTTCATCTTACTTGATTTTAAAAAGTATTATTAATTTTATTATTTAATTTTATTTAATTATTTTTTTTATATTTATATAAATATTTAATAAATTATTTAAAATATGTTCACAGTCTAATCGAAAATTGATTTATTTATATTTTCTTTTGGATTTGTGGGTTTAATTAGATTTTGACTTATATTTGATTCAAACCTATTACCTTTGAGTCAAGGGTTTTCAGAATTTGCCACTTCTAATATGGGTGTAGGGATGTCTGTCTGTAGGTGTATGTATATACGAGGGTTGGTCACCTGAAGCTGTCGTGTAGTGGCTGTTTTTGGTTATAAGCTGCTAATGGAATTAAGGGGGTGTATTGCTTTTTGGGACCCTTCATCCCTTTTACACCGTTGATTATGGTTATTCAACTTTCTCACTGATCCTTGAAGCCTCAGTACTTGCTCTCATGCCAGTACTGCACCCATAATCTCGTGTCGTGTCGTGTCGTGGTCTGCTAACATGTGGTCGAGAATAAAGTCTTTTTTAATTTGTCGATTCAGTGAGGCGAGAGTGTATCCCACGGCTTGGATTATTGTCCCATCACATCGAGTAAGTGCCTGTTTGAAGTTGTTTCGGATGTCAATTGGTGGGAATTGAACCACAGAAACCCGACTTGTGAAAAATGACAAACGCAGGAAGGCAACGTCGTGTAAATTTTAACCCAATGCTACGAGCAATATGAAAACCAGATATGTTACTGGGTAACGACTTCTGAATTCTAACTGAACCCACGTCAAGCACCGGCACGTTCCTTGTCGCCCACACTCACACTAAGCGCATTAGTGGAGTATCAAGAAAGCATTATGTGCTTCCCACAGTTTTATTGAGTGAGGAAAACAAGAAGAAAATTATTTTAATTTTTATTCTTTTTCTAAAATTTTTATATTTTTAATTCAGATCATGTATCAGGGGTGGAGACAACTCAGCAACAGAGGATGGGCCCTCTTAGAATGTCCCAAGTACTCACCAGATTAACTAAATCATGCAGGTTGGATATCAAAACTAGAAACAAGCCCAAAAAGGAATATCATATTGAGAACTGGAATTTCCTGTGACAAATTATTTATTACTCGTGATAGCTAGAGTAACTCACATGACAGGTATAGGTGATTGGCAAAACCAATCATAAATAAAATAACTATGTTTGGAAGGATTGAGATGATTTATTTGGAAGAAAACAGTTTTGATAGGATGTATATAATTTATTTATTTAAATTTGAGTATTTATACATGTATAAATATATAATAATGATGGAATGAATTACTAATTTTTATTATATCGAATATATATGATTGTGAGTGTATTTATGCATCTATAAATATTTATTTTGATTGTCAATAAATATAATAATTAAAAAATAATTATTTAATTATATATATATATATATAAGTGAGAAAAAATTTAAATTTAAATAATATATTTCTGACTGTGGAAAATTTGATGAGTTGCGTTAATCTTTCCAAACATAATCTGCAAAAATCATTTTGATCTTTAAAGGCCAAAAGATGCGGCGGGAGACACTCCAATCCAACGGTCAGGAATCGCATGCCAACATTCACCGTAAGATCTTCCATCAACGGTCCATGTCAAACTCTCGTGGCCCCACCTCACTGCTTTTCTCCGTATAAATACACCCCACCAAACGAAGTCCAAATGTTCCAAAACGACTCTCTTCTCACACGCAACGGATTTTCATTTTTGGACCTAAGCTGCGCCACTGCAGTTTCTCTGCTTATCCTGCGCATCACTGGCGATGAAACTGGCGTCGGAGTACTTTATAAGAATATCCAGGTACAGGAGTTGGGACTAATAGGAGAGAGGCGGATATTGAAGTAGGGGCCTCGGAAATGGATGCTCAGAGAAGCCAGGCGAAGCTTACTGGGACGTAGCCTTTGTCCCTCCGGTCTTGCCCCACCTTGCGGTCAACAGTCCACAACGTATTTTCCGTGAGCGAGGACGTTGAGGAGCAAAACCCCACAGCAAGCCTAGTACCCCACCTGTTAGATCCGATGCCCCGCGTTCTGCACCAGTTCTCCTTTTCGTGCTCTCGATTTACACCGTTTTCGCATTTTTCAGTTGGGAGGACATATCCACCTCGGAGAATTTGCTTTCGGTTTTAATTTTCGTGGCAGTTTTGCTGATTTTTGTTTCCAAGGATACGGCTTTAGTTTGCAAAAATTTCAACATTTGCAAGCAATTCTGTAACGTGTCTGGTAAAAGGTTGGGACTTCCATGTTTTACATCCATAAATCATCCAAAACCGGTGCAGTGGCTCATTGGGGAGTCAAATATAAACAAAACGGAAAGAGAACTCCATAACATTGGTGAGATTAGTTTCAAGAAGACTGCAAAAGAAGGTGTGGAGTGCTACAGCAAAGGTGATTTCTACGAAGGGGAGTTTCAGGAAGGAAAGTGCAATGGGAGGGGAGTGTATGAAGGGGATCGGATTGATGGGAGATATGATGGTTATGGGGTTGAAAGTTGGGCAAGGGGGTGTAGATAGTGAGGGCGGTATAGGCAGGGGCTATGGCATGGGTATGGGTTTTACAAGTTCGATACAGGAGATGCATATGCTGGAGAGTGGTGTAAAGGGCAAAGTTCCGGACATGTGCTGATGGGAGCTGTTACATTGGGTAGTTCCAGTGCGGGGTCAAGCGTGGCCTCGGGAGTTATCATTTCAGGTGATAATTTAACGATTCTTCCTCTTTGTCCTTCCCATCCCATTCTTAAATTTATTTAAAAGTTTTGACATGTGAAATTGGTTAAACTTGCGGGATTACTGAAGAGAGAGAGAGAGTGTGTGTGTGTGTGTGATTATAAAGTGCAGGATGGCTTTAATGTTTAGGGGTGGGATTTTCTGTGTTCTGGACCTTATGGTTTATAGGAGATGGATATTTTTCCTTTTGAAAAATATGCATGGAATGGGGTTCGGGATCTCATTCCGTTTTCGTGCTAAATTTACTTTCATGTACCCCTCAAAATACTTCCATGGCTAGCTGTGGATAAATTTCAGTTTCCAAAGTATCCACGGATCGACTCGCGTACGGACCAAGATTTGGATGTGTCTAACGGAATACATTTAATGCAAAATTATTGAAGAATAGTCACTTAAAAATAAATATCTTACAATATTAATTTTATTTAAATTCAAATTCAAATTTAAAATTTTTCTTCTTTTATTTTTTTTTATAACTAATTAATAATTTTTTATTCATTATATTTATTTATAATTAAATTAATATATATTTTTTATAAATTTTTTATTTATATTTATTTTATATAAATTACTTCTAGTGTGTAATCAAATTTTATAAATTAAATATAATTTTTTAAAACCAATTCAAATCACTTGAATTTTATTAGAAGACAAAATAGCAGAGCGTCGTGATTATATAATTAAACTAAATTGAAGGAACATATATAAAATATTGAAAAAAAAAATCTCTGAATCGTGTCCACGGTCACAAAGAGAGTAAACACAAAGCAGCATGGAAGCGAAAGGGAAGGAGAAAAGGGAAGACAAAGGAATCAGAAAATAATAATAAAAAAGTCGGCTTTATATGCCTTCGCCGACCAATAATTGCGCCCTGTGTGTTCTTCACCAACGTTTCCTTTTTCTCTATCTGCCCTTCTCAACATACAAATGCATGTATATCTATCTTCTTTATTTTTGCCACATCTGTTATCTGCACAGGATATGCGTCCCCGTACCCAACCTCTTCACCGTTCCTCTCCTAACCACTTTTCATTATTGATCTTGCCTTTTTTCTTTTAACCTGGGTTCTTCCGTGAATTTTTTCTGTTTAAAACGGAAGATCCCTCTACGTAGTTTCTTTTTTCCTCAATTTGATCTGATTCTTATATTTTTTTGTTTGTAATTTGCAAAATTATGGGGGGTTTAATTGTGGAATCAAGCAGGGGTTCTACTCGTACTGAAGAAATTTTTGTTGATAATGATTTTAAAGATGATAAGAAAAAGAAGCGCCGCTCCAGAAAATCCAAGCAATCTCTGTCAGGTAGTTGTTTTAGTTTTCTTGTGGGTATTGTTTTAGTTCTCGTTTACAGTCTCTCGTATTTTTCTCAGTTTTAAGGATTCTGTTTTTCTGGCGTTTTGAAACTAGAAAACTCATGGAATTCTGAGGAGGAGCCTTTTTATTACTAGGGCATAAAAGAATTGAAATTGCTATGATTTGTAATTCGCCAATTCTCATGATGGAATTTAATGATTTTAGATTAGTCTAAAACAGTCGTTTGAGCTTTTTTCGATGATAAATATCATTTTTTTAGCCATCGATTCCTATTTGGAGGTAAAATTTCTGGGGGATGGATACATGATATCCTTTGCTTGTACTTCCAATTAGCTTGTTGTGCGATCTAATGGAACTGTCTAATGTTGCTTGAGGTTGTTAGTATGCGTGTATGTGTTTTTGTTTTTTTTCTTAATTTTGCACACAATGCTAATGTTTCAAGCTTATGCACTTTTTCTAAACCTGCTATTTTGTTTTTAAGTTGATCAGTATAATGCTATGTTGTTTGCTGTGGATTTGGATCAGCTTCAAGTTCTGCAAGTGAACTGGTAGATAATGCGTCATCACAGCACAGGGCATCGAATGGGTATTATCAACCGCCACAAGAATATAAGACCTCCTCACATCATGCAGCATCAAGTGAGCCCCATCAACTGCCAAAAGAACATAATGCGGGTTTTGACTTGATGCCCTCAATGGATGCAAATGAACAAACTGCAGATGGGAATCAGCAAAATCAGTCTTGTGATGATGACAATAAGGATGCGATATTATTTGATTCAGTTCCTAAGCCAGCTGTCGTTGAAGAGCCTGTAGGACCTGTGTTGGTTGCTAGGCCAGTTGATTGCCAGGCTGAACGGAAATGTTTTCCTCCCCATTTATCTTCAGAAGCTGTTACTAGAGCACTAGAGGTTTGTAATTTTCAAGGAGTTATATTTGATAGCAACATTATTTTTTCCTGTTATAACAGCATTCTTTTTCCCTGTGCAGAATGGTAAGTTATTGAGAGCATTATTTCATGTCAATGCTCATAACAGACTTGAGGTTTGTTCTACCAACTTCTTCACTTTTTATTCGCTGTGTCTATATTTAATTTTACAGAAATATGAGCCCTTAAGATTTTTCATTTTAGGCCTACTGCAAAATTGACGGAGTCCAAACTGATGTTCTCATTAGTGGAATGGTGGCCCAAAATAGAGCTGTAAGTGCTCTTGCAGATACATTACTTATGTTTTAATGTTGACTCCAAGCATGGATTTTGTGCTTTTCTTTACTCTTTCTCAGAATAGTGCATTTCATGACAGTGTAACAAACATATCTTCTGTGTGATTTTTAACTTCTGTTTCATGGATAGACATAGCATATGTTAGTCTTAAAATGTTCTTCTATGGCATCACAGATGTGAGGCATGCTAACCTAATATCTCAAAAGGACTGCTAGTTCCTTTTTTGACACAGAAACTTACACGTGGATCACTTGGAATGTTTTATAAGCTGGCACATTTTTAGGGCCCTTTCCTTCTGCATTTCCTCAATCATAGCAGTTTAATTTTTCAGAACATTTCAATTTAAGCTGGCAAATTACTGCAAATTCTGCTGTGAAGTAAATTAAAATTTCATGGCTACGTTTTGATGCAAACTTGGTACTATTTTCTTCCCATCGAAACTTTTACTTCCAAACCTCTTACGCAATAGACTAACCCATTTTTCTCTGTCTCTCTTCCCACCATAATTTGCATCTAAATTAAGCTCATGTATTTCAAAATTCTGTTTTGTACATTTGTACTGGGATATTGGTTAGTCTTATAATGGAGATTCTGTGGCTTGAGTATAAAAATCAAGGTCTCTTCTAGCATTTTCCTTTTATCTGGAAAGCTTTTTCTTTCTGGTGGCACCCTGTGCCTGCAGTATTGTGGATTTCTTTCTTTTCATGCAACTATTAAAACTGCTCTTTAAGGTGGAGAAAGGAATGTATTTAAGCATTGATTCCTTAATAAGATAGTGATCCAGGTTGCCTATGCCCATGCAAATATGTGCATGTATATTGACGCAAAGCGAGTGTTTTGTCCACGCACGCATGATTCATAATTCATCTGTTGTGGAAGTGCTCAATCATGAACACATGGATAGCTTGCTACTTTTGATACAAGTTCCTGAACTTTTTAGAGCTGTAATTCGTATTTCCTAACTTCACTTTGTGGTAGATTGAAGGAGACACTGTTGCTATTGTCGTTGATCCTCCATCTTTGTGGCCGAGAATGAAAGGGTCAAACGAAGATCTCAACGATTCTGCTTCCCATTGTCATGATGCTTTTATACATGTCCAAGATTGTTGCAGGGGGAAAAGCAAATTAGATCCAGAATTTGAGTATGCTGCCTCCAATAACATGGTTTTTCGGAACAATTGTGCCTGTTATGAAAATGGTTCTTCTGAAGCAATGGCAGATAATAGTTATGTGAATGGAGTATTGGACAATGGTTATGTCAATGGTTGGCAACAATCTATATCTGATGCTACAAGATCATGTTGTTTTGATGGTGCCCATGACTCAATGAGCTCATTGGAAAAGTTGTGTGCTTTAACAAGTCGATATCCATCAAGACGACCTACTGGCAGAGTTGTTTCCGTTATTGAAAGGTCTATTCAGCGGGATAGTGTTGTTGGTTTTCTTAGCGTGAAGCAGTGGATTCACAATAGAGAGAGCAAAAAGAAGAACAGGCAGCCGGATCTCTATAATGGATATATTTTACTGACACCAAACAACCCCAAATTTACTAAAATGATGGTCCCTGTGAGAAACTTGCCTGCAAGCATCAAGAAACGTTTGGCAGCTGGCGATTTAACACTCGAGTCTGATCTTGTTGCAGCAAAAGTTATTGATTGGACTGAAGAATGTTACATTCCAGATGCTCGTGTTATTCAGAATTTTGGAAGAGGTAGTGATATTGAAGCACAGATTGCTGCAATTTTATTTGAAAATGCAATTCATGCTTCTGAGTTTTCTTCTGAAGTTCTTTCCTGCCTTCCGCATATTTCTTGGGAAGTACCGCAGGAAGAATTACAAAGGAGAAGAGATTTAAGAAACTTGTGTATTTTCACCATAGATCCTGCTGGTGCTGCTGATCTTGATGATGCATTATCAGTAGAAATGTTGTCAAATGGTGTTTTTAGGGTGGGGGTCCATGTAGCTGATGTTTCATATTTTGTTTTACCCAATTCAGCTTTAGACATAGATGCGCAAATTCGATCAACCAGTATCTACTTATTTCACCGTAAATTGCCTATGCTGCCTTCAATGTTTTCAGATAATTTGGCGTCACTCAATCCTGGAGTGGATAGACTTGCCTTTTCTATCTTTTGGGATATCAATTCTGCAGGTGAAATTCTCGACCGTTGGATTGGCCGCACCATCATAAATTCTTGTACCAAGCTTTCTCATGAGCATGCTCAGGAGATTATTGATGTGGCATTTGATTTTCAGCATTCGAGTCAACTGGTTAAGCAGTGGCCTAAATTATGTGGCCAGTTTGAATGGTCTGATGTAGTTAATTCTGTGAAAAGTCTTCACAGAGTATCAAAAATTTTGAGAGAAAATAGGTTTAAAGGTGGGGCTCTTTCTCTTGAATGCCCAAAAGTAGTCTTCTTATTTGATGAAGATGGCATACCATGCGATAGTGTGCTCTCTGGATGGAAGGATTCAAATTTTCTAGTGGATGAGTTCATGCTGTTGGCTAATAGGACAGCTGCAGAAGTGATAACTAGAGCTTATCCATCTTGTGCTCTTCTGAGAAGGCACCCTGAACCTAATGCAAGGAAACTTAGAGAGTTTGAAGCCTTTTGCAACAAACATGGTTTAAAATTGGAAATTCCTTCCTCTGCCCATCTCCATCAATCTTTAGAACGTATAAGGGGGGAACTTAAGAATGACTCTGTTCTGTTTGATATCTTGATGTCTTATGCTGCAAGGCCAATGCAGCTGGCATCATACTTATGCAGTGGAGATTCAAAGGCTGCCAGTGATCTTTGTCACTATGCACTGGCTGTTCCACTCTACACACACTTCACTTCTCCTCTACGTCGATATCCTGATATTGTGGTACACCGCACATTGGCCGCAGCTGTCGAAGCTGAAAATATTTACCTTAGGTCTAAAAGAACATCACAAAACATAACCAAAGAGGAAACCTTAAGCAGATGTTTTATTGGTACGTGCTTCAACAAATATGAAATAGAATCTATTGAAGCTCAAGAAGCTTTATCTACTGCAGCATCAAACCATGGTGTTCCATGCACTGAAACACTTACTGATATGGCTGCTCATTTTAATGAGAAGAAGCTGGCCACCAGACGTGTGAAGGATGCAACTGATAAGCTCTGCATGTGGGCTCTTCTTAAAAAGAAAGAGGTACATATCTGGCTACTATTTTCGCATGTCAAATTTGAACTTAGCGCTGTCTTTTCCCATTTTTCCTTCTCTTCATCCAAAGTTACTAAAGAAATGAGGATGGAATTAGAAAGTATAAATTTTTTGGGTATTGTGCGTTGACATTTTAATATCTTGCTTTTTCTATATGTTCCCTCATTCCGGTTGAAAATCCATTTTCTGCAGTTTTTTCCCTAACATAATCCTTTTGAGAAGTCACAATTCTATGTTCAATAACAACAAATGCTTGGTAAGCTGCTTTCTTATATGACTTTAATTGCAAATCCTTGTGGAGAGTGCTGGTATGTGTGTATACATATACATTCTCATTGCTGCATCATAAATGATTTTATAACTTTAAAAGTTGTTAAGCTATTGTTACAACCATAACATTCTTGTGAATTCTGGGGAACACAATAGTAAGTACACTAATTTTCTTGTAAATTGTTACTTTCTTCCTTATCTCCATGCTTAGCATGCGTGATAGAATGATTAAGGTCCTATATAACACTTTCCAAACTTGCTACTGGAACTTTGTCATAGAGTGCAACCTAATTAGGCTGTCATTTGGCATGGATCCCGTGGTTCAAGTTTTGCTGTCTTTCCTCATGCCGTGTCTCCTGAAGCGCAATATTGTTTAAGAAGGTTTACGTATTTAGCGCAACATTGTCATGCTGCATTGCTAGACTTGAACGTCCAATCAGTAAATACACCTTTCTATGGTTAACTATGTGAGATGTAAAGCTTCAAGTGGTGTAACCCTGCTGCTATAGATATATGAATAATATAAGTACGTGTTTGCCTGGTGTGTTAATCATGATTTGTTTGTCACCGCATCAGACCTTAATAATGGTTTTACTTTTGAAACTGAAGCATAATATTCTATATGATGACCTAAGTATTTAGTGCAACATAGTCATTTTGTATAACCCAAATTGAAAGTCCAATAGTTAAATACACCTTTCTTATGTTTAACTGTGTGAGATTCTTTGTAAAGTTTCAAATGGTGTGACCCTGCTGCTATGTTTGTACTGTCTCTAGATATGTGAATAAGAGAAGTACATCTCTGTCTGGTTTGTTAATGATGAGTTGTTTGTAACAGCAACAGACCTTAGTAATAGTTTGACTTTATAACTTGAACTACTCATGGTAGTCTGGTTCTCCTGACCGTTTTTCCTTTGTTCGGCTGCCCTGTTTGTTTCAATCTGCAAGGATGACTAAATGAGCTGTATCTTTGCTCTTTTGGCAGATACTATATTCAGAAGCCCGAGTTTTGGGTGTTGGACCAAGGTTTATATCTATCTACATTCCCAAGCTAGCCGTAAGTGTATCCCTGACTTTCCCCCTCTTTTAATGTTGAATTTATTGCATAACCACCCAAGTAATCTGTGTCTGAGCCAAAGGTAAATCTTGTTCATATTTCTTCTCTGTCCCTCTAGACTGGGCGGCGAATATACTATGATGAAGTTGAAGGCCTTACAGTGGAATGGCTTGAAGCTACATCAGTGCTGGTGCTCAGTCAGTCGGCACATAAACGGTCAAACAGGAAAAGTTGCCCAGGAAAGTACCGGACACTCGAAGAAGTTGCTCTGATTGTTAATCCAACTGATCTGAGGCTAGAAATGGATTTATCTGAGTACACTAAGGGAGAGAATTGTGAGCCACAGAGATTGGGGGATGGTTCAGATATTACAAAATATGAACCTGCTTTTTTCCCTCTGACCGTGCATCCGCTGTCAACAATCCCTGTTGCGCTGCATGCTGTAGGTGGGGATGATGGTCCACTTGATATTGTGGCAAGGTTTTACATTCGTTCCTATTCCTACTAAGGGCAGGATGAATATTCCTTTCGCACTTTCCAAAGTGCACAGTATTTAAAACGGTCTTGTTGCCAACATGTGTAGGCTTTAGATAAGAGTAGTGTGTTGGTCATGTAGAGGCTTTGGGGAGGGTGTGGGACGTATGTACAAATGGTTGTGTGTGTTTTTGTGGAGGGTTTAGGGAATGTCTGTCTATAGGTGTATATGAGGGCTGTTCACCTGAAGCTGTCCTGTAGTGGCTGTTTTCAGTTTTATGCTGCTAATGGGATCAGGGGTATGTATTCATCCCTTTTACATGGTTGATTTACGATTCTCACTGATCTTTGAAGCCTAGTACTTGCTAATACGAACCCCCTACTTTGTGTTGCACCGCAGCCATAATCTGTTCTGCTGACATGTGATCGGGAATAGAGTCTTTTTAAATTTGTTGATTCAGCAAGGCAAAGCTGTTTGCAAGGACTAGGATTATTGTCACATCACATCAATTAAGTGCTTGTTTAAAGTTGTTACGATTATTTTTGGATGTCAATTTGATTTGGGATTTTATGTCTTAATTCCGGCTGAGGTCTTGTCGGGCAACCTAGAGCGCTGCGACATAACAATTCTGTTCAAGGTTATGGGCCATTTTGAATAAGCTGACGACGACGACGACGACGACGCGTGATGTAACGGAAATGACTGCCTATTATTCTTCTTTACAAAATCATTTACTGTTCCAATCATGTGTCAGCCGGGGAGACAGCTCAGCAACAGAGAATGCGTCGTCTTAGAATGTAGTGATTGGGAGTGCTTGGTTCCAACTACTCACCCGATTAACTAAATCATGCAGGTTGGGTATGAAAACTAGGAAAAAATCCCTGAAAAGAATATCACAGTGTGGGATTTGTCCATTTGAAAATCCCGAGTCCCATATACAGTCTTGCATTAACGAACGTACGAACTGGAATTTTCTCTTTCTGCTTATGAAAAATTACTACACGGGAAGGGCAAGAGAAACTCACGGGGCAGGTACAGGTGATCAGAGAAACCAACTATAAATAAAATAACTATGTTTAGAAGAAGCATTTTGTTGGATTATGTTTGTTGTAAGTCGTATTGACATGACGGTATATTTGGAAGGAAAATATTTTAATATAATGGAAAGATTTAATTAAATTAAATATGAGTATTTGAATATGTATAAAATATATAATAATAATTGAATAATATGATAGTATATATGAATAATTATTAGTTTTTAAAATATTAATATATATATATATATATATATAAAAGTGTGAGTATATTGATGTATATATAAGTATTAATTTGATTATTAATATACATAATAATTAATTATATATGAAAGAGCGAAAAATAAATAAATTTCAATCTGAGCGATGTATATTTGACGGAAGAAAATTTGATCAGTTGTGTTAATCTCTCCAAACGTGGCCGGCAAAAATCATTTTAATCTTTGAAGGCAAAAAGATGCGGTGGAAGATCATTCCGTCAGACCATGGGACACTCCAATCCAACGGTCAAGCGTCGCATGCCAGTATCGACCGTAGATCTTCCATCAACGGTCCACGACAAACTCTCGTGGCCCCACCCCATCTCTTTCTCCGCATAAATACACCCCACCAAGTGAACTCCCTCTGCTCTGAACTATTCCAAAACGATTCTGTCTTCACACGCAACCCGACATTTTCTTCATTGAACCTAAGCCGAGCCACTGCTGTTTCTCTGCTTATCCCGCCGCATCACCGGAGATGAAACCGGCGTTGGAGTACTTGATAAGGATATGCAGGTACAGGAGTTGGGACCACTAATAGGAGAGAGGCGGAGATTGAAGTAGGGGCCTCAGAAATGGATGCTCAGATAAGCCAGGCGAAACTTAATGGGACCCAATCTTCATCCCTCCGGTCTTCCCCCACCTTCCGTTCATCAGTTCACAACGTATTTTCCGTGAGCGAGATCGCACCTGATCAGGAAAGTAAGGACCTTGAAGAGCAAAAGCCCCATAGCAAGCGTGGTACGCCACCTGTTCGATCCGATGCCTCGCGTTTTGCACCCGTTCTTCTTCTTATAGTGCTCTCGATTTACACCGTATTTGCATTTTTCATTTGGGATGACATATCAACCTCGGAGAATTTGCTTTTGGTTTTAATTTTCCTGGCGGTTTTACTGTTTTTTGTCTCCAAGAATACGCCTTTATTTGGCAAAAATTTCAACTTTTGCAAGCAATTCTGTAACGTGTGTGGTAAAAGATTGGGACTTCCATGTTTTACATCCAAAAATCATCCAAAACCGGTGCAGTGGTTTATTGGGGAGTCAAATGTAAACAAAACGGAAAGAGAACTCCATAAAATTGGTGATATTAGTTTTAAGAAGACTGTGATAGAAGGGGTGGAGTTCTACAGCAATGGTGATTTCTACGAGGGGGAGTTTCATGAAGGAAAGTGCAATGGGAGTGGAGTGTACAATTACATTGTAAATGGGAGGTATGAAGGAGATTGGATTGATGGGAGATATGATGGTTATGGGGTTGAAGGTTGGGCAAGGGGGAGTAGATACAGAGGGCAGTATAGGCAGGGGCTGAGGCATGGGTATGGGGTTTACAAGTTTTACACAGGAGATGCATATGCTGGAGAGTGGTGTAAAGGGCAAAGTTACGGCATTGGAATCCAGACTTGTGCTGATGGCAGCTGTTACATTGGGGAGTTCAAGTGCGGGGTCAAACATGGCCTTGGGCGTTATCATTTCAGGTGATAATTTAATGATCTCAACGTTTTTTTTCCTTTTCCTTTGGTTCTCTTTCTCCTTCCCCCTCATTCCTATCCTTCCCTTTTTCTGTTCTTAAATTTATTTACAGGTTTTGACATTGGAAATTGGTTAAGTTTGCGAGATTGTTGAAGTGTGTGTGTGATTATAAACGGCAGGGTGGTTTTAATGTTTATCGGTGAAATTTTCTGTGTGCTGAACCCTATGGTTTATAGGAGATGGAGATTTTTCCTTTTAAAAAATATGTATGGAGTAGGGTTCTGGATCTCATTCTTTGCCTTATGATACTTTCTTTAAAATTACTTGTAGTATAGTGTTGTGCTATGTTTGGAAGAGATTGACAAAACAAGGCATATCTTTATTGTGCATATGGTCCTTCCTCTTACTCGTACTTATTTGAAAACGATCCTTCAGTTGTTACTGTTGTATTTCTAAATTCAGTTGATTTTCTCATAATTAACTTGTGCAGAATTAGTTGAAAAGTAGTACAACAAATTCAACCTTTCCTGTTGGGGTTGTCCTGTGGTCCTTCGGTGGGTTATCTAATAATTAAATGCTAGCTTGAGATTAATTATGCTGAGGTCCTGAGTAGTATATTTGAATGCCCTTCTCTGGCATGCAACGAGTTGGAAATTTCACCGGAAGCCAATCAATACAATGGTTGCTAAATTATTTAGTTCAATTAAATAATGCATTCTAGTTTTATGTGTCCCTCTCCACTGTTCTAATTTTTGACTGTACTGTTTTAAGCATTTCATGAACTATGGTAATGCTAATCCAACTCTCAACCCTTTTATAGGAATGGAGATAGGTATGCAGGGGAGTATTTTGGAGACAAAATCCATGGTTTTGGAGTCTATTACTTTGCCAAGGGTCACTGCTATGAAGGATCATGGCACGAAGGGCGCAAGCAAGGTTATGGCATGTACACATTTGGAAATGGTGAGACTAGAAGTGGTGAATGGGATGGTGGCAATCTTAGGAGTCCTCTCCCCCCTCTAACTGATTCAGTTCTTCATGCAGTTCAGGTACGTCAGATTTATCACCATTGACCCCACAATTTATTATCATTTTGGTGAGCTTCTCACTTCAAACTCTTTTGCTCTTGCAGGCTGCCAGGAGAACAGCAGAAAATGCAATTCACCTGCGCCGGGTGGATGAACAAGTGAACAAGGCCGTGTCCGCTGCAAACAGGGCTGCCACTGCCGCAAGAATTGCTGCCGTCAAAGCCGTTCAGAATAGGATTCATGGAAACTTCTGTGATACTTACACGGGAAATAAAACCCATTCTTGACAAATGTAAATTTAATCAATGCAAAAGGAACAGAAGGCGACCCCGGAAGCTAAAGGCTGACCGGAGGTTGAGAGTATGTTCAGGTATTGTAAACCATAAAATAGCTTGTACGTAGATCCATGTATGCATGCTTGAAAAGCGAAGATCCTTTTTCACTACAGTCCACTTGCTATCATGCATATTCTTTCTGGTGGGGCTATTTGTGTTCTGCTCGGCAATATGGAGATTAGAGACCATAATTATTATTCACGCCTCTCTTATAGCATCATTTCTTGCTGTATACTGGTAAAGACGGTGCTTCAAGCAGCAGCTAAGTACATATTTATTGTCAGGCTTGACATTTGGTGTGTATTTGATTTGACAAAATGAAACCAAACATAGCCCCGTGTTTGAAGAAATGACTCAATGACTGCACAGGATGTTCTGCCAACGACTTGTTCCATGGCCATTTTATAATCCTCTTCTTTTCCAATTCGGAACTAACTACAAATTAGATTTTCCCTGTGGGAAGCACTTACCCTGTCTTGTTAGATTTGAAGTTGGGTGATTCTAACTAAACAAGTTGCTTCATCATCCACTTTTTCACATAATTTTTGTTCATACACAGTGAATGTCATAAACCCTGAAGGATCTTAATTCCCTGACAGAAACTAGAAACTTACAAACTACGTGCAAAATTACATGACAACTAAAAAAATGGAAAAATGATAAATGAAATTTTTAGAGACGGTGTTTGGCTGAGCTTATACAAAAAAGTGTTTGATAAATTTTATAATAAAATATAGCTCATTAGCTTAAAAAACAACATATATCGGGCTTATAAATTTTTTCTACTTTTTTTTCAAATATTTTATAAACTATTACATTTTACGTGTTCAAAACAAACTTTAGATTTCAGAAACTCCTATAATATCTTTATAGGCTGTTAACGTCACTTTGGCACTTTACCTTAACTTGGAACTTGAATTCATGTTTATCTGAGGAGTCGCTTCATCTTCAAGCTGGAAAATTCATGAAGCTAGTCAATGTGTTACATGAATGCATTTCAAGCACAAGCTGATGGTAGTAGTGGGGTTGGGGTATTCTGCCAACTTTTGTAGTTCATGCATTCTTGATCCGCCATCTCAGTTTCTATGTTGTTCTTTAGTAAGGAAAAGGCAACAACTCTTGCTTCCCTCCAATTTTTAAGATCAAAGCCTGTTTATTATGTACTTGTTTCCTTTCTTCCAATTGTTTTACTCACCACCCCACATTCTAAATCTTTCCAAATTGTACATCTAACCACCCTCACATGCATCTGGATTTGTTTCCCCGTCCTTTCTGGGCGTGTCGTGTCGTTTTTGTTGGATTGAATTATAATTCAAATGATCATTTTAAAGGATAAAAAAGTCTGCATGATTATTTAATTCTTAATAATTATACCTAATTAGTTTAACTATCTAAGATGATTATATTTATTTTTTAATTATAAATAATTCAACTAGTTATATAAGGTTAAATTTGTCTTTGAATGATATATAAATAATACTTAAAACCTTGATGATTTTATCATCACTCTCATGTAAAATTATTTATTTTATCATGTTACAATTATATGCTTGATTCTTATTTAATTAAGAGTTTTAATAAATCAAAGTCAATATTTATTCATCAAATTGATTCTTCTGTCACTATGCATAATGTTTTTATGCATGTTTCTTCCATTTTTCCTGCATTTTATTGTGGTCATAGACATATTTACTGGTTCCTGAAATTGATGAAATTTATTACGATTTAAATAGGACAGGAGTTGGTTACGTTTTGAGGGCTCGGACTCTGAAACTCGGCTTACTTATGGGAGGTCGATGCATTTGGTGATTTTCTGATCTGATCAATGCCAGAACATAAAATTGCTGCAAGTATTTTACAAGATTTGATATTCTATTTGAAAAGAAAAATGATCATGCTTATTACACGAGATAACATTATCTTCATCTATTATTATTCATCGTATCATTTTTTGGTTGGACTCTCAGGAAAATTATTTAATGCCAATATTTACGGGCACCAGTTTCCTCATTAAAATCTATTAATAGTCAACTGAATAATCTTGGCCCCTTTACGTTTTTTGTTAGAAAAAAATTTACGTGAATTATTCGACACCCATTATTTTTTTGGATAAACGTTATCATTTATCCACGAAACAATACGTTGTATATTCCATATGAACAACAATTCACATTATTTTATTTGAGGGAACACCAATAATGCACCAGATTGATTCTCTTCTTCGTTATCATTTCGGTATATATTTCCATCGTTCTTAGCTGTCCCTGCCTTATCCATGACGTGGAAATAATTATATCAACTTCAATCGACTAAAGGTCTCTTCCCTTTCCTTATCTTAAACAGCACCTCAATTTTGAAGATTTCACGAATTTTTATTTATTTATTTTGGTTTTCAGCAAGTAATTGACTACTCTATTCTTTTAATGTTTTTATTGTTTTTGTTTTTTTTTTCTTGCTTGGCTTTGTTTTTGAAGGTCAAGACAAGTACGTGGGATTTCGGTGATAACATGTCCATGGTACTCTTGGAAGAGGTGGCCAAGTTTTCATTGGTTTCCTTATTTTTGAATTGAGACAGAAGGGTCCCTACAAATTAATTGGATTTATAGATTTTTAAAACAGACAGGCTTTGTTTGGGAGGGGTTTTTAGTTGGATACAATGATGTGTTTGGAATAAACAGTAGAAGGTTTTAACGAGATAAATAGTATAATTTATTTAAATATATATGTGTGTGTGTGTGTATATAAATATAATAATAATTGAATAATGTAATCATTTATATGAATAATAATTTTATTTTATATTATAAATAAAAATAAACGTGAACAGTAATGCTATGTTTATTTGCATGAAATGACTGAAATGTACGCAGTGACCCTAACATACATTTGTTGGAATACAATTTCAATGGTTTTGAATTTCAAAATCGTGTGCAATAGCGACGAATTTTGGAAAATCTTCATGGATACGACATTTTTACTATAATTTATTCAGTCAACATGAATGACAATTTAGAGAACACGTGAATAAATACGACGTGCACAAATGGCTTCTATTACATTTTAAAGTGAGTTGAAAAAAAAAAGTGAGATCGAGTTGACTCGACTCATTTTAATAAAAGAGTAATGGACTTAACTCAAGTTCAATCAATCGTGAATCTTTCTAAAAAAAGCCTACTTGATTGTAGAGCTTGACTTAAGTTAGATTGAAGCCAATCCACAAAAAATAGCTTTGCAGCACCCTAAACTCAAACTCGCAATCTCTAGCCATCACCAAGATTTGACTATTCTTTCAACCTTTAATTACAAGAAAGAACAGAAAATACAAAAGTGGCCCGCAACCATCTAAACTTAAAGGGCCATTGTACTGCTACTTTAAAGGCATTGTTGCGCATTTATTACAGCACACACACACACACACACACACACATTTGAACTCAAGCAACTCAACAAGTTTCGAGTCAACAAAAGCTATGCTCCAACTTAGACTCGAATTTGGTCAAATCAAGTAGAATCGATCCAAATTTAACATTAGTTGGAATAACCAGCTGAAAATGAAAACTCTCTTTGACCCTATATAGAAGTGACAATCCCACGTCCACTGTTTTTTTGGGTGGTAATTAAGTTGGGTTATGGACAATGAATTAGGTAGAAACACGGAAATTCCATACGAGTCATTAAATTAACTTGACTAATTTATATTTTTGGGTTTGTCAATCCAATTTAATTTTAATCCAAACTCGCGAAATTATAGTCTAAGAATAACAATCAAGTTGAATAACAAGTCAGCGAGTTGAGATGTAGTAGGCATTCCAAACAATTCGCCTATCCAAACTTAACTGGTCTATTTTTTTTGAATCAATCAATTTCCACTTAATTTCAACTCAAATTTACAGAAACTCAAGTCAAATCCATTAACTAGATTCACTTCATGTTTTCCACTTAATCAAAAATTATACACCCTTACTGTTCTAATTCTCTCTGGCGCCAATAAGTTAAACTTCGCTCATCAACTAACTCCACCGCCTGCAATTAATAATTTCACTTTCTAAATTATAAATGACACCTCAATGTTTTGGCTCTTCTAAATGCACTTTAAGAGAAGGGTCAAGGGTCAAATTCTATAATTTTATCAATCAAGTTGACAACTCTTGATGTTGCCAATTATTACCTCTATTATCGTATATCAGTGTTTTAAGTATCCAAGGTTAAATATTTATGAAAAATGCCACTCCCATGCAGAAAGAAAAGATGCACCAATTGTACAAGCAATACTTCCAAGGTTAATTAGCTAGTTTTTCCAATGGATATAAAAATATATTAATAAATAATAAAACTAGCTGACCCGGTCTTTAACAGATTCATTCATTGCGGAGCTACGTCGTTGGACTCATTTTGGATCCAACGCATTCAAAATGGACCTCTTAGATACGACTGGAGCACCCATTTGCCACCCCACAATCCCAAAACTTAAAACGGCCCAACTTGAAAAATCTCTAATTGGGCCAACAAGTACACTTTTACAGTTGCGTCTCGCGGGTATATGGGCCCAAAGGAATCAATTAAACCAAAACGCATGACACCAAACAAAACCCGAGATGTATTTCGTCAATCGAGGTTTTTTTTTTATTTAATAAATCAGAACATTTTATCTATCTATTTAGATAGTGAAAAATCAAGAATATATAATGTTAGTCTTAAATTAATTTCATGTTAATATGGAAACCATGAGAACATAGGATCCCCAAAAGACATTACACAACCCTAGTTTCTAATGAAACAAGAGAAATTTTTTTTGATGAATGGATGCTTCCAGGACACACGACTTGCTCCTCTAACAATCTCCAAATTAATGTGCAAGTGGGCAGTGACAATCTTTCAAAACCTTTATCTATACTAGTAAGGTCGTAAACTTTAATTATGTATAGTTTTATTTATATATTTTAAAGTTATCATATTTTAAATAACAAAAATAAAATTATTTTGAACTAAAAGTATGAAAATATTTGAAATAATAATATAAATGGTAATCAAAATTTGAGAGAAAATAAAAATAAAAATAAAATGTTAAAAGAAAAGAAAGAGAAAAAGGAATAGAAAAATAACATAATTTAATATTAAAGTAATTTGATTTCACACTATGCAACAAAAGAAAAATAAAACTTCATTTTGCAATAATATAAATCAATAACATATTACAAATTACCAGCTTCCTTGCATTCCAGAACCATGTCGCTTGCATCAATAATAAAATTGATATCATATTGACTTTTTAAATATATACAATTTTATTATTTAATTAATTTTTTATATTTATATAAATATTTATTAAATTATTTAAAATATATTTATAAATTTACATAAATTGACTCATTTATCTTTTCACTGTCTTTTCAGTTTCGCTCGTGATGATTTCAAATTAAGATCAAATCAAGTTAAAAGTTAACACTCCTAATTATAATGACCTAAAACGTCATGCCATTCCTCGTATGTATTATGGTAATATTAATTTGCTTCCCCGTTTTCCTTTCGGATCAAACTCTAATAGAATACGACACATTGTATCAAATCCAAATGTTTGAGGATGATCCACACCATTTGTAAGGTGGTAAAAATGTGTAGAAGTTCATAAGTAACAAATATTTTATTTTAAAAATTTATAAATTCTTTTATTTAAAAAATTATCGCACAGTCTAAAAAGCTTATAAGTTCCTACCTAAAGAATTAAGCTCACCCAAACAGCCTCTTATTCATTATCAAATATTTACCTATTAATAATGGAAACTCGTTACCATTTGCGTGGGATTCAAGTTATTCATAAATTTGCTTTTGAAAAATCGTCAAGTTGATTTAATTAACTTATAGGTTTTTGAAATTAAACTTCATGCTTTAGACATTAATTAATTTTTAATTTTTTTTCTAATTTTATTATCAGAGAAATACAACATTGGACATAAATACATAATAACAGGATTCCCTGAAGAAAGATCAGTCTAGAAAAGGTGTCCCTCCGGTAAGTTTTAAATTAAAGTAACTCAAATAACACATAAAAAATATATCCGTCTCGGTCAGTAATGTCCTCAAGAAATAAATTGAAGAACATCCAATGAATAAACAAATGGTAGGCTTCAATTCTTGATGATCACATGTGTATGATGATCAGCAGAAGCTCCATAATCGGATGTCGCTATCTTCATAAGAATCCTCAATCATCAAAGGATCAAAGAACAGCCCGTCCATCAACTCGTTGTACCTCGGGGATTCGAAGTTGTACCACGAGGCCATGGCACACATGCTAGGCTCCTCAAACTGGGCTGAGTAGTCATCTTCAGAAGGAGGTATGAGATCATCTTCAACACGAATGCTGGGATTAGGAGAAGATGAAGAGAGTGATGGTGATGAATCTGAATCAACTGACGAAGATGATGATAACGTGGCAGAAGAAGAAGGAGAAGCAGTTGCTGCCTGTGGGCTCAAAGATTCTGAGGTCTCAAGAAAACTGGCATTGGCGGCTGCTGCAGCTGCAACTCTCTGGATGACTTTAGGGGACATGATTTCATCACCGAGGTTGAGATGCTGTTGTTGGGATTTTGAGATTGGAAAATTGAGATTGGCAGAAGAGCCCTTGAGGCACAAAAGAGCAGCATCATAAGCCCTTGCAGCAGCCTCCGGGGTGGAATAGGACCCTAACCAAATCCTTGTCTTCTGGTTAGGTGCCCTAATCTCAGAGACCCATGATCCCCAGCTCCGCATTCTTATTCCCTTGTACTTCTTATTGCACTGATGAGATGATGAATTCTTTCTTGATGTGGGCTTGGTTTCTGCCTTCACCATTCTTGGAAGCACTGGACAAAAGTACAAAATATGGAAGGGATAAAGCAACTGATGCTCTTTTCAAGATGAACAAATATGGGGTTTTTTCCCTCAGACTTTCATAGTTTCTTTGACGAGGGAAATGGCGATGGGAAGCGATTGTGGAGAAGAAGGGATTAGAGGGTATTTATAGATGGGGGGATTTGGGGGCATCAAGTAGTAATTTGAGGATAAAGTACACGATGTCAAATTATAGCCTGCAGTATTGGCTGACAGATGTTTTCCAGTAATTTCCTTTTTTCCTTGACAAAAGATAAAAATTAGATGGCTCCTTATGACCTCTCTATCCTGCTTACGGTAAACAAAACAACAATCATTTTTATAATATGCACCATATTGACTGCTTGCAAGGCTGGTAACAAATTTTCAACTTCACCTCTTCACTGGAATTAACTGTAAACTAGCAATTTATTTCTACACTTCTGATGGAACCTCAAATAAAGCAGACAACTTGAAGAGTCACGAAGGTTCAAAAAAGAAAAAAAAAAAAAAAAAACCCACCAACAGAAGGAAAAGAAAATTGCACCTTAAAACTCTCAATTTTGACCCTAAATATTGAGCAGCGACTTGGTCATTGGGCACAAGGGAAAGCTTATTATTATAATTTAGAGCAACATAGAGAAAAACAAATATATTTGAGACCAGATTAAAAATAGTCATAAATTAATATTATTTGTACTCTTATCTCTGAATCTTGAAATGCTTAAAAAAATCCAATAATGCAATGGTTGAAAGTGAAACATGGGAACATCAACATCATAAGCAACTTCCTGGATTCTACAGCATGCTTGTGGGAGTGTGGTTGTCTTAGGAAAATCCATTAAACAAAACAAAATAATGCGTAAGAAAGGACACTTAGAAGAATCACAAAATATTATCAACTTTTGTAGGTAGGGAAAGAATAGAAGCAAACAGCTGGTGCTTCTCTGTCATGCATGAAACCTAAAGACGCGTTTTCAGTGTCTTATCTCTCCTTATCTGCCACTTCTATTTCTTGTTTTATTTTCCCATCTGAACAAAGAGATGGAGGAATTAAATGCACAACTGCTTCATTATGAGGCAGTAAGCTGACGCCTGCATGACTTGACTTTTTCACGTTCATATTTTTTCTGAAAGGCTGGAATTAATTCGATACGATCTTCCAGTGGCCTACGTAGAGAAAAACGATGAAAAAGAAAACCCCCTTTTGATGCGGAAGACGTGAGGCTATCTTCGCTATCTTCGTTTTCATTTTTTTAAGGTGTATTTTTAACTGAATTTTTCTTAAAAATTAAGTACAAGTAAGAGAAATAAAGAAAAAAAATTAAAAATATAATAATTTTAATGTGTATTTTATAATAAGAAAAACAAAAATAAACATAATCTGATGTGCACAAGAGCAAAAAGTGAATAAAAACACACGCACGCATTCACCACACAACACGTATAGCGCATGGGTCATGTGTGCCAAAAATTGGTGAATGAAAGTTATCTTTGTTGGAAAACTATAAAAGGATGTGTCCTCAAGAATTATGGAATAAGAAATTATGAAAGGATGTGCCTGTCTAGTAAATATGTTTGGATGGGTTTCTCTTCAATGTAAGGATGATATTGGATAAGAATTATATTGAGATGAGTAACACATTGAGTTATAAAATTTTGATATAATAAAAAATTTTAATTTATTTAAATATATATATATAATAATAATTGAATAGTGTGACTGTACATAAGAATAATGATTAGTTTTTAAAAGTATAAATAAATATAAACATAAGTAATATGTGAGATACAAAGGAATTAATTTGATTGTAAATAAATATAATGATTAAAAATTAATTAATTAATTATATATATAAGATAAAAAATTTAAATTTGAATTTGATCGTAAACTTTATTAAGTAATACAATAGGAGGTAGAAGTTTGATAGGATGGGTGGAGATTGAAATAGGGTTCCAAACATTGCCTGTAACTATATGAAGAGATGTGGGCTTACGGCTTCTATCCACCGAATCTACCACAAACCTCCATTCATTATAAATCAGTCCCAATAGTTGGACGATTTTAGGCAAACTCGATTTAAGAACAAAGGCTATGTTTGTTTTTAAATTTGGGTAGGTAGTTTTAAATATTGTTGTCTTAAAAATTGTATAAAATAAGAGAGAAAGAGAGAACATTTAAAAATTTTAATGATTAAGTATTTGTTTTTTAGGCTCCAAAGTAGCAGAACAAACATAGCCTTGAGTTTAACTCTTGTCTCAATCAAATAACAGTCTAAATTGCCCCAAACATTGCCTAAAAATCTCAACAATAAGCAAAGATTGGCAGAATTTGCCTTGTGACATGCTGGTAAATTGAAGGGTCTTTTTCACATAAAATTAAATCCAAAAACCACATCACGATTCAAAAGATAAGAATGCAATATGCATAGTGTATTATTGTATAAAGATAGTTCAGGGTATCATTTGGATTTTCATATGGAAGGAGGAAGATGTTGGAGAAGAGGTGTTGGGTTACACAGCACACTTCTGCTTCCTTGTAGGCACCAATTGGGAACACATCCTGATTAAGAAGGAATCAACTCATTAATCTTCACTAAATTATGTTAAAAGCTATTTTGTCATATTAAATTAGTGGAGTACCCTATTGGTAGTTCAAAGCCTCATTATGTCCTTGTTCAACCCCCGAGAGACCTCCCCACATGCCTGTACATTTTAACTTTTGTTTCTTTCAGGAATTAAAGATTCCATTGCTTCACACCATATATCCACAGTCTACAGATGGTAATTTCTGCTGCGGCAGTTGGGACAGACTCCGTTTCGCCCCCTTAAACAAATAAGGCAGGCAAGGCATGAAGTGGTGGGAAGGACTATCCGTACGTACCTCAGGCAGTATATTGTAATAATAATGGAGGCCAGCAGGGGGGGACAAGCCAGCTAATGTTGGACAGAATTTGTTGAGGTCAAAGCCCTAATAGGGGTTTCACAATCGGTGGTCTCACAAATGTGGAGAGTGTTCCCTTCTTGTTCTAGTATCTTTTTAGGGAGAGGATGGGGAAAAGTGCAGGGAAGGGTGATTGAATCTTGATGTTTGTTGGACTAAGAAGGGGCAACATCCATGTGGGCAAGAAAGAACCAAGAAGCTTCCCCTCCCATTTTCAGAAATCAACATTTTTTCCTTTCTTTCTTTCTTTCTTTATTTTGTGTGTGTGTGTGTGTGTGTGTGTGTCTGGTGCAACAACCATATCCACAGTATGTGCAGGGGGTTGGGGTTGATCTTGCGTAGACAGGAATATCTTGTTGAACTGGAACAGAATCTCAAAGCCTTGGAAAAATATTACTAATGCAAAACAAAAATGAATAGGCTATGTTTGGGAGAGGGTCTTTGTTCGATATCATGTTTGATATGAATTGCATTGTAATAAATAATATGTTTAAAAATAATATTTTAATAAAATGAATAATATTATTTTTTTGAATATATGTATAAATTATATACTAAAATAATTAAATAATATGATAGTTTATAAATATAATAATTATATTATAGAGGATAAATAAAAATAAATATAAATATATATGTGATATATATATGAGTGTAAACATATTAAAAATTTGTGCCCAATCAAATAATGACACATGAAAAATATGAAAATAAAATATCAATCAAATCAATCTCTTTTTTAGGAATTTAAATAAATATAATTTTAAAAATAAATGAATAAAAAAAATTGATATTTTAGTCTATCCAAACACATGGTAACAAATGGCGCGATGTTGTAAAGATAGACAAGATAAGGGCTCTACAAGATTAATCAAATTGCGACAGCTAATAAGATTGTGCCACGTCAGCTAGATGATCCAGTTACTTTATCTTTCCTTTAACTATAAATAGATGTCAAACTCCATAGAAGAAAAAAAGAATGGGGAACAGAACTCAGAGTATAGAAACAGCTAAAGACTTGAAGCAGTAAAAGCTTTCTAAATTCTCTTTGAAATTTTCAAATACATTAAAGGCGTATTTCGTCAAATCAAAAAATTCGTCACGTTTTTCATCAAATTTAAGAAGTTTGACACCAAATTCAAGACGTTTTTCATCAAAGTCCCTAAATATAGCATTTAATTTAAGATTGTGGTGCTAAACCTAAAGATCAATGTTACTGAAAATTTAAAGACTCTCAAGGAAGATAAAAAACAAACCCTTTTCTTAAAAATTGTTCAAGTATTGAGCAAAACATTTTTAAAGGAAGAATCAGATGATTGAAATTGGAGAATAGAATCCATAGAAATTCAATTTGATCCAATTTATTCGATCTTACACCAATTTTCTGATTATTCAAGAATTTTATCCTACAATGAGTTAGGAAAATTTTGAATTTAAATTTGAATAAAAATATTGTTGAATGATGTGTTTAGTACTGTAAAATTTGAGAGATTGTTTTGTGGTTGAAAATTGGGTTCCAAACATAACCATAGAGTTTTAACATCCACGCTGAAACAGAGAAATGTGATCATATTTTTTACACTGCCATAGCAGAGTTAGTAATCCCTTTTATTAAAAGGAAAACTTTTGGTGCCTTTATACCATAAACACAAATGGAAAATCTTGCTCAATAAGTGTATCATTGACAGAGGACACTCTGGAAGTCGACTAACCAGATTTATGGCACACCTTTTGGTTAGTGCAAAACTGACTAATTGCAGGGAGTATGACTTTGGAGGGATTAGGTGAACCCAAATTCTTGAGATCATCCATGAAAAGCACGACACATGGGGCACAGTTCAATATTGAGTGGGAGTAATTGTAGAACCTGTAAATTCTTCAGGTCAAAACCAGGAAGCTCTTGGCCCTAAAGCTGGAATCTACTTCGCCAGTCATAAATTAACTGTGGATAAAAGACAGTCAAATTCCAGACATCAGCACGCTCAATCACAATTGACCAGAAAAACACAGGCAGCATACCTAAGTCAAGCACGTGCAAGTTTACGATTATTTCATGAACTGCTGAATCAAAGAATACCAGGGGCAGTGCAAAAGCCCATGTTGAAATGTGATTTCAACTAATTAATCGCGCTTGGGAGTAAACTATAGGCTCACCAAAGAATGTGACATTACATATATATATTCAAAGAAGAAAATAATAAAAAATTCTAAAATTTATGTGAAGTGAAAAAAAATGTAGAGAGAAGCACGGTCTCACAATTTTGCGCAAAAATTTTATGTAGAAGTCCCAAGATCCTGTAATGAAGACACGAGACAATCTATGTGTTGATATATCAATTAAAACCCTATCATCTATGAAAAGAAAAGTTAGAAGTTCACATGGAAGTTCAGAGAACACAGCCAGCTTATTGTTAGCTCAATGACAGGAGGCAACATCAATTAAAAAGAAAAATCTGACTTATATATTGACATTCATCTAGGTATTCATACACCTTCAATTTTAACTAAGTAACTATATTTTGTCTCCTGTAGTTCAAGGTGTTGGCATAACTCAAACACCACACGATTACCAATTCACTAGAACTCCATCAAATTGCACTATGAAGTTTTTGACTGAGCTGTTTTACAAAGGAAACAACTTAGAAGTACACGTAAAACAATGATAGTTTGCTCCGTGAGCAGCATTCTATCAAATGGTTACAAGTCCAAACTCCAAAGCATATTGTACAGATTCGTAGTGCATGTATTGAGTTACCATCAACGTTTTGCTGGAATAGTTCCGTTGCAGCGCTTTATCAGTACCCACTAAGATTGTTGACAGAGTGAAATCCAACAAAACATGAGGCAGTATGGCATAGACATATATCAAGGCCTAGTAGCGGAATGCCAGGACAGATGAATATTATAGAAATGCTTCCATGCTGTGCTGAGTTTGACAGTCTAGCTCATCTTGCTTCCACTAAATTAAGCTCCATCATAGGAACTTAATGATCTGATTATGTGCTCATAAACCTTAATCCCCTCTAAATAAATAGAGTCCTTCAAAAACTGACAAGAAAGCAAAATTAGTAACTTATCAGCACTAGAAATATAGTAAAAAAATACAGTGACGAAAATATACCAAACTCTGAGTCACCTCATTATGGTCATGAAGCAATATTGGAGTGTTCTTCATTGGAGAAAAACCAAGGGTCGGAATTCCCATTTGTCTCATGAATCGAGCATCAGTAGTTGAAGATAAGATTTCAGGCTTGGCAAGTTTTCCACCAGCGGCTTCGATGGCTTGTTTGAATACCAACCACCATGGGTTAGAATCATTTGTGGCTGTCATTAAAGGGTGTCCCATGTAGTCTCTGAGAGGACCTTTTTCTGTAATCTGCCATTACATAAAAGTGATCACCTTCCGTAATATACTATTTAATGTACAAAAAAGACTAGAAAGACAATTTAGTGGTAGCGCACTGACAGGGTCAAGACTTAAGAAATTTCTGCCGACCAATGACAATTTCTTTGCCTCGTTTTTAGTTAACAGGTTTCAGAAGGTTTTGGAGATTATGCACTAACTGTAAAGTGCACCGCATCGCGTATAACATGTGTCATGTTCTTAATACATGCAAAAATTAATTGATTATTTCTAAAAAATATTACACATGTCTAAAGATTAAACACCTAGAGCATTTTGCACCAGGTGCATAAAGTGCTAGATTGCATAAAGAGGCTATAACTTTGAACGAATTAATAGAAACAGCACTAATTTATTTCTCATGAAAATGCAGATCAACTTGAGATTCTATTCTTCAAGTGTCAGATCACTAAGATTAAATTGTAAATGAGATCCGTCTCTTGTTATGTCATGCACGTCCAAAATAAGGCATTTTTCTAGTCAGTCAGTGACTTTGTACTTTCCAAAACCCATCTCAACTTATCACCACACTTCCCTAAGTTTATGGTGCTAGGCCTATCTTTTGCCTGAGCAATTATCTCAGTAATTTGACAAACTCGTCTAAGAAATAATATGTTTACCGCGCACACGCACACACAAAAAGCATTTCTTGCTAAGTCTAAATGCATATATTGTACACTTAATCAACACTCTTGCAGGTTCTTGTCTGGCAACTGCCAACCCAATCTTCCTAAACCTTCAATCTGGATTTCAGTAAACAAGTGCATGGTGGCACGGCAATATATTTCAGTGTGACCAATAAATGATACTCTATTATTACCATAGTATACCAGCTTCAACAGACTTATCTCACGGAGAAAAAAATAATTCATCCATCAAAAAAATCAGATTTTTAGTCATCAAATAACTACATTAAAGAAAGCTTATATGCATGAAATGATTGCTACATACATTTCAACATTAACTCCCAATTTAGATTGACATAACATTCACCTCATAAGTCATGTTCCTCCATGCCGGGGCCCATTCCTCTGCAATTCTCCTCCTCAAGAGATCGGGGTCAGCTGTTGGTGGCAGCCGAACATCAAACCCAGCCTCCACCTCAGATGGTTGCATATTCATTACAAATCCCTAATCATCAATCCAATCATTTAACCAATAGAATATCCTCGAGCCTGAATTAATCACAGCAAATAATTCCACGAAAAGCAGGACTTACAGAAGAGGATGGAATTCCAGCTTTCAAGAAAACAGGATTAACTGAAATCACCTCTGAATTTGCTGCCCAACCCGCCTTAACCAAATCAAAATTATTCTCCCTAAACGTCATAATAACCTCCACACACTTAATCAAATTCTCAGCAGCACTATGATCATACATTTTGGAACCATGGCCCGGCATTCCAGTAGCCCTAATCACCAAATGCCACGGCGACCGGTCTGCATAAAACACTCTAAACTCATCATTAACAGACGCCTGCCCTTCATCCAACACAAAACCAACGTTCAATTCTTTAAACTCTTTACTCCCAACAAACTTCGCCATCCCATCAAACCCTCCTACCTCTTCTTCAGGAACATAAGAAATGTGCAGGGTTCTCAAGGGAGTATAATCAAGATTAGTTTTTAACTTTTTAATGGCTTCCAAATACTGCATACCAATGCACTTATCGTCCTGAGCACCGCGGGCGTAGATTTTGCCATCATTCGATAAGTGGGCCGCGAAGGGGTAGTGCAGCCACTTGGAGGGCTCGGCCGGGACCGAGTCGAGGTGGGAATTGAACAAAACCGCAGGGAGGGAGGGATTCGAACCCGGCCACGTGATGACGAGGAGCGGTTTGTCTGGGGTGGTGTGATAAAGCGTTCGGATTTGAAGCGTGCGGATGGTAGAGGCGAAATCTGTGAGGTAATTAACGGCAGCGGCGTAGTCTGGCGTGGGGTGGGCGGTGTTGATTTTGAGATAGCTTCGGAATCGTGATATGGCATCGGAATTTTGGATTACTTGATTTTCTTGATTGTGGGTAGCAAATAGAATTTGTGCCAGGTAAAGGGAGACGATGAGGAAAAGGGCGCGCATGGATGGCAGGAAGTAGCTGTTGGACTTGGACATGGCTAGCGCTGGCAGCTGGCTAATTGAGCTGATCGGAAGAGTGAAAGCGGAAAAGACGTTGTGTGGGTGAAGAAGATTAATGGAAGCGCCCCCAATTAGACTTTTGTGCGGTTGGATCCAGTTTGAGCCAGAGTCGGTCCGCTTCACATTGCATATCAATTTTGCTTTGTAGAAACTATTATCGTCAATTTTGTAAGTTAAATGCCAATTTTATTAGTTTGCCACTCGTCTGCTAAAAGTAACGTATGGTCACTTCATCCCTGAAACTTAAATTAGCTGTGATACTTTGACTCTTAACTATATTTTTAAAATATAATTTTATCAAAGACTCGTCATATTTTTTTCACTTTTTTATTGCAATTTTTTTTATTGATAACAATCATAAATATAAATATGTAACATACAATTGTATTTTTATTATAAATAATATTAATTTTAGTATGAAAACAAAATAATTAGTTGTGAATGGTGTATATAAAAAAATTCAATACATATAGAATTAAAGAGGTTAAAATCTAAAATTTTAAATTGTAAAATATAGATTATTGACAAAATATTCTTATGAATATATAGTTTTCCATTAAATTTTTAATAATTATAACATTTCAATTTCTAATTTAATTTACATTTCAACAACATTTTCATTTGATGTTAATTTTATTTTTTCATTAATTTCACTTAAAAGTGAATCAAAATTTTTCATGATATTTTCCTAAAACTATTGACGATTGAACATATAATAGAGTATATTTTTAATGTAAAATAATATGAATTAGAGTGTATAAAAAATTAATTATGTAAATAAAATAATAATAGAATGATAAAAATATCTAGTTTTTCAAAATTAAAAACTAAAAAGATTAAAATATACTGGAAATATTACAAAATTGATTATATGGCATTTTTTTTTATTGTAAATGTTAATTATAAATTCATTTGAGAGGCAAAGTGCTCTAATTATATTAAATTTAGGAGGTAAAGTGTATTATATTATTTTTACGAGGTAATGCGTCAAGTTAATATATCTTTGAGGGTAAAGTGCCGTTTAATCATTTTGCAAAACAAATCATTTACAAGAAAGTATGTACGGCTAAAAAAGACATTTACGATGGTTGATATTTTTATAAATTTTTATATTGAATTAGTAACACAACACAATTAATCTAAAATAATACAACATCTTGCAAAATAATCATAGCATACATAGCACGGTTTATGCTATCTTTTTTTATAATAATATACTCATGATTTTTTTTCTCACACGTCATCTATTATACTAATGATAATAAACAATTTATTTAGCAATACTTTATAATATTATCTAAAAATTAATCGTATTATAATTTATTAGTTTAAACATCCATAATATATAATTAATGCCACTGTACACAATAAGGTTTGGCTTTTAAATAATTTTAAATATAAAAGATATTAACATTATTCGGATGCCAAATATAGAGAATTTTTTTCTTTTAATCGAAATACAACTCTCCAAACATTATTTTTCGCACCGTGTCTAAATTACATCCAAATGAAGTCATGGCAATTAAAAAATGATTAATATAACTTCTAGAAAGTAAGGTAAAATTATAATGAGTAAATAGAACGAATATTTTGATCTTATTTCAGTTCCTTTGAATGTTCTTTCATTTAATAATTGTTTCTACGATATTTATGGAGTATGTGTATTTTTTAAACTAACTCAAAACATATATTACAGAAACTAAAATTTAAACAATGCATCTAAATTAGAAATCTGATTACTTGGAATTTGATTCTCATAATATGATTCTATTACCGAATTTATTATGGCTATGTTTGTTTCTCTTCTATACGGTGGCCACTGCTTAAAAATCTTATAAATAAAAATATTATCAAATATATATTTTTTTAAATTTAAAATCAAATTTTTTTTATATTTTATAATTAATTATAATTTTTTAATTATTATATTTGTTTATCAAATCAATATTATTCTTATAAATTTTCTATTCATATTTATTTTTTTTATTACTATATAAATCTATATACTATTATATTATTTAATCATTATTACATATTAAATATATATATAAATAATATTACTATCTATTTAAACTATACAAAACAAACATAATTTCCAACCACACTCAAATCATTAAAATTTTCCTCCCCGTCCCAAACAAACATAGCCCATATATGCTTACTTTCACTCTTATCCGACAATTTAATGCTTACATACCCATCCGCAAATACGAACTTATGCATTGACAAAAAGGCCCCTATTTAGTATTGATGTGTCTTTAGCTATGTTTGGAGGCATGCTTTTTTTTTTTTTTTTTTACCATTTTTCATTCCCGTTAAAGTCAAACCCTTCAAAGTTCCATCACGTAATCGTTAATATAACTTTTTCAACTCTGGCCGTATTCTGAAGCACTATGTTTGGTAGAGAATTTTTGTTGGAAATAATGTTTTATGAAATTTGTGTTAGATTGAATAGTGTATTTAATCATAAAATTTTGATAATTTTTTTTAATTTATATAAATATATAAAAATGATTTAATAATGTAACATTATACAAAAATAATAATTAATTTTTATCATATAAATAAATATTATTGTAAATATATAGACAATATATATAAATAATCATTTAATTGTAAATAGTATAATGATTAAATAATAGTTAGTTAATTGTATAGAAAAGATATTAAAATTTTTAAATAAAATTTTTGTTATATAACATGCTTAGTACTATAAAATTTGATAATAAGTAGATAGATTGAAAATATGGTTCCAAACATACAAATCTTCACTAATTCTCATTCCAAATTTCCAATAAATCCATACATCCAAACAAAGTAATTTCCATATCCTCGTTGCAAACTCTTTCCTTGAATGCAGAGGGGCAAAAGGGAGATATCGGAGAGCAGGTCCCCAACTACAACCGAACTCTTGTCCGAACTGCTACACCTGTCCATGCTTCAGCAAATTCAATTGGAACATTACACGCGCCTCCTTTAGTCAACCTCTGCCAAACTCCCTGGCCAGCGCCCGCGGCTCAATCTTTTTTCACTTCCTCCCTTCTGCCCCAAGACTCTGTGCCCAGTTTCTAATTTCTTCAAAATTCTTTTCTTTCTTCAGAAGCAACAATTTTTTTTTTCAACGATCATGAAGTTGGTGGAGGCACGTTATTTGTGGGCTTTGATGTTGGCGGCGGCGTTGTTGTTGCCGGCCGCGCGTGGTATATGGTTGGATTTGCCTAGTTCGGGGTCTAAGTGCGTCTCGGAGGAATTACACACCAACGTCGTCGTTTTGGCCGATTACTATGCCTTCTTCGGCGAACAGGAGGATCTAAATAACACCGCCACTCCATCGCTCTCCGTCAAGGTTTTAAACCCTTCTTTACTTCAATTTCTAAGTATTTAATGAATTCTGTTATTTCTAATTCGAGGCAAGAAACAGGGGAGAAATAAAATGAAGCATGGGAAAATTCATGCGCAACACACACACATATATATATATATATTTGATGTATTATATGAGGCATGGAAGATTCATCGGAATAGTTGTATCGGGTTTCAATCTGGTATTTAAAAAAGAGCTGTTTTACTGAAGTTTGTGGTTGCAGAATTCCTGTCCGGAGGCAATAGATATTGTCCACATTATGCAAAAGGGGTTCGTTTTGAGCTTTTAGTCGTTTGTTGGATGAATTGCACTTCATGGGGCATTTTCCTTTGTTCAAACAAGAATGCTGTTAAGTTTGCATAGTGCAGGCGCCGCAATATAATGCATTCTCTTTCACTTTCTTACTTTTTCAAAATTTTCAAAAAATAGATATATATCTCTCTAAAAACACACCAAAGCCTATCTAAAAGGTTGTACGTGTTTTTGTAGCAACCTAATGTTTCAGGCAATATTTGTGCTGATTATATATCATGTAGCGGAAGCTGTTTAGCTCTGAATGTTGCAAGAAACAATTATCAAGTCCTGTTATGGACATCCACTGACTTTTATAAACTTTTAGTACTGTGACGTTTTTAGTTATTTATTTTAAATGTGCTTCTGTATGAAAGACACCAAATAGAAGCTCATGACATTGTTGCATTATGTCTTAGGTTACATCACCATACGGAAATGCTCTGTATCATAAGGAGAAAGTCTCGTATGGCCAGTTTGCCTTTACTACGACTGAGGCTGGGAACTACCTGGCATGCTTCACAGTGGATGGCGATCAGGCCGGTAAAAAGTTGACTGTTGGTATAGAATGGAAAACTGGAATTGCTGCAAAAGATTGGGACGCAGTTGCAAGAAAGGAGAAAATTGAGGTAACTTTGTTCTCTTCTCACATTTTATATGGCAATCATGAATTGGAATTGATGATGGCCACCTTACTTTATGTGGGTGATGTGTAGCATACACTTTAATTTTTATTTCATTGGATTGTAAACCGCGTTTTCCTGCAGGGTCTGGATCTTGAGTTGAGAAAGCTTGAAGGTTCAGTACAAGCAATTCGCGAGAATTTAAATTATATGATGACTAGGTAAATTCTAGATTCAATTACCTACTTAATGCTTTTCTCATTGTTGCCTGTGCGCGCGCTCACACGTTCCAGAAGAAAAAAATATGGAATAACTATCTAGTTCCAAATTTACCTTAATTTCGTGCAATCTGATGGAGGGCAGTCTGCTGCTGTCATTTCTTTGGGGGATTAAGTTAATTGCCTAAAGGGTGTATATTTATTCTATAATTTGTTTTTAGAAAAAGGGATCCTACCAAGTGAAAATCAACACTCTAACAAACATAATGTTATGATACTTGTTTGTCACAATTATTCCTTGTAAGAAGTTTAAACTGCATAGGCCCACAATTATTTCCACACGCTCCTCTGGCTCATGATAAGGATGCACCAATTATGATCGTGGCTGCAGTTTTGTCCTTTTTTGGCTCCGGTTGTCATGGCTATGTTTGTTTTGTTTCACACCTAAAAATATACATTTTAATTATTATATTTTTTTAATTTAATCTTTTCTCTTTCTTATTTTTATTCAAATTTTGAGAAAAGTACGTCTAAAAACACATATTTAAAAACCCAAGACAAACATACCCCATGTTTTTATGGGGACTTGTCTCTTCATTATGCAGGGAAATGGAGATGAGAGAACTGAGCGAAACGACAAATGCTAGAGTGGCGTGGTACAGTGTTATGTCGCTTGGTGTCTGCATTGTGGTTTCAGTTATTCAAATATGGTATTTGAGGCTGTACTTTCAGAAGAAAAAGCTCATCTAAAGCTTAGATTAGAGTCCATCGTCTTCACCTCAAGAAAGCGTATCATGGATTTTGAAGAAAACAGGTAGACACCATTATCTCTATTGCATATTTAATCAGTCTTGAATAGGGGAAATTAGTTCACGGAGCCAACAACTCAAATGGTTGTCTTGAAAGACATTAGTGACTGTTTAGTAAAAAACATGATTGAAAGCAAATCTCATTTTCATGGAGATTTGGATCCTCCTTTTCCTTTTCTTCTTGTGATGGATTATGAAATTTAATTATTTACACAGTTTAGTATCTGCGATATCCATCATATCCTTCAGAGTTGGCATATTTCAACGTACTCAAAACTTCTTACAAAAAAAGCGTAGATGCTAAGCGGCCTTCGAATTATTCCAAAGAGGGGGAAAAATGGTGTTGGAGGTGTCAAATTCCAAACAGAATCAATACAAGCTCACATTAAATGGGACCTGTGATTGGACATCACTGAGCAATTGGAGGCGGACAAAGAGAAGGCAGCCTTAATTTTGCCTTTTTGGGGCCATCGCACAAACAGCATCCAGGCTTCGACTAGAGTACAAGGTTTCCTTGGCGCAGAGGAAGATAACGAGGATGCTGAGGCTGGAAGCACGCCACCGTGGTGGGATTAACAGCTGATCGTACATGCTGAATCAGCTGCGGTCAGCGGGATTTCCAATCCCAATCCTTGCTGCCATTCTGCTTTCATTTTCTCGTTCTCGCTCACGCTTGTGAACAGATTTCATTAAGCGGAAGTCGCACTTGAAGGAACTGATCTACGACTCAGGCGTGCGATTTTAGCTTAAGCCCGAAAGAGTCGTTGATAGGAATTTATTGGGGACGATTTGATGCATTTTTATATTAAGAATAATATTTGGTGCACAACATGACTTGTAAATTAACATAAGAGACTTTTTTGGTAGCCAGCCTAGAATAAGGCCCATATACTTGTCAAGAAATAAACCTAGGTTGCAATCGGCTAGAACAAAGCCCATGTACTTCTCAAGAAATAAACCTAGGTTGCAATTATTAGGAGTCGAGGAGGACTAAGCAACTTGGCCACTCATTACTTTAGATGATTATAAAGTGCAAATTATGTGAAAGTAGTAAAATACAATAATAAAAATAATTTTAGATTTGAGTTCTATATTGAGTTTAGTCTCCCTCTCTCTCTCTCTCTCTCTCTCTCTCTCTCTCCCCCTCCAATTAAGATACTAAGACGTATACACATCTTTATGTCAAGCGTATAAAATAATAGCAGTAAACCTCCAAAATTTAATTATTTTCATGCATCACAAACACCTTACACCTAAACATCGCTCAAAAACAGTGATTATTTGTTGTTGACAAAATTCGTGTCAATAAACATATAAATTCACCACATATCTATATCTAAATACTACATTAAAAAATATGAATGTTTTTATCAATTGGGAAAGGACACAAATATTCTTAATTAAATATATTTACTACGACAAATAAGGTTAATTACGTAAAAATAATTCTATTTAAAAAATATATATATCTTTTTTAGTAGTAGGAAAATAATAGAACTTTAAATTAATATATATCTTTTAGTAATGGAAGATAGATAGAATTCTAACACATCTAAATTACTTGTGCAATTATTTCCAAATCAAGTAAAATATAGATCTTTTAGTACTAGAAAACTAATAGAATTTTAAAATATTTATAAAGCAATTGAATTAAAATTAAGACAATTAAAAATTTCTAAATTGTTTAAATTAATTATAAATCCAAATTCAAAACAAACTGAATTATAATTGCAAATCAAATTTTTAAAAATAGCTTCAATTTAGTTAGAGAACATTGATTTCATAACTATAATGCCTATTAAATAGAAAATAAATGAATTACCGTAAAAACATTTTGAAGATAGATATCAAATCAAATAAATTATGAAAGATTAAAAAATACCAATATAAATAAAGTTGTAATAATGAGCCAAAAAATTATATAAATAAATAAATTTCATATACGAAAAAAATAACTATTGTTATAGCAATACATTATAAAATATCTCAAACGAGTAGAACTTTAATCATCAAATTTATAAAATGTGTGATGAATCATTGCATGTTATTATTTTATTTCATAGTTAATTTTATTTAATACAATTTTGTAAAGAAAATATACCAAGAAAAACAAAGTTACAACAACGTACTAAAATTTTAAATAAGTAAATAAATAAATTAATTAAATATATAAGATATAAGAAATCAACGTACTTTTCAAAAATAATATATTATAAAATATTTAAAATAAATGAATTGATAACTATTAACTTTATCAAATATGTTATTATTGCGTAATTTTATTTTTAATACAATAACAATAAATTTATTAGAAAATATTGGTGTCATAACTATGTCCCTTAACAAACAAAAAATAAAACAATGCGTTTGAAAATTTATAAATATGAATATAAATTAAATTAAAATATGAATGACAAACACAAAATAAAGCTATAATAATGAGTTAAAATTTTGATTAAATAAATAAATTTTGTATATGTTATAAAATGTTTAAAACGGGAGAATGTTTGACTGTTACTTATGTAATGAACTAGAACTATAAATAAAATTAGATTACTTATATAAAGAGCATTATTCTTATAACAATATATTATAAAATATCTAAATTGAGTCAATCTTTCCCCACCACCACCAGGTTTATTAAATATATGATAAATTTTGATATATCACTATTTTTATTTCGTAGTTAATTTTATTTTTATACAATACCATATGGAACAAATAGCATGAAAAATGATATTACAATAATGTGCTAAAATTTTATATAAATAAATTACATATAAAAAATTAAAATTCTTATGAGAAAAAATGTCTTATTAAATAATTAAAATTAATGAGCTTCGAATATCAACAATATTATATGCGGCACAATTTTCCATAAAATATTATTTCTATTTTGAAATTAATAACCTGTAACACAATACCGCAAAAATAAAATAACAATAACAAGAATATCAACCTTAGATTCTACAGATAATAAATACTAAAAATTATCAATATAGTTATGCTAATAAAATAATATTATTAAAATGTTATATTAATTTTCAATACGAGAAAAAAATTGCAGGCTAAAAAAGCAACTATTTGAATAGATAGGTTAAAGACATTGAAAAACAATGTTTTAATTAATAAGAAATTATATAGGCAATTGATCTTAATATATTATATATAGAGAGTAATAAATAAAATATAAAAAAAATATAAAGTGTAATGTAATCAAAATATGTTACAAAATAAAATAAAACGTAAAATAATAAATAAATATTATAATAATATTTGATGATATGCTTATAAACGGGCAAACTGATTGAACACTCTATTGTTATTTTAAACTAACTTAGTAAGTACAATGTATAACCAATAAATAGTCAAAGATTGTGTTGACAAAATATAAATAAATATTATTTAATAAACACAAAGTCCTTTAAATAAAATGCTACAATTTTTGTCAAACCAAAATTGTTTAAAAATATATAGAACAAATATATTCATATTAATAATAATTTTTATATAAATATCATGATTATAATAAATAGCTTACACATTAAAAAAACTTAAATTATGAAGACAAGAAGTCTTTTATAAAAATATTAAATAAGACCATACTTAGATGATCTTTGTGTATAAATTAAGAAATCAAAGGAAAAAAGAAATATAAAAATAAATTTAGTAATGCACAAGCAAACTATTGCATTAAAAATTTTAAATGTTTATATGCAAGAAAGTGATGAAATGATAAGTTGAAAATATATTCAAATAATGCGGACATAGATAACTATGTTTAAAATCTAGACATAACAACAGAATTCAATATGAATAAATTAATTTTGGAACTTCACACACTATAAAATAATTATTTTAATATTAATATAATATTTTTATTGGGATAAATCAATTGAAACAAGTAATAAATTATAGTTTATAGTGTATCAATTTAAAAATAAAATAAATTGATAAATAAAAATTTAAAAGGGAAATCCTAATGATGAAAATAAGTTCATTATATAATCATTTTTGCCAACAGTTAAAAGAAGAATATTTATTTTTAAATTGAATTTACTTATGAAACTCAACTATTTTTATCTAAATATAGTGTTTTTTTTATATATTTATTGATTTTTTTTTCGTTTTATAGATTATATTTCTAATACTATGATGGAGTATATCATGCAATAGGTATAATTTACTTATTCAGATTAAAGTTGATAGGTTAAATAATAAAAAATAGTTTTAATTCAGTCCATTTCACTGAAATATTGAATAAGCTAATTAGAAAATAAGCTAAAAATTCTTGTATGCCAATTCTAATTTTTTTTTGAAAAAAATATAATGAAGTTTGTATATTGTGGTGTAATATCAAAAGTTTAAATTAAAAGATATTTAGATGGATATGAATTTATTTTAATCGAATGTCATCAATTTGATTACTCTATTTAAATTGTAAATTTTATAAACATAAATGTACATTAAGATGCAAGAGATATTAGATTAAGATGCAAGAGATATTAGATTGTATCAATATTTCAACTCTCTCATTTATGTATAATTGTTTTCATTATAAATATAAATGCATTTTGCTAAATCATTTGTATAATTCAAACATCAAATTACGTTTTTGTTATTAATAATCTAACTTAATGGATTTCAGATGAAATATATAATCAAATAATCTTTTTATCATTAAAAAATTAATTGTAAAATTAAAATTCAAATGCAATTTCTTAATCATTATGCTTACTTAATTAAAAGATACTACTAAAAATTAAAATATTATTAAAACTCTTACTGCTGAAATTTAAAATTTAAAATTTTATTATCTTTTATTTAACTTATTGAACTATTTTTAAAAGTAAGACATTAATATTATTTATCATATGATAAACACAAGAGGGTAAATATATTAATCAATTTTAAAAATAACTATATTATATAAATAAAAATTTAAAAGAATGAAAATTAAAGGACGATTAACCTAACAGTAGATTGGGCAGTGATGATAAGCTATGGCAGTGGAAACATCCTATAAATAGTAAAACCTCATTATTTGTAAACACATAAGTTATAAGACATTCTTACATTGTCTAGAAATCTCTACTGTTTTTGATAAATTATTATTTTTGTTAATTATTCTTATATAATTGTAGAAGTTTGAAAACGAACCCACATTATTGGTGCTGTATGTGAGAAACCCTTTTCTTAAGAAATTTAAAGAGAAGGGAATATAGATGGAAAAATGAAGGAAGTTTAAAGAAAGAATATTCTTGACGGCCCTCTAACGCACACCCTTTATTTTTAGAGAAAGCCATTCATATAAGCCAATAATGTGGTCAATATCCCTCTAGACTGACTAAATGAGATAATATTTGAGCTGGTTAATGTCGCCCTGGCTAGGAAAGAGAAAGGAGTCTAGGATGTGAGCAAGGAGGAACCTCCCCAACTTGCGAGTTACGGTATGTGAGATACTGGTAAGAGAATAAGTATGAGACAGAGCATGGGGGATAGAGGAAGGAAAGGAAGTGTAGCCTTCTCCAAGAAGGGAGGGAGAAGGATAATTGAGCTCTGAAAGAAGTTGGATAAAATGAAGAGGTGAGAGGAGTGTACCTAAGGTATGGAAGAGTTGCCCTTCAGGCTAGATATTTTGGCAGAATTTGTATTGGATAATTTTCCACATATCAACATACCTAAATATAATGAGACAGCAAACTCAATAGAACATTTAGCTAAATTTAAACACGAGGCATTATTACATCAGTATCTCAATGGAATCAAGTGCATGGTCTTCCTTACTCCTTTAGGAGGCATCACCAAAAGTTGGTTCAACCAACTACCAGGAATGGTTATTAAGAGTTTCTTTGTTCTTCTACCAGTTCGCAAATTGTAAAAGTTATGAAAAAACACCGATGTTTTTACTCAACATGAAACATAGAAGAAACATAGTTAGAAAAGGTCGGGGACACAAAGGTGGCTCAGGAAGATAGGAAAGTGAGGACTATCATAAATGTTATAACCATGACTGATGATTGAAAAACCATGGAAAATCTTGCACCCCGAAAAGTAAGTAGAGAACAAATTCTTAGAGCCCTACAGGATTTTGGCATGATTCAAGGCTTCAAGGTGAATCTTTGCCACCAAAAAACCCCCAAAACAATTAAAATTACAAGTTTCACAATAACTTTAGCTGATGTTTTAATCTCCAAAAACAAATAGAAAACCTAATCAAAGAGGGTTCCTTTATGAATTTATAGATAAGTAAAGAAAAATGAATAAGGAGAAAGGGAAAGGAGAAAGACCAATGACCTAGAGACTCATCAACACGATCACTGGAGGACAGTTTCGAAGGAAGGATAAAGGTAACCTATGAGAAGCAGTAAGTGTAGGAAAAAGAATGAAGTTAAACCTAAAACGGGTCAAGGGAGTTTTCCCACTCAGATGCCTTGGTGGTAACTGTGATGATAGTTAACTACAATATAGCTCAATACTTGGTTGACCATAGGAGCTTAATAGATATATTAGCCCTCATTACCTTTGAAAAGATGGGACTGGATAAAGAAAATTGAAAACAGTAAACTAAATGTTATTTTGATTCACCAGAGAGGCCATCCAATCCTCGGGAAAAACATACTATCTATCATGATGGGATAGACTGAAGTCTTTAAAACTAGATTTGTACAATTCTTTGTGGAAAAAATGGTGTTGGCTTACAATGTGATCCTGGGGAGGCCAGCGTTGGTTGAGTTTCAAGTAGTGGTATCACCATACCATTTGGCTATGAGATTCTTAATAGGGAATAAAGTTAGGGTAGTGACTAGAAATTACTAATATCTAGGAAATGCCACGTTGAAACAATCAAACGAGGTGACAAAAGACCCGCTGGAGAGGATAAAGCCAAACAACCTTTACAAATGGAATCCATAGAAAAATTAATGCAGGTAAGTCTATGCCCAGACATGATCATGTAGGTTGAAGCGAAGTTGGAGGAACCTTCAAAGTCGCAATTAGTTCACTTTTTGAAAAATAATGTGGTCATATTTACATCATCAACAAATGAGTTAAAAGGAATTGATTTAAAGGTTGTGAAACATAGGTTAAATGCAGACCCCAAAGCTACACCTGTCAAACAAAAAATTAAGGCAATTCAACCCAGAAATGATAAAAATTAAGGCAATTCAACCTAGAAAAGATCACTACTATGTAAACAAAGCATTTCCAAAGTACTACTACTCGTTACCAAATATAGATTAGTTGGCTGATGCTACAATGGGATTAGAGCCGCTTATAATAATGGGTGCTAATCAAGGATACCATCAAATCTTTTTACCAAGGGATGATTGGAAAAGCGCAAGCTTTGTTACCCCTTTTGGGACCTGTTGCTATAAGGTCATGCTTTTAAGCTACATATTAGAGGTTAATAGACAAGATATTCTAACATTAAATAGGACGAAATATGAAAGTTTATGTAGATAACATATTGGATAGAACAAAACAAAGAAAAGATCATATAATAGGCTTTGAGGAAATTTTCATAGCATTAAGAAAATTCGGATTTAAGCTAAATCCCACTAAATGTGCTTCTGGTATTAAGGAGGGAAATTTTTGGAATATATGGCAACCAGGAGAGGTATACAAGCTGACTTAGAAAAAAATTGAGTAGTGTTGGACCTATCACGCCCTCGAACCATCAAGCAGGTTCAAGGATTGAATGGTGTAATAACTGCCGTGAACTAGTTTATTTCTCAATCTATTGATAAGTCTTGCCCTTCTTTAAGGTCTTTAAAAAGGTTAAGAATTTTAAATGAATTAAAGAATTCCAACAAGCTTTTAACGCTTTGAAAGGTATTTATTTAACCCACCACTATTGGCAAAGTCAGAGAAAAATGAGAGATGTTTTCTGTACATAGCAATATCTAAAAAAGTTGTCAGCTAAATTTTAGTCAGAGATAGTGAAGGATAATAGGCCCTGATCTACTACGTGAGCAAGGTCCTGTAGGATGCAGAGCTCAGATATTCAGAAACAAAAAAGGTGGTCCTTGCCTTAGTCATAGCAACTAAGAAATTAAGACTTTATTTTTTAGCCCACCTTGTCACTGTCTTTACAAAACATCCCCTAGAGGCAATACTGACCAAGATTGAGGCATCTGATGGATAGTCAAGTGGGCGGTAGAATTAAGAGAATATGACATCACTTATCAATCGAGAACCACCTTTAAGAGTAAACCTTTGTCTTATTTCATTGTAGAAATGTAGGAGAAAATTGATAGTCAACCTTAGTTAATGCACGTAGACAACTCCTCAACCTATTGCAATAGCAGAATAGGAATGATCCTAACCAACTTGAAAAAAGTAGAATTTGATTATGGACTATGTTTAGACTTCCATACCTCAAATAACAAAGCCAAGTTTAAATCACTCTTGTGGGGAATTAAGATGGCACTTACGTTGAAAATACCTAAGGTAATAGTATATTCAAATTCACAGTTAGTGGTGAAACTATACAATGGGAAATTCAACATGATGGAACAAACTATGAGGGATTACATTCAATAGGTTTGGGAATTAGTTGGAAGATTTGAAGGCTTCCAGCTTGCCAAATTTCCAGAGAAGATAATGACAAAGCAGACTCTTTACCAAAAATAGTAGCAACTTTGAAGGTAGAGGCTCTTAAGAGAATCACATCTCAAAAGGCAAAAGATATTGAGGTGAGAAGAATAGAGGACAAAAATGATTACTGGATTCCCTTATTTAGAGTACTGAGAGGTGAGCAGGTGGACAAAGAAAAACAGTGAAAGGCATTTAGATTCATTAAAATTGATAGCATCCTATACAAGAGATCATGTGGTTAACCCTTTCTTAACTGTTTGGGACTAGGAGAAATAGATTATGTTTTAAGGGAAATTCATGGAGGATTTTGTGGATCCCACATAAAGGGCATGAGCCTTGAAAGAAGACCGTCCAAGGAAGGTATTTTGGTCTCCCTTAAGAGAAGATGCAATGCAGTTAGTTCGAACTTGTGATAAATGTTAAAAACATAGCGATTACTCTGGTATTTTAGCCTAAGAAATAAGTAGCATGATGTCACCAATACACATCGCTTGATAGGAAATTAGTATAGTAAGACCTTTCCCACTAGTAGTTAGACAGAAGTAACTTCCCTTTGTAGCATTAGTTTACTTTACAAAATAGATTGAAGTGGAGCTCGTAGCTTGGATAACTAAGAAGGAGGTAATGAAATTTCTGCAAAAGAACTTGGTATGTTGATACGCTATACTCCAAGAATTAATCATGGATAATGGAAGGCAATTTATAGAGAAATCCACCTAAGACTAGTGTGAAAGTTCGAAAATTAGTTAGAAGTTTAGTGTGGCATATCACCCTTAAATAAATAGGTAAGTAGAGGTGATCAATAGAATAATAGTTCAAAGGTTGAGGACAAGATTGGAAGGGGCAAAGGAAATGAGGTTAGAAGAACTGTCAAAAATCCTTTCGGCGTATTGAATGACACCAACAAGTACAACTTAAGAGAGCCTATATGCCCTAACATATAGGGTGGATGCTATGATTCCCATGGAAATAGGAGAAAAATCTCAATGAGTGTAAAGATACAACTAGAAATAGAATGAATAAGCAATGCAAGATGAACTAGTGCTGATAGAAGAAAAAAGAAGGAAAGCCCACTTCAGGAATTTAAAATATAAACAACGAATCACTACTTCATTTAATAGGCAAGTATAGAAAAGAAGTTCAAGATGGGGAAACAGGTGTTACAAAAGGTATAAGTAATAAGACCCGTGGGGAAGGTGGAAGCTAAGTAGGAGGGACCATATATAGTAAAAGAAGTTCTACTAAAAAGAAGATCAATCTAAGCAAAAGAGCACTAAGGAGAACATGAAATGTAATTAATTTAATAAGATATATTAGTTGAAATTCCCAGGTGATCCGATCTTCAAAAGAAACCTATTGAACTACAAGTTACTCATCGAGCTATAAGTTACCATCGTTGTCTTTTTGTTCATGATTACCTCCATTCATCTAATATATTTTGTTCAGGGCTATAACTTGACTAAAGCTTACTAAGCTATAAGTTGTCCAAAACTTATTGAGCTATAAGTTGTTCATCTAGTTACAACCTACAAGTTGCCTAAAAAAACCTTCTCGGCTAAAAGTTACTAATTGAGCTTCAAGTTCCCAAAAAAAAACCTTTTAAGCTACAAGTTGCACAAAATTTATTAAGTTACAAGTTGCCCAAAAAAACCTTCTGAACTATAAGATTACTCATCAAGTTACAAGTTGCCCCAGAACCTTTTGAGCTACAAATTGCTCAACAAGCTATTAGATGCCTAAAACTTATAGGGCTATAAGTTGCTTAGAACTTTATGTGATATGAATTGCTCATCAGTTTACGAATAACCAAAACCTTTTAAGTTATAAAGTAAATTATAAATGACTTAACACTTTTTGAATTATGGGATATTTTAATCACCTCAATTCTTTGATTAGTTTTATTTCACAGACATTAATTGACTTAAGCTAGCTTAAACGTTTGGATCAATAGATTATTAGATGGAAAATTTTTGAGTTCATTCCTACCATTCACTTGGACATCAAGACATTAGATTATTGCTTAGGAAAAATTTCTATCATATCAAACATTAATAAGTACTATGGAAACAAAAGAAACGCAAGAACATAATATTTTCATTATAGTGCAAAAAAACAAGTACATGGAAATACATAAAAATAAGAATAAGAAAAAGAAAAAAGGAGGCCTTATCCCCCCTTCGTCCCCCTCCTTAGGCTCATTGATCCTTGCTGTGGCTTTGGCCTCTGCTTGTGCCTCGCGCACCTCTTCAGCAAATTGCTCCATGTCTTCGTTAAATAGTTTTTGATAGGTCAGGTCTAGATAACCCTCTTCAAGAATACAGTTGAAATATTTCTTAGCATTTAACTCGTTGATATTTGAGCCTAGTCTTATCATGCTTTCTCTGTGATTTGGTTTTGGGAAACGTTGAAATCAATGTCATAGTAGATGGTAGCATGATGGGCCAAGACCTTCTAAAAATTCTAAGACTCCTAGAACTTCCTCACCTAAAGCCTTTGGTACTTAGATAAGTATACCTAAGCTTTGAGAGTGCAAGGGAATTGTTAGAGACCTTCCTTTCTACCCTTCGCCTGAGCCGCCTCTGACTCCTTAGCATGACTTTCCTCTAGGGTAGCCATTTCCCTAGCAAGACCTTTTTTGCCCAACTTCTAGCTCCTCTAGTTGTTGTGAAAGGGCATCGGCATTGGCTTGGGCTTTGGTCAGCTCCTCATTAGTGACCTTGACCTAGGTATGGAGAGTCTCATTTCCTAGGTTCAAGAAATCTTTCTTACCAACTAAGTATTTAATTTGCTCAATATAGTGATAGAACCGATGGAGCTCCACCTCAGGCGAGTGACCAATTCGTTCGCCCAGATGATGTGCTGTAAAATAAAAATTCCAAATCAATTAAGTTACAACAAAAACAAGAAAAGATGCTGTGAGAGAGGCTACAGGCCAGCTTGGCATCATGGTGCATCACAACCCCCCCCCCTCGCGAATATGATTGTGGCCTATGTTTTCATCCCACAGTATTGGCCTTGGTACTAAGGATGAGGAGGTTGGGATGAAGGGGGCTAATAGAGAGAAAAATAGTTTGACATTAAATGGCAGAGAGCTTAGGAGGTTGGACATAACGGGTAGGAGGAAGGGTAGTTTGTTTTGCGAGGGGAGAAGAGATATATACCAGAGCGTGTGAAAGATCCCCGCCTTGGTAAGGAGCGTCTATTGAGCTTAGGGTTGGTGAAGCCCGAGCTTGTTCAGATGCTTATAAAGTTGCAATAAGAGAAGGAGGAGGGGAGGTAATAAGAGAAGCAATGCTCTCCTCCTCCTTTTTCTCTTGCCTCCACCTTTACATTGGTGCCAGGTCTTACCAAACAAGCCTTTCATCGTGATGTCTACAAGATAAAAGCACATAAATAAGTTGAAATATTACCTAACTTACAAAATAGAGAAAACTCACCAAACTTCCTGCGTAGGTCCTCATGGTGACCACTTAAGCTAAAATTAAATAGGACCCCAGGATCAGTCACCACTTCTAGGTTTATATGGACGTTTACTACAACCTTAGGAAATGAACTTTTTGGAAAGTTTAAGGGAGACAATGGGTTGGGCCAAAAAATAATGGGGAAATCCTTGTGCTCAAAACCCTTCAAAAAGAAATACCCTTCTTTCCAATCTTTGTTATTGTTGGAAGGAAGATGATTTGAGCACTTTGTGCTTGACTGAGGGTGAGATAAAATATCCAGGCTAGACAGTCTTTAATATACATAAGTAGAAGAAAAGCTTAGCCATGGGTTTGATTAGTGTTTGTTGGTACAAAATTGAAAACCTTATGAGCAAACGAAAGGAGTTGAGGGTTAATTGTGTTAATAATATTTTAAAAAATTTGGCAACATCAACATAAAAGGGTGGAAGAGGAAAAGTGATTCTTGTCCTACGTTGGTGGATAAAAACTGGAATATAACCTTCGGTGGGGGATTAATGGGATGAGATGGTTTACAGGAAACTACATACATATAGGCCTTTGGAATCCTGTAGGTATCAACATATTTGGCTATCATATCCTTATTATATTTACTCTTTACTATTTCATAATAGAGAGATTTAGCAGACATATTTACTAACCTTTGTAAAAGGAAGAAAGCAGAAAAAACAACTTGGGGAAGAAGACTGTGAATAAAACTTGCTAATGAGGGTTTTTTTTTTTTTTTCAAAATGGAATAGCTAAAGTGGTTTTGTGTTAGAGGAAAAGATTTATATAGAAATAACGGTTGGAATCTAGGCCGCACATGTGTACAGAGATTATGGGGCATTAGAATAAAAAACACCATAAAAAACAAAAAGCCTGTGTAAGCATTTAATGCACAAGACTCTTGACATAACTAATGCCTTAGAATATAAAATGACTCTGACTTGACAATAGGCATGATTATAGGGAAAAAGGTATGTAGCTCAAGGACTGTCAAAAATCCAACTTGGCTGCTGAGGTTCCAACAAAGTACAACACCTCTAAGCCTTGTAAAGAGCCTGTGGATTAGAGCTCTATTGGAGCTTGTTATTCTTTAGTTCAGGAAAATATTTTTTGAAAAGTAGCTCAGTAAAGAGAAATTAGAAATTTCATTAATATAAACTTTAATTTCTAGTATAAGAAGCATTACTTCTTTTAGCAGGGAAGAAGGTCATTTTACAAAAGGGCCAGGAAAGCTCTCTTCAAAATAACACTTGCTTTTGTTAAAAAAAAACAAAACAAAAAAACTAGAGATATTTGTTCAACAACTACGCGTAACCAACCAAGTCAAGATTGTCACTACCAGCTTAACACATCATCTTCTCGTGGAACAAATCCTAGCCACAGTTCCCATCCCACGCCTCTACAGCAACGGCCTCCACCACGTTTTCTGATACGAGCTGATCTAGGTAATCGTGAAAGCTGCACTGATAACCTTGTCGTAGGTATTTGGTCATCAGAGATCAAAAGGTGGAGGAATTATGATAACGCGCAAGCTTACTCTCTCAAAATTTCTAGAGGTATTGTTGTTCGTCTGACTTGACAATTACTTGTACAACGAGCTCCCATAAGTAGCTTAACATTAGTATAGCTCCTCAGACAGTTGACAATAATCTTCAATGATCCCTCCCCTAATCTCTTCAAGTATTCATCTAACTCTAAGCGAGCACACTATCAAATTGTAATTAGAGATGTTCTATTTGATCATATAAAAAAGAGTCCACATTCAGCCTCCTATGAAATTCAGTATATTCCACTTAGAGCTGCTTAAGGCTATGAAAAGCGTTAAAAGTTGTGGAAAACTTTTCACAATGGAAATTAAAGAAAGTATAGAAGTCCCTTATTAAAGAGTGATTGGCAATAGGAGAAGTGTTTAGGCTAGTCATGAAAGAAGAACGAAGAACTCTAGAGAATTGATTTTAAATACAATAAATGCGAAGGCTCGTCCTTATTTATAGTATCCTGACAAAAAACAAGGAATTAAGGGGGGAGGGAAAAGTAACGTGTGATAACATCATTCATAGTAACAACTTGTTATGTAGCTTGACCAACCTTCTCTCTTAGTATGAGTAGCAAATCTATCAAAGGATGGCTAACTTAATAGTAGGTTGGATGGTGATAACTAACTATGCCGGTTGGAATATCCTATACATAGTAATCCCTTGTCGTTTATAAACATGCATAAGTTACAAGAGATTTTTATGATTTTTGAAAAACTTTACTATTTTTGACAAAATATTTTTAGATGGACACGGATGTTTAGAAACGAAACAACATCAATATATATATATATATATATATTCATTATTTTTTTGTGTTCCAAGCAAATTCACCTGTCATTTTCGTTCAACTTACGTCCAATTACAGCACATACAAGTGCATTACAACTAGCTGATTCTGAGCCATTGCACAAGGGTGGCGCGCTGTCTCCTTGGAATAACTCTAACAACTCATGATTCCATGCTTAGAAAAATTTTAACTTGCACTTGTGAAGGCATGTGGCCACCACTTATATCTAGAAAGATCAATTATGACTTAGGAGCAATGGAAATGACATTAAACTATGAAATTAAGTAAATGGAAATTAACTTAATAGATATTAATACGAGGGATTACCACTATATAATCTAATAAGAAAAATTCCCTAGAGAATATCTAAATTTGAATTCAAGAATGTTAATATATAGGCTTTGTTTATTTTTAAATTTTGACGTGTATTTTAAAATGTTTTTACTTAAAAAATTGTATAAAAATAAAAAAAAATATAATAATTAAGCTCCTGTTTTTAAAGTATATAATTTAAAAACAGACGTCGCCAAAAGCTTTGTCAACTAAGAACTTCGATTTAATTTTTCTTCTCGGCAGTGGATGAATATAATTCTGTCCAAATCAGATATCACTAGAATAGAATAGATTAATAGAATCCCATGAGATTTCTGAACACGTAAACACACACATTCACACACATGGGTTTAGGCTCAGCATTCCACTGAACCAGTTGAGTTGAAAAGACCACAAGGAAAAGAGAAAAAAAAAAAAAAAAAAAAAAAGGGGAAAAAGAAAAAGGGATCTGGAACCTGAATTGATTGCAAGCTAGTTAACATGGCAAACTGTATATCAGATTCTGAGATTTGATATTAATTCTTGATGTCTTCTCCGTCACAATTAATTTTGAAATGTTTTGATTCTTGTCAGCAAATTATTCAACGCGTCTTTTCTTGATAATTTATTCATCTGAGATTGTGATTAATGTGTATTAATATGTCAAGAGGATTATTAGTCCGTCGGAGTGATGCGAGTGCGACCTCGCGGACTACTCAAATTACGATTTCTTCTTTCGATCACATTACTACGTCACACTAATTAATTCGGGTGGCCACTTCATGAATATTACCCAATTCATTTTCCTGTCATTTGGTTAGTGGAATTGGTTCTTTCCAATTCGCGAGAGTGGGGATAAAAACCAAACTCACCATTTTCAAATTTGTTTTGGAGTGACATATTAATTTTTATTTTATCTACGTACAACCTCCATTATAATTTCCAAAATATGTATGAGTACGTGAAAATCACGCTCGGTGCATAAAAAGTAAAATTCTAAGTTCCAAATTCCTTGTTCTGAAAATCTTCGACCATCTATCAATGCCATCCTAAATTCGTACACGTAACGACAGCATATTCCTTGGATCACGAGCATAGAGAATTTTAAGGGCAAATATTTTATTCCCATACACGCAACGTAATTAAGGGTCTTAAATAATATACATACACATAGATCTGGCTAAGAAGATTTCCTACACGCAACAAAAACAATAAAATAAAATATATGTGAGTGCGGTTTAGTGATGTCTATTCCAATATTTCAGGTACAAGATATTGCATTTACTTTTTACCCCTAAATGAACTTGAACTCAAAGCTTCACTCTTACAGTATTGAACTGACAATCACTAAACTAGGCTCACACATCTAGTAAAAACTATTCACTTCAAATTTGTTGTTCCAACATTTCAAATAAAGGGTGGCAAAAAAATTGAGCCCGAAGAGTACTCAAGACCCCTTTGCATCTCCTGAGTCTTGATTACTGCAAATGGGGCATAACCTTGCCATTTTAACTTCCTATACTATTAGAGCAATTTTGTTTAGAAATTATGTTGGTTTTCAAATTTTGTAATCTAAAAATATATACTAAATTATTTTATATACTTTGTAAATTTTGTTTCTTTCTCTTTCTTAGTTTTATATAACTCTTATGATAAAATATTTAAAAATAAATATCAAAATTTGAAAACATAGAAACAAAATCTAAAACACCTTATCGTCTAAAACAGAGTCCTGCTAAGTCCAGGTAATCGTTGACCACTAACGTATTGGAAGGTTTTGCTCTGGTGGATGAGGAATTAAGCTCAGATATCAAAGTGGTAAGGCGTTGCTCGAGTTGGCTTGTAGACATGTCTTCGCGAATTCAAGTCTAGAAAAAAAAAAGGGCCAATTTGTTTTGATGCAAATTGTAATAGAGAGTACAATTGACATGAAAATTTTGATGGATGGAAAATTGGTGCAAATTTGCATCCAAAGGTGTCTATTCTCCACAAAGGAGTTACATACACAAAGTAGGACGCCAGTTAGGTCTATTGGAAGCGGAGCGATTTGAGATTAAGTACCTATGGATTAATTTTAGATCCCGTTGACAACTTGTTTTTGTCATTTTTAGAAAAAAACGATAAGATGAAAAGGGCCCATAATCTATATTCTACATGCATAAAATTAGCTATACATCATTACTTCATGAAATTGGATATATTAACAATCAGAAAAGATTTACAATTAATAATTGCTATAGAGTCCTCACGCACTTAAGACTGATTTGGCCAATAAAAATATGTTCCTTAAATGCAATTATTTGAAAAGAAATTGCATGCAAGCATTCCATGGACACACACACACACACAAACAATATGAGGTTAAACGTACACTAAACTGATATTAGTATACTAATCCACTAAGCATGATTTAGAAACAATTAAATATAAGGTATTTCACCAAAGATATGAATCATTCATGCAAGCCATTTTCAATCACAAAAGTGTCCACTCATCATCCACGTAAAATTAAGAGCGGATAAGAAGCTCTACATACCTCCGTTTCAATTACAGATTACACTGAATTAAAAACATTTGCTAGTCAAAAGAATTTTTCAACCCACTCGGCAAATAATACATCACCCTTTCTTTTGTGGAGACTAATGCTTTTTTCTTTTTTCTTTTTTATTGTTCTTGCAATTTCTTTTTCCACACCACTGGTAAGGGGAGATACTTTTGAAGGATCAATGGTTTCGGATTAGAGTTGCATTTTGGGTTGATGGATAAGGATTCATAAAGGAGAACAAGAAGTTAGTGGCGGCATGCATGGGTGTAACTGTATCAAAATATATAATATAGATTTCCTCGTTTTTTATTCGATTTATGCTTCGCTTTTGTGTGTATAAAAGGGCATAAACCCATTTTTGTTCATCCCATGTGATGGGTGGGTGAGTAGAGGAATATATATACACATACACACCAAGAAGAGATAGAAACATGGGTGACCAAAACCTGTGGGGGATTATTAGTGTAGCTTTCAATAAAATGAAGCCTTCTATGGCTATGGTTGCCCTGCAATTTGGTTATGCTGGCATGCACATTCTTTCTCTTGCTTCTTTGAAGAGTGGGTTCAGCCATTGGATTTTTGTTGTGTATCGCCATGCAGTTGCTGCCCTGGTTTTCACTCCTTTTGCTTATTTTCTTGAAAGGTAAGACTTCAGTCACTCACTCATCTTCAATAATATTTCTTGGGGAGCTAATTGAAGTTTTTTTGCTCATTTCCTTTTTTGTCTGTTTGTTTCAGGAAATTAAGGCCTAGGATGACAAAATCCATACTCTTCAAGATAATGGTGCTTTCCTTCTTGGAGTAATGCTCTCAATTGATTTAAGACTTCACATATGCATATATATATATGTAAGTATGTATGAATGTACGTACGTACGTATGTATATACCATATTATTACAAATACAAATCATATGTATATAAATTATGTGTGTGTGACCACATAGAAGACTAACATAACGTCGAAACATCCCATTGCTAGCAATTTCTTTGCCTCCTATATATTTATTACCCTTGAAATTTAAATATTTAATGATTACTTTGTCACATACGCATGTTCACATGATGGATTAGCTAGTTAATGTAAGAATCGTGATAAACTTTGTAGGCCGGTTCTGGACCAGAACTTGTACTGTATTGGAATCCAATACACGTCTGCGACCTTTGTATCCGCAATCGTTAATGTTCTCCCCGCCATCACCTTCATCATGGCCCTAATTTTCAGGTACAACACTACTCCCCTTCACTTGCCTCAAATCCCGTGAATCAAGCACGATTCAAATGTGTTGTTACGTGCATTACATTGATCCCTCAGGTTGGAAAAGGTGAATCTGAAAAGGATGCACAGCTTAGCTAAGGTCATCGGCACGCTAATAACAGTAATGGGAGCCATGCTCATGACTCTGTACAAAGGCCCCGTGATCGACATATTGTGGTACTCCCACCGCAGCAGCCACCACGGAGCCGCCAGCGCCTCCGCCGACCAGCACTGGCTCGCCGGCACTATGATGTTGCTCTCTGCCATCGTGGGCTGGTCTGCCTTCTTCATATTGCAAGTAAGCCAATTTCATCTTCACGTGCTTTCGATAAACAATTTAATTTTCATTATAGTTAATGAAAATTTCAACTAATTTGAACAGAACAAGACGTTGAAAGAGTACCCCGCAGAGCTGTCTCTGACATCTTTGGTTTGCTTCATTGGGGCCGCGGGAGGTGCAGTGGTGGCAGTGATAATGGAGCGCCGTAAGAGCGCTTGGGCTATTGGTTTTGATTCTAGGCTTCTAGCTGCTTCTTATTCTGTGAGTGAGAGGATGTTGTGCTGGGATTTTAAGAATATCTGATGCTTGCTAATTACACACACATATAGCCTGAAACTAACAGTATTATGTCATTCATGTCAGGGCATTGTCTGTTCGGGACTTGCGTACTACTTGCAAGGTGTAGTGAACAAGGTTCGAGGTCCGGTGTTTGTGACGGCATTCAGTCCTTTGAGCACCGTCATCACTGCGGTCTTGGGAGCTATTGTTTTGGCTGAGCTACTTCATCTTGGAAGGTATAATATATCTTATGCGCACTTGAACTAACATATATTCCACTTGGTCTTTATATGCGGATGTCAATGGCAGCTTGATTGGAGCAATCGTCATAGTCTGTGGGCTTTACTGTGTGGTTTGGGGCAAAAGCAAAGAGACTTCCGCTTCAGACAAGCTCTCGGTTGGTGACGGCAAAGCCCACGAATTGCCTGTAGTGGACAAGACTGTTGAGGGCATTAACGTTGATGCAGACGTCATTAAAGCTTCTGGGAAATCCATGATTCATCAGAAGAATCCCATGCAGCCAGACCCATGAATCGAAGAACAAGAAGCATTAAACTACCATCATCTTCTGTGCAACTGTTGACATATATTTCACGTTAAGATTTTGATGCTCAAGCAATATGAATACGTGGTTTTGCTTGCGCCAGAGCCCAAATCACCTCCGCTTTTTGGTCAAATTCTAATACGTTGCTAAAAGGTATTGCCAAAAATATTAACCAGAATCCGCAAAGGTCTTAAATAATATAATGAAGACATAAATTTGATGGAAGGCCCTATGTTTGGGCCAGCCCCAGCCTGTCCTAGTTTTAGAATCGAACCGTGAAGTGCTGCAGATCGCACGGTGATCGGCTAGAAGTTGGGCTCATCATCCGACAAACAGTCAGCGCCTCGTGGGCGTCATCAAAGACTACCGCCGTGTCTTCCGCCAATGTTCCTTTTTGTATCTTTCGTTCTGTTATTGGTACTAGATTTGTGTAATTCCTTTGTTTCTAGCTGAAGGCTCTTCATGTGCTGTAACGATATGGTCCAGGTAATTGGAAAGGAAAAATTATAAGGAATCGAAAGCTAATTCTCTACGCTTCTCTGTTTGGAACATAGAACTTCATAAAGCTATCAGCTTTAAACTGTTGTTGAGTGTAGCATGAAAAGAATTGAATAAACTGTTGAAATGTTTGATCGTGGTGTTTCTTCTTTCAAAAATGAACAAAAGAATATGTCTCGTCTTTGCATCTTCTCCCGATATGCAAGATCCAAATACTGACACCCTTGTTTTCATTTGCTGGAAGCACTGATCATAGAGGTACTCCCGAGTATCCAGGCAGAACTGTCACAATAGAGGCTGCAAAGGGGGAAGTACGATTAAGTTTTGTGTAATTACTTTGCTATACGTTTGGCAGATGCCTCCGTGTTCTGTTAATTGTTACAAACTCGTGTGCAAATGACCTGGAATGTGGTGTTTCAATGTCATCAGGCTTTTGATGAATTCTGTTCTTCTTAGCTTGAAATGCAGTTTCTGAAAGGCAATCTGACTGTCGTATTGGTTGAATTCGAGTGATGGCTAAATAACATTTCTGGGGTTGGAGTGTTCTCTGCAGAGACTTGAGATTGCTGGGCCAAATCCATAATTTTTTATTATTCTGGCTTTGCCACTTTGCAGTCAACAATGGCCACGTACTTTAGACGCAGAATACATGAGGTTTACTTCTTGGCATGTTGACTTTGAGTTGTAATATGAGATATATTATTTTATTCAATCTAATTAAATTAATTAAACCTATTGATTATATAAGAGTTTGTTATTAAATCATCAACTTATAGGATACATATCATAATTAAATAATTAAAGAGTTAGAAATTACATATATATTATTTAAAATTACTATTTCAATCTTAATATTATTAATTGAATAATATTCATAATAAAGTTATAATAGAAAAAATAAATTTAATCAACTTAAATAGTCAATATTAGTAAACATAATTGTTAAAGATTAATTAATCTATATAAACTTTTTTATCATTCAAAATAATCTTTAGGATTATAATCTTATTCAAAAAAGTAAACATAACTTAAATGTAAAACATTAGGGTTGATTGCACTATTAAAAATGAGAATAGAATGATGAAATAAGACTTATGTAAGATTGGTTCCTAATAAAGAGTTCTCAAATCACTAAACTTGTGCACCGGAGTGTTTTAGAAAGTAGACTAGTCATCAAATCAAAAAATTTAAGAGTATATCACTCAAGTATTAGTTATCTAAAAATTAGTGCCATTTACGTGCTTTCATCCTTTGTAAGTGAAGCGATGTTGATATTTGATTATGGGTCAAAGTTGATTCATTTCCAATTTGACAAACTGCGAGACACTAAATCATCAGTGTGGGAGCTGGAACCACGTCTATTTTGTCTCTGTGTATGGCTTCGTGGCATGTAAATCAAATGTTCATCGAATTCTGATTATCCTTAGGACTGGCTATAAAAAGAACGCTATCTAGTCTTGTGCTAGTATTACAACTCATTGTTTTCCCTAAAACAAGGTTTTACACATTGTAAAAGCTGCTTTGTCTCATTCCCCTCTGCTATATGCTTATGGATGCTAGTAACTGTGAGTAAATCTTCATAATCCTACTAAAATTATACAAATCCCATACTTGTTTGAATGGAAGACAGTGGGTTTCTGCTTACAAGGTTACCCGCAAGGAAGATCAACGGACTACCTTGGAGGTAGGTCTTTTCTGTTCTACAAAACAATTTGCATTATTGAATCCTACATATTATTTTATTTTCTTTCATTTTGGGTGGGTACACATTCCAACCATAATGATTCTAGTGCAGCAGTAGCAATAAAAAAATTCAAGATATTTCATCAAATTATGCAATGAAGAGATTCTATTTGTCCCCCTTTGAACTAAAGTCTTGAAGAAAATTTTCGCTTGAAGCTCCTAGAACTTTCTCACCTAGAGCTTTCAATACTTGGATAAGTATGCTTCACTTTCAGGAGTGCAGGGGAACCATTTGAGGTGTTCCTTTTTGGCCTTCACCTAAGTTACCTCTAACTCCTTGGCACACTCTTATCTAGGGTAGCTATTTCAATAGCAAGACCTTTTTGCCTAATTTCTTGCTCCTTTATTTACTGTGAAAGAGCTTTGACATTGGCTTAAGTTTTGGCTAACTCCTTGTTAGTGAATTTAATTTGGGCATGGAGAGTCTTGTTTTTTAGGTTTAGGAAATCTCTCTTATTGGCAATATATTTGATTGGCTTTGCATGCTAATAAGATCAATGGTGCTCCACTTTCAAGTAGGTGGCTAGTTCATTTACTCAAATGACATGCTACAAAATAAAAAGCCCAAATCAATGAAATTATAACAAATAGCAAGAAAACACGAAGGAGAGAGAAATAGCTTATGTGAAATGCATTCAGCACATTTTGTTGAATGAACTAGCTGTGGGGAAGGCTATGGGCCAATTTAGCATCATGGCACATCACACCCTTGCGAATATGATTGCACGCTATGTTTTCATCTTGCAATATAGAGTGCATTGGCCCTAGCGTAGGACAATTTCTTGTATAATAACTAAAAAATTCATACAAATTGAATAAATTTGAATTAAATTAAAATTTTGTGAGTCAAATTATCAAATTTCAATCGTCTAATAGAAATCTGTAAAATAATTTCTTGTATAATAATAAGAAATTCATATAAATTGAATAAATTTTGATCAAATCAAAATTTTTTATGTGTTTATAATTATCCTCTCGAGACTTATTCATGAGAACTTTATTTTGAATGAATAAGTCTTGAAAGTTACACACACATATATAAACATATATGCTGGACCGTCAAAATTCTCAAGCCATTTATTAAGCAGCCCACGTCGTGAACTGATTGGGCACACCTGAGCTTTTTGTTGCCTTTAACTAATTGGGCTTCCTTAAGCTTTAGAGCTGCAATTTTGCCTCTCTTTAGCAGTCCATTATAGAAGTTGCCTCCTCTTCAACTTGGCCTAACAAATTAATAAAAATTTGCAACCTTAACTAAACTAGGATGACTAAATTTTTCAATTCTCTCTCTGTATTGTTCTTGTCACATTTTAGATTATCTTGAGCAGAGTTCATTTCCTATCTCTTTGTTATGCAAGAGATTGCAGATCTCCAATTGGATATCTACCATGGAAGAAGTCGTTCTTCACAAGATTTCTTTCTAGACAAAAACTCCACCCCTTCAAGCTTAGCTCTCCAAACATCCCACCACCTGTGAATTGGTGAGATCCTCTCACCATCACCACATCTCACCATAATAGCAAGGATTGCTCCAACACATAATATGTTGCCTGCACTAGAAAGTAAGTTTTCCTTTCCCATAACTTGCTTCTTCTTCTTCTTGTTTTTGTTTTTTTTTCCCCTTTTTTTTTTTTTGTGGCCGCACGGTGAGTTTTCGGTGGCAGCGCGATGAGTTACTAATGGCAGCGTTGTCACAATGGCGAGCCCCTGCGATGGTGTAGACAGTTTGGCACTGGGTTTTGGCCTTCCATGTGTCTTGGAGAAAGGCGTGACGTCGGCACAGAAGAGAGCGGTGACGAGAGGTTGATGTCGCAAGTGACTTACCGAGGTTGCATTGTAGTGCAGGGCTTCCTCCCACAGTCCAATGGAGAAAGTGGTGTGGGCATGTGGTATCTCGAAAGAGGGGACACAGGCAACAATGGCAACAACCCCCGGCGGTGTCTTCCGGCGGTTGAAGCCGAAGAGCGACAATGGTGACGTTGGCGAGCTTTTGAGGACACTAAGTGTCTGCAGAGTTGAGTTCCCAACCAGTGGTAGCAAGCGGTGGCGAACTTCGAGAGATTGTGGCCGCGCGGCTCTTTGGTGCCGGAGTAGGTTGTGGTGCGATCGTTGGGCATCGGGCTTCTTCCCTCTGGCGACGAGGCAATGCATCAGTGGTGTAACACACTGCGTTTAGAGTGGAGACTGCAGCGGATGGCAGCGCAGAAGCTCTGTCAGGGTGGTTCGGACGACGGTGCATGGTGGAGACACGGCAGCTGTGGCAGTGCTAGGTTTGGAAGATTTGGTTGGACAAAGTTGTAGAAGCGACCAGGGTTGACTTTACGCAAACGGAGGTGGTTCCCAGTGGTGGCAGTTTCCAGTGGCGGTGGTGCACATGCATGTTTTCTGGCGATGAGGTGTAGACGACGGAAATCGCAGTGTTGATTTGGAGAAAGGGAGGCGACAGCTATTTAGGGGTGAAGACCATGGACCGGAGAACGGGAGAAGAAGAAAATGGAAGTAGGACCATGTTTGGGGATGACTTTCTGGGCATTTGAGTATAAGGCTTGAATTAGTCCATGTGTACCGTTTAAACTTAAATTTTAGGTATTTGAGCACCAAGTTTAATTTGGCCCATGTGTATTAATTTAACTTGAATTTTGGGCCTTTAAGTATCAGATTTAATTTTTTCTATGTATATCGGTGAGGTTTAAATTTTAAATCTTTGAGTATCAAACCTAATTTAGCCTATGCATATTGTTTAAACTTGAATTTTAGGCCTTTGAATATAAAGTTTAATTTAGCCCACACATAGCATTTAAACTTGAATTTTGGGCATTTGAGTACTAGGCATAATTTGACTCATATGTACTGTTTAAACTTAAATTTTAGGCCTTTGAGTATCAGGCTTAATTTAGTTCACGTGTACCGTTTAGGCTTGAATTTTGGGCATTTGAATATCAGGCTTAATTTGCCCCATGGATATCATTTAAACTTGAATTTTAAGCCTTTGAGTATCACGTTTAATTTGGCCTATGTGTAACGTTTAGGCTTGAATTTTGAGTCTTTAAGTATCAAATTTAATTTGATCTACATGCAACATTTAAACTTGAATTTTAGGGTTTTAAATACCAAACTTAATTTGGCCAACGCTTATTGTTTAGAATTGAATTTTGAGTCTTTAAGTACCAAACTTAATTCAATCCACGCATATCATTTAGGTTTAAATTTGGATTATTGAGTATTAGGTAAATGTGACAATGGGCCGGGTTGAGATTTGGCTGTTACACGTGACCTATTGACCTAGACTTAACTTGAATATTTTTGCAGGTCAGAAAATATGACACAAACCTGACTCGCCAATTTCATAGGTTACTCGAATCTGACCTATTTAATTTGAACCCGCCAACTCGCCAACAAAAAAATTATTTTTTAATTAAAATTAATATTTAATGTTTTAAATATTTACAATTTTACCAATTAATTTTTTATATTTATATAAATATGTATTAAATTATTTAAAATATATTCGCTGGTTCTCGAGTCCGCAATCAACCCAACGGATCAATTTAAAGTTGAGCCATTTATCTTTCGAGTTCATGGGTCTAACTTGATTTTAACTTGAATTTGCAAAAGTTTAACCTAAAACTCACTAATTTTGAGTCAGGTTCCAGTAAAAAATTGCCACCCCTAGGACCAGACTTAATTTGCCCAATGTGTGCCGTTTAAGCTTAAATTTTAGGCTTTTAATTACCAAGGTTAATTTGGCTTATGTATACCATTTGGTCTTAAATTTTAGGTATTTAAATACCAAACTTAATTTAGCTAACTAGTATCATTTAGGTATGAATTGTGGACCTTTAAGTATTAGGTTTAATTTGGCCCACATGTACCATTGAAGCCTAAATTTTGGGTTTTCAAGTACCAAGTTTAATTTGGTTCATGTGTACTATTTTAGCCTGAATTTTGAGCCCTTGAGTGTTTGGAGTTTTAATCCCGTTGACACTTATTGACCTTACTTTACTTGAAGAATCTTTCTTCTTTGCCTCATGCATCTTATAAAGTTTGAAATTTGAGTGATTTATAATACAACTTACTTGTCCATTCTCTATTTCATTTTTCAAAATCTAATCTAAATTTTCTTTGCTTTCGTTTGCAGTCAATATCATGGTGCATTTCAAGAATAGCTTTTCTTCCCTAGGTATATAGTACTTAGTTGTCCTTGATGAAGTCCATTAAGAAGGATATGATTCTAACAGTTCACACCCCCCTTATCAGTCGTTCTTGGCCTAAGTTCATAGTTGCCCATCGGATGGACAATTGGACCCAGGAAATTCCATTCAACAAGACCTTGAAGGCATGGACTTTGTAGTTGACTCATTGTCATCATGCTGTTAAGCTAGTTTTGCTACCGACTTTAAGGTGTTGAATGATCGAAAGGAAGGCTAAGTGAGGGGATGCTTCTCCGTTCACTAATGAATTCCAATTCATCAAGGGTTATTGAGAATGAGTAGAAGACGTACTTGATCGATGCAAACACAAGCTAAATGCAGCCTAAGTTTATGATGCAGTCTATGCTTTGTTGTTCACTTATGACCGTAACTTGAACATCTTACGGGCAGTTTACGAGTCATGAAGTCCATCTACCAACACACTTTTTATCTTTTATGGAGAGATGTCTATATCTCTCTATGACTTACAGAGGTTGGCAGGGCTTTTGATCCATAGGAGACTTTATGATGAGGTTGTTTCAAGTGCGAAGGAGCTTATAGGTGTTAACAGGCAAGGCAAGAGATATGTTTCCTGACCTTGTTAGTACTTATTCTATGCTTACCATATTCTTCATGGAAGCCCGGATGATGCTTGAGCCCCTTCAATTTCTGTTGGAGATTGAATCAGTTTTTGGTGTAGAAGAGAAATAAGGTATGCTGCACCTTTTGGCTAAGAGGGAGAAGATAGTCTACCCTAGATCTACATGCTACCCCTTTGGCAAGATTAGCACACATGAGCTATGGTCATTTGTTGATGAGGAGTCATTTTCATACCTTAACATCAGTGGGAATTTCAGAGTTGATATGTATTTGGCAACATTCCTAGCTTGCTAGCTCTTTTTTTTGCTTCTCTGATTGAAGATGTCGATTTCATGTGGCTAAGCAGCTTTAAGATTGCAAGCGTCATGGCAACTAAAAAGGTAGTGAGCTTGGTAATACTCATGCTAACGAGCATTTATCAATGTTTGGGCAAAGTTACACACTCCTAAAAGGTTTCACAGGTGTATTCCCCATTTCTACTTTATTATGTCTATGTGTGATCCACGCACTACTTTAAGACTCATTATTTAATTTGTAAAGCGGTAATAGTTTAAAGATGATTATGTGCTTTAGTGAAGATAGGGCAAGATATAATAACCCATGTGACGTGCGTCGAATGATCTACAGAGGTGAGCTCTTTAGTTAGATTGACATTATGATCACCAAGCAGAACGACATTTCATACATTGATGATGTCAGTCATGAGAGATCTAAAGACAAGTATTTTGCTTCCATTCGTTTAGGTTATCTTTCACTAAGGTAGGACAATTGGTTTGCTGTTAAGCCTTATAGCCCACACAAGTTTAGCAACCAATTTGGATACTATTAGGAGATTCTTGGGATCCTTACACATGATGTTTGTGAGACTTCTCTAAAAGAAAGCTTGTATTTTTGGAGGGTTTCTACTTTGTCCGACTTGAGGGCCAAGGCATGCTTCCCTCACACACTAGTAGTTGTGAGGAAATTTCATTGCAAGACCTATAGGGAATGGTGGACTAAAGTCTATAGTAGCAGCTTTGAGGAGCATGTCGTGAAGCTATGGATCATTCTATCTCAAAGTGATGTATGCGATGGGGGAAGCTCATCTCCTAACGTTTGAAATCCCTCTTATGAACCTGCTGCCCTAGTTGTCCCCATGGAGAAAAGGCTGAGTTTGTAGATTTTGGATGACAACACTAGTAGTAATAAGAATCGTCACTGGAAAAGAGTTAGGAGACACTTTATGCCTTTGAGTTTAAAAGAAGATAGGACTTTCAACTACCTAAAGTCAATTAAGAATCTTGCTAAGGAGGTAGTTTGCCATTTTTCTTTTCTATCATTTCCTTTTCTCTTCTTTTCGCCTAAAATTCTCCTCTTTTTTCCCTTTTGGAAACGATGACAAGGGTTTCATTAGTAGCCATCAACTTGTCTTAGAGTCAAATCTTTCGGACATGGTCTTACCCAACAACAAGGCACCAAAGGGAGCTTGTACCTTGAAAGAGGATAAGAAGACACCTTTCCTTGTGGAGGCCTTAGTGTTTAAAGTCGATAAGTTCTTTCATAGCCATGAGATAGAGTTCCTTCATAGATTGTGGTTGAGTCTCCACGAGAGGTTTTTCATCTCATTTATTCCCATAAGAATAAGGTTCTGCTTGTTCTTAAGTCCATGAGGCGCTTTGACCTTACTAATGTGTCCCTCATAGAAGATTTTTGGAAACGTTATTTGCTAGGGCCATAGCTTATAATAAGGTAAGATTTGCAGCAACTGAGATGCTTACTAAAGAGGTCTTTGCCTAATAGTTGAAGGATGCAGAGGCTCAGCTTCAAAAGGCTTTGAACGATGAAACTGATGGAGCTAAACAAGTTGAGCATTCCGAAGCAGAGTTAAAGAGCGTTAATGAGCAACTTGAGCTCTTACGGAGTTATTTGCATCTCTTGCACAGGAAAGGGAATCTCTTCAGAAGGTAGTAGCAGAGGTTGGTGAGAGACTATTGTCATACAGTTTATCAAGCCTTTAAATGGTCTAGTTATGAAGACCTTCCATACTGCTAAAGAAGATTTGGTAGTAGCCAAGGATGAGTTGGAAAGTTTGAATCCTTTTACTTAGCTTTGCCAGGATTATTCTATATCTTAGTTGTTAACATTATCCTTTTGTCAAACATTATTCTCAATTTTTATTGCGTTGCTTTTTACGTCCTTTGGCTTGTTGATCTATATGCCCCTAGCAATTGCCATTTTATGCAATGAATTAGAACATGACCTATCATAAGCTCGTAACTGAATTTAGAGAATATCCATGTTGCCTACGTACCTAAGAATGGAATCAAGTTATAACATAGTTTAGTCACTTTGAATTTGTGAGATGTGAAGCCATTCACAGTTTATACTCTTGTGGGTGAAGAGTAATTTATAGTTTAGGCTTGTGTGTTGGAAGCACTTTAATTTGATTTAAGTTGGCAACCTGAGATCATGTTAAGGAACTTTGATTTGAGTTTGATAGTTTATGCTCATGTTAAGGAAAATTTGAATTTTTTTTTCTTTCTTTCTTTTTCTTTTTTTCTTTTTTTTTCCTTCAAGTATAATACTTCTTCAAAAATTTTCTGTTGACTAGGCCAACTCTTATGCCATATTGATAGTTTAACTTAAAGGGACTGTTTGTGTAGACCTCTTTGACAACACATGGTCCATTCTATTTAGAAGTAAACTAGTTTCTAATGTGGTGAGTAATGATGATAGGTCTCTTTACGGTAAGCACCAAGTCCCCAACTTAAAAGGATCAAACATGCATTTGTTTGTTGAATGGCTTAAATAGGGGAGCTTGATAGCACTCGAGTTTTTGTTGCTTATCCAGCCTTTTCTAATCAAATGCTTCCAATTCTTCAAGATTCAAGTGAGCATTCCCCTCCTTTATCAACCTTTTTTGTATGGTGATTCGTAAGGATGGAATTTATTGTTCAAGTGGGATAATAGCCTCAGCACCATAAACAACAAAGTTTATCTTCTAAATGGGAATCTTGTAAGTGGTTTGATAGGCCCACAAAGCTTCTCTAATCCTTTCATACCAATGCCTTTTTAATTTTGACATTATCTTTTTCAACAAGTTACATAAAGTTTTGTTAAAAGCTTCTGCAAAACTGTTGGCCGGGAAACGATTCAGTGAAGACTTCCTCTACTTGAAGCTAAACTTTTGACATAGCTTATCCTTGTTAATAATGATGTATTGAGGATTCTATACCGATAGATGATGTTGACATGAATGAAGTCGGAAACATTTTGCTTTTTTTCTACTTTGAAAGGAATTGCCTCCACTCATTTAGAAAAGTAGTTAGTTGCAGTGAGAATGTAGAGATAACCAGTAGATGACTTTGTTATGGGTACAACGACATCCAGACCCCAAGCATCGAAAGGCAGATATTAGATGTAAAGGCTTGGGTGGTTGATGAATGAAATTGGTATGATATTGACATACTTAACAAATGTAGGCAAACTTCACGTAGTCTTTCACCATCGTCGGCCAGTAATAACCTATCCTTTTGATGCAAAAGTAAAGTTTTGGTCCAGACTGATTGGTATCACATGTCTTGGAGTGAGCTTTCTCCACTGCTTGTATGGCTCCATCGTTGCCCAGGCAGCGTAGAAACACTCCATTAAATGAACGTCTATACAAAGTGCCTTTGAAGTAGATAAAGTGAGTTGTTCGACATCGAATGTTGACTTTTCAGCACAGGTCATCTGGCTACTTTTCATACTTTAAGTATGCCATAAATGGTTGGCACCAGTCTTTGAATTTCAAGGACTTCTATAAAGTAATTTCTTCTTTTTCTTCTTGTTCTTTATCCTCAAGCACTAGAGGCAAGACCCATCTCTTGCATATCGATATGCGGTCTTCTGTTTTGGGTAAGGACAAAGTGGAGGAAGCTTGGCCAGTGCATCTACTTGCTTGTTTTCTTTCCTTGGCATATGTTGGATTGTGACGTTTCCCAGCTACCTTATAAGTATATTGACATAGTTATAGTATGAAAATAGCTCGGGCTTTTTAACTCCATACTTTCCTAATAGCTGGTTGACCACCAACCTAAAATCCCATTAGACTTCAATGTGTAGCTGCTTGATATTCATAGCTATCTCAAGTCCAATGATCAAGGCTTGATTCTCAGTGATGTTGTTAGAGTATTTCTCTACAAAAGCGAATAAGTGAGATAGGACTTCACCTTCTGATGTTTCGAACACCATTCCAGCATTAACTCTTTCTCTATGGGAGGCTCCATTAAAGTACATCTTCAACTATTAGGGTGTCCTCATCAGATAAGTTATCAGAGAGATCTCATTCGATTGGGATTGGATGGTCTACCAGCAAGTGAGTAAATGCCTATCCCTTCACTGCCTTTTATGGTACATAGACAATTTCAAATTGTTGGAATTGAAGATACCACCTTGCAAGCTCGTCAGAGAACAGGCCTTATCATGACATATTTCAATGGGTTACTTTAGATACCAAATGAACTGTATGAGCTTGGAAGTAGTGTTTTAGCTTTTGGATGGTGAAAACAAGTGCCAAACAGACTCTCTCAATCAACGAGTACTTTAATTCGTTTGGTGTTATCATCCTGCTTAGATAATACAAGACATTCTCTTTCTTTTCATCATTTTTTGATGACAATAGGGCTCCCATTGAGTATTCTTGTATAGCAATGTATAGGATCAACGAATGACCACTAACACTAAAGGCTTTTTAAGATAAGATTTAATGTTCTCAAAAGCCTTTTTGCAGGATCCATCCCATTCAAATGGAACACTTTTCTTCATGAGCTAGCTGAATGGCTGACAATGGCTTGCTAGATTTGAGATGAACCTTCCAATGCATGCCAACTTTCCTTGCAAACTTTTGAGCTCGTGAATATTTCGAGGCTCCAGCATCTTTAAGATAGCATCTATTTTTGCTGACTTTATTTCAATGCCTCGATGGTGAACAAAGAACCCCAAGAACTTTCTAGAGGCGATCCCAATTACGCACTTCAATGGGTTCATCCTTAGTTAGTACCTCCTGAAGCATTTAAAAACCTAATGGTCTTCCTTTTTCTTCAACTTCATTGTCAAGTCATCAAAATAGCATTCGATGACCTTGTGGAGCACATCATCGAAGATCTTTTGCATGGCTCTTTGGTACATGGCCCCAACATTCCTTAGGCTGAATGGCATTACCTTGTAGCAATATATGTCCTTAGGGGTGCAGAAGGTCATTAATTCTTTATCCTCGAGTGCCAGGTGTATTTAGTTATACCCATATGATCATGAATGAGAGCACCTCATGTCCTATAATAGCGTTGATCATGAGTTCAATAATAAGCAAGGGGAAATCATCTTTATAGCATCCCTTGTTTAGATCTCTAAAGTCAACACAAATCTGAATCGTTCCATTCTTTTTTCTCACCAAGATGATGCCAGAGATTCATGTGCGATATTTGACCTCTTAGATGAATCTATCTTCAATTAACTTATTGACTTCTGCTTTCATTTAAGGACTTCTGATTGGAATCGACATTGTGTTTATTTGACAAGAAGAGCCCTTTCTTTATAGATAGATGGTGCACAGCTACTTTTGGGTTTAAGCTAGACATTTCTTTATACAACCAAGCGAACATGTCCCTAAACTCCTTTAATAGCTCTATGTACATGTTAGTCTCTTCACTTGTCAGCAAGGCACTAATGTAGATTAGTTGAGAAATGCTGCTATCCCCTAGTTCATTTCTTCCAACTTGTCTACCGTATACTTAGTTCCTGCCTTCATTTAGGGTGGTGCAATCTTGACATCTTTTTCAGTAAAGTTTCCTTCCTCTCTTAAGATGATGTGATTGGACGAACTCACACTTGTCCTATCATCGTCTTCTTTGACTTGAGTTTTCGTGAAGACAATGGCTTGAAACTTGGTTCTGAGGACTTTGTTGCATGATATAACTAAGTTCGTTTGTTGTTGCATACGGGAAAGGATTGAACTTTAAAGTTTTTCATCAGTCTTTGGTGCTTTAGGGATGCCCCCGTTTGCCCTCTAATACTTTTATTTTTTGAGCGGGCTAAGTCTTTTGAAGACTGATACCTATGCTGGTTGCTTCTTAGTTGTCGAATAGTAGTCCTCCTTAATGATGCTATTGGTGGAAACTCTTCTTATAGCAATGTGGATTGAATCTCTTGGTTGCTCATACCTAAGCCTCCCTCGAGGGCTTTAACTTAATGATTTTTGTGGAAGTTTTACCAATGATGATTGCCCCTGCTAGTTATACTCAACTTTGATGAGGAATTTGTATGTCTTGGGATTGAAGCACTTTGCAATCCTTAGCTTCAGAGCCTCCAACGTTCTTGCACGCCTTCTTTAGGTGGCTAGGTATGCTAATTTAAGTCAAAAGTAGCGTTAAACCTTTGATAGCATCATCATTTGTTAATTATTTTCCTAGGTGGCTTTTAGAGGAATGTGCCTTGTTGGCTTCATCTTTCTTTGTCGGGTTACTTATTTCTCCTTCACTTGGAAACTATTGACTTCTAAAGTTCCAACATTGCTTAAACAATATTTTACATCGGTGAAGTGAGATTTGCTTTCAGTGAAAGGTTTGCAATTATTGAGAAATTTCTTCACAGTACCATTAAAACAATATTTGAAACATTGGTGCCAAGTTGAAAGAACTACACTATTCTCATGGAGCCATAGCCAATTGAGGAAGAGATTATACGATGTTTCTGCATGGATGAATTAGAACAAGGCAATTGATTCCATGTCATCAATGAGCGGCTTCATTCTTATGGTGTCTAAGGCTCTTTACCCCCTTGATTGAATCCTTAGATTATTAGGTGACTGTTTGAGAGCCCATCAATTGCGATCCCTAACTCTTTCAATGTGTGCAAGGGCAGATTGTTGAATGCTAAGCCACCATCAACTCGAATCCTGTTGACTCTCTACTCATGAACATAGCTGGTGACAAACAATGGCCTATTATGAGGTTGAGATCTCATCATCAAATTTTCGCCCGTGAAGGCTATTACAGACATGCAGTCCTCGACAAATATTTAGCTTTCTTGTGGAAGCACCTAGCTTTACTCGGGGAGTTGTTGGTTTCATTAACTCCTTTTATTTGATCATCGAGGATGACAATGTTGGCATTTGCACTATCATCTTCTAATGTGATTTTTTTTCTAGGCAAGTATGCTCCATGATCTTGTCTTTGAATATGAAACAATTGTGGATGGAGTGCCAACCAAGCGATGGTACTTGTAATATTTGGGATCATTAGTTTTCTTGACTTTTGCAAGCCATTTCATTTTTAGCAACTCAGTGAGGTTGGTCTTCAATAAGTCATCGAAAATTCCTAAAACATATGAGTTAAGGAATGCATATGATTTAGCCTGAATCTCCTTCAGAGTTGGTCTTTTTAGTTTCTAAGGAGCTTCCTTCTTCTTGGCCACCTTCTCTTTCCCTCGAACTTGAACAAACTTGGTATGTACTACCATGACTCTTTACTTGAAGATTTGGTGGGAGGCTTGCCCCTTTTTTTTTTTTTTCTTGCTTCTCTTTTAGCTTGTAGAACTCTAAGAGAGGTAGACCACTAACACCACTTGCGGCTATGCTCAGCTCTATGTTGTGAGCTTGTGTGATCAATTCTTTGAATGTTTTGGGTTGAATCCCTTGAAGGATGTACCGTAACCCTAGTGCATACCTTGTATGCACATCTCTATGCCTAAAGCTTCAGAGAATTGGTCTTTAATAGTTCAAACTTAAGTTCCTCCAACTATTGATGTAGTTAATAACCAGCTCATCTTTCCATAGATGGGTATTTATGAGCTTAATCATACTGATAGTTCGTCTTGTGTTGTATAAGCAATTGAGGAACTCGTGTTTTAGCTACTCTAGCTGTCACTGGATCCTAGGTCCAAGTCGGTACACCAGTCAAAGGCATTACTCTTTAGTGACTGTACAAACTGCTTGACTAGGTGATTCTTATAAGTTCCAACATTGTTGCACGTCTCTACAAAGTGAGCCATGTGATGCTTTAGGTTTTTCTTACCATCAACTTGTAGGAATTTAGGGGTTGATAGCCCATCGATATCTTCAAGTTGTTAATTATTACAGAATAAGGCGTGGCGTATGTTAGGGTTGACTTGGCACCTCTATCAAGTTTGTTTTTAATGGTTTCTTCAATGAAGTCTTTCAGTTGATTGATGGGGGTTGAGTTGTTAAAGGAAATTTGGAGCTCTCTTACTGTAAACTTTTTCCAGTTATCAATCGCTTGCCTAGTAGATGTTTCGGTCTCATCAGAAACTTCAAGCACCTTTCCCACTGCCCGGCTAGCTTTAGCATTATCTATCTTATCCATTAGCCTTGAAATTCATGAATCTTGCTCTTAGATGTGCTTGGCCAATCATTCGATGACTTTGGTTAATGCAACAATTTGGTTTTCCAGACTTAAGGTGTTGATCATCATGACTAGCATCATGTTTGAGGTAGATGAGGTGTTAGACTGAGGGGTGCAAAGTCATCCTTGTTGCATTCATTTGCGAAGAGTGGATTGTCGATAGCCTTAGGGAGAGAAGTTAGCTCGAAATATGTTAACCGTCCTGCCACACTCCAAGTGATAGCATCAGTGCCCCTTGCAGCAGCCTCAATGGCAATTAAGATAACAACCTTGGAAGATTTTCCTTTGTTGTTGGCTATGATGACTTGTTTAAAATTTAATGAAACTTTTTTGGACTTTAAAGAAGAAAGAAATTAGAACTAGAAAGGTCCCACTAAGTGTACTAGAAATTTGTAGGACAATTTCCTGTATAATAATAAGAAAATTAGTACAAATTGAATAAATTTGGATCAAATCAAGATTTTGTGGATCTTATTCTCTAACTCTAATCCTTTGATTCTTCCTTCAAGAACGTTGCTTGAATATTTGAACAATCTTTAAGGAAAAGGCTTGTACTTGATCATTTTTAAGGGTTGTTAGGTCTTTAACAACGTTGATGTTTAAGTTTAGCACCACGGTCTTGGATTAAACGTTAAAATTTAAAGACTTCATGAATGATACTTTGAATTTGATGACGAACTCCTTTAATTTGTAGAAGAACATTTTGAATTTAATGATGAACTACTTGAATTGTTCTTGGAATTCTTGTCTTCAAGTGTTCAACTGCTTCAGCTCTATCTTCCACTTTCTCCCACTCCATGGGATTTAACTTTTATTTATTATTGTAGGAAAGATGGTATGACTACATCAACTTGCTGATGTAGTGTAATTTCATTGGTCATTATAACTTATAATCTATCGAAAGATTTAACCAGTAGGCTTAATCTTGTAGAATTTTTATCTCTTAAACCTCTAATAGTATTTCACCACATGATGTCATTTGATTGACTGATTAAAATATCAATTATTTATTTATTTATTTTAAAAATTATATTTATTTAAATTTCTAAATAAATTGAAATTTATTTAATTAATATTTTGATGTCATATTTTTTTATGTGGCATTATTTAATTGGACACAAAATTTTCATATATTTACACTTAATACGTGGGATGAGGTGGATTGTGAAGGAGGAAGTTGGGATGAAAGGATAGGACTGATAGAGAGAGGAATAGTTTGGGACTGAGTAGTAGAGGGCTTAGGAGGTTGGACAAGAGGGGGATAGGAGTAGGGGTAGTCTATTTTGTGGAGGAAAGGTGAGAAGTCGAGGGAGAGGGGGTAGAGGTGATATTCACTAGGGCCAGTTAAAAATCCCCATCGTAGCAAGGAACGTCTATTGAGCTTGGGGTTGGTGAAGCTTAAGCTTGTTCAAGAGCTAGTAGGACTTTAATAGGAAAATGAGAAGGGGAGGTAACAAGAGGAACAACATCCTTCTCCTCCTCATTCTCTTCTCTCTTTCTCTTAACTTTGCATTGGCATCAAGTCTCAGCAAACAGCCCTCTCATCATGTCATTTGTAAGACAAAAGCACATAAGCAAGAACATTACCCAATTTACAAAATAGAGAAAACTCACCAAACTTGCTGCGTAGGTCCTCATGACCACTTAAGCTAAAAGTAAATAGAATCCTAAAATCAGGCACTACTTCTAGGTTTATTTAGAGTTTATTTAAAGTGTAGATTTTCACTACAACCTCAGGGGATAGACTTTTTGGGAAGTTTAGGGGAGACGGAGGGTCGGGCCGAAAAACAATGGAGAAATCCTAGACTTTAGAACCCATCAAAAGGAAATACTTTCTCTTCTAACCTTTGTTATTGTTGGAAGGAACATGCTTTATACACTTTGTGCTTGAGCGAGGGCTGAGATAAAATATCCCAAGCTCAACAGCCATTAATGTACATAAATAAAAGAAAAGCTTAGTTGTGGGTTTGATAAGTGCATGTTTGCAAAAATCAAAAACCTCTGAGCATACGAAAAGAGTTGAGAGTTGTATTAACAATTTTTTGAAAGACTTAGCAACATCAATATAAAAAAGTGGAAGAGGAAAAGTGAGTTATATCTTAAGTTGGATAAAAACTAGAATATAACCTTTAGTGGGGGCTCTATGAGGTACGAGACAATTCATGGGGAATACATATGCATGGTCCTTTGGAATCCTAATGGTATCAACGTATTTGGCTATCATATCTTTATTATATTTACTCTTTGTTATTTCGTCACAAGGAGATTTAGCGAACATAGTTACTAACGTTTGTAAAAGGAAGAAAGAAGAAAAAACAACTTGGGAAAGAAGATTGCAAATGAAACTTGCAAATGAGAGTTTTTTTCATAATGAAATAGCTAAAGTGGTTTCATATAGGAGGGAAAGATTTATATAAAAGTAATGGTAGGAATATAGGCTGCACATGTGTACGAAAATCATAAGGCATTAGAATAAAAAATGTTGTCAAAAAACAAAAAGCCTGTGCAAGCATTTAATAAACAAGACCCTCGACATGACTAGTATCTTAGAATATGAGACGACTCAGAATAGCAAACAGAAAGGATTTCACCTTATGGATCTAGAAAGTCATAACCGACTTGACAACAACATGATTACAAAGAAAAAGATATGCAGCTCAGGGACGATCAAAAATGCAACCTGGCTACTGAGGTTTCAATAATGCACGATACCTCTAAGCTTGGCAAAAAGCTTGTGGATTAGAGCTCTACTAGAGCTCAGTATTCCTTAGTTCAAGAAAATATTTTTTGAAAAATAGCTCAGGCACATAATCTCCTTATGAAATAGTTGCCCATCCCAAGCCTCCACAATAGCAGCCTCCACCACGCCTTCTAATACAAGCTGATCTAGGCAATCGTGAAAGCTATGCTAATAACCTTGTTGTAGGTATTCAGCCATCAAAGATTGAAAGGCAGAGGAATTATGATAATGTGTGAGCTCATCCTCCCAAAATTTCTTAAGGTATTGTTGTCCATTGGGACTTGACGATTACTTAGACTCCAAGCTCTTGTAAGTAGCCTGGCATTTTCATAGTTCCTTAGATAGTTGACAATAATCTTCAATGATTCCCTTCTTTAAGCTCATCCAAAGTTTTGCATCTCTTAAGACATTCATCCAACCCCAAACAAGCACCATCAAATTGTAATTGGAGATGTTCCATTTGTTTATAAAAAAAGAGGTCTATATTTAGCCTCCTATAAAGTTCAATATATTCTACTTAAAACTACACAGCCATGAAAAGCATCAATAGTTGCGAAAACCTTTTTACAATGGAAACTAAAATGAGTACAGAGATACCTTCTTAAAGAACAAATAGAAATAAGAGAAGTGCTTAGGCTAGCCATGAAGATAAAGCTAAGAACTCCAAATAATTGATTGTGAATGCAATAAATGCAAACGGTCATCCCTTATTTATAGTATCCCAACAAAAAATAAGAAACTAAAACAAGGAAGGAAAGAGGTGATGTGTGATAATATTATTCATGACAACAAACCTAGCTAAGTAAACTTCTTTTCTTAGCCTAGGTGGTAGCACCTAGCAAAGGGCCATTGGCCTAACTGTAGGTTGGATGTTGACGATAGCCTATGTTGGTTGTAATATCATATAAATAGTAATCATCCCTCTCTTGTAAACACATATAAGTTACAAGGAGTTTTTATTAATTTTGAAAGTATTTATTATTTTTGACAAATTATTATTTTTGCTAATAATTCTTAGATAAGAGCGTTTAAAAACAAAACCACATCATAATTACTATTTATATTATTTTTTAGTGTTTGAAGCAAATTCACCTGTCATTTTCATCCAACTTACGTCTAATTACAGCACACGTAAGTGCATTAGCAGGAGCTGATTCTAAGGCATTAGACAAGGGTGGTGCTCTGTGTCCATGGTATAACAACTCATGATTGCGGGCTTTTGAAAAATTTTCACTGGCACTTATGAAGGCATGTAGCCACCAATTATATCTAGCAAGATTAATTATGACTTGGAAAGCAGTGAAGATGACATTAAACTATGAAAGTAAGTGAATGAAAATTAACTTAGTAAATATCAATATTAGGGATTACCACTAAACAATCTAATAAGACAAATTCCCTGGAGAATATCTAGATTTGAATTCAAGAATGTTAATATATAAGTTTTGTCAACTTAAAACTTCGATTCAATTTCTCCTCTCGTCAGTGGATGGATATAATTCTGTCCAAGTCAGACATCACTAAAATAGCATAGAATTCCACGAGATTTCTGAACAGGTAGACACATAGACACACATATATGGGTTTAGGCTCAGCATTCCACTGAACCATTTGAAAAGACCGAAAGGGCAAAGAAAAAGAAAAAGAAAAAGAAAAAGAAAAAGAATAATAGACCTGGAACCTGAATTATTGAAAGCTACTTAATATGGCAAATCGTATGTCAGATTCTGAGATTTAAATATGGTTGTCTTCTCGATCACAATTAATTTTGAAATGTTCAGATTCTTGTCAGCAAAATATTTGACGTCTGCGATCGTGAATTCTTAATAATATATACGTCTGCGACTGTGATTAATGTGTGTCGACGTCAGAAGGATCAGTTCGTTGGAGAGATGAGACATTGAGCACTACTCAAATTATGATTTCTTGTTATAACATTACTACGTCACACTAATTGATTAGGGTGGTTCATGAATATTATTCCCCAATTCATTTTCCTGCCATTCGGTCAGTGGAAATGGCTTTGTGAGCGTGAGGACAAAAGCCAAACTCCCCATTTGGAATCCAAGGACGAAGCACCAAGTGTTTCTTTTTTTTTTAAATTTTTTGAAGTAATATATTTATTTTATTTTATATATATACGACCTCCATTGTAATTTCAAAAATATGTGCAAGTATGTGAAAATCACGCTGGGAGCATAAAAAGTAAACTTCTAAGTTCCAAATTCTTTGTTCTGAGAATCGTTCACTATCTATCAATACTATCATAAATTAATACACATAGCAAGCGTATATTAGTTGGATCACAAGGATAGAGAATTTTGAAGGCAAATATTTTATTCCCATACGTATTATAAGTTGCTGTTTGACAGACGTGACTTCTCAACATCCATTATTAGAACTCAATAAAGGGTCTTATTGTAATCGTGCACATAGATCTGGCTAACAAGATTCCTACACGCAACAATAACAATAAAATCAAATATATGTGAGTGTAGTTTAATGATGTCTAATCCAACATTTAAAGTACGAGATACTGCATTTACTTTCAATCCCGAAATGAAGATTTCCCACGCAATAATAGCAATAACAATTAAATATATGTGGGTTTAGTGTAGTCATATTTATTCCAACATTTAAGATACAAAATATTGCATTTACTCTCTATCGTGAAATGAGCTTGAACTCAAGACCCCGTTCTTAAGGTATTGAATTGATAACCACTAAGTCATAATCACACACCTGATAAAAAAATTATTGACTTCAAATTTGTTGTTCCAACATTTCAAATAAAAGGTGGTAGGTTCGGATTCCTGCCAACACTGGTGGATGCGTGCGTTGGAAAAAAAAAATTGAGCCTAAAGAATAATTGGCACAGAATCCGTACGCACTTAGACTGATTTGGCTCCGCGAGATAATACGTCACCCTTTGTTTTGTGGAGACGAATAGTATTTTCTTTCTTTCCATGCTCCTGGTGGGTGGGTAGGTGGGGAGGCGGGCGGGCCCATATATATATATACACATGTATTATGGTTGCTTTGAGGAATTAGCGGTGGCATGCACCATGCAAAGGTCTTAGGAGTAACTTTATCAAAAAAAATAATGTAGATTTCCTCATTCTTTATTCGATTTTGTGTATAAAAGGGCACAAACCCATTTTTGTTTACCCCATGTAATGGTTGGGTGTTTGCGTAGCAGAATATATAACATATACACGAAGAAGAGAGAGAAAATGGGTGACCAAAGCCTATGGGGGATTATTAGTGTAGCTTTCAACAAAATGAAGCCTTACATGGCTATGATTGCCCTGCAATTTGGTTTTGCTGGCATGCACATTATTTCCCTTGTTTCTTTGAAGCGTGGGTTCAGCCATTGGATTTTTGTTGTGTATCGCCATGTAGTTGCTGCCCTGGTTTTCAGTCCTGTTGCTTATTTTCTTGAAAAGTATGACGTCACTCACTCATTCATCTTCAATAATATTTCTTGACGAGCTAATTGATGTTTCTTTGCACATTTGTTTCAGGAAAGTAAGGCCTAGGATGACAAAATCCATATTCTTCAAGATACTGGTGCTTTCCTTCTTGGAGTAATGCTCTCAGTTGATTAAGGACTTCATATATATGCCATATTATTGCAAATACAAATCATATGTATATTATGTGTGTGTGACCACATAAAAGACTAAAATAAATGTTAAAAATTGATGGAACTCCATAACTAATATTACATGTCGAAAAGATTCCATTGCTAGCGATTTCTCTCTGCCCTCCTATATATCTATTACCCTTGAAATTTAAATAATTATTGATTAAATTGTTACATGTACACATACATGAAGCAGCAGTGTTTTTAAAATTGGGCTGTTTTCAAAACTAAATATTTTAAATTATATAATATTTTATATATATATCTATATGCATGCATGTATATACACACACTACTATTGAACTAATTTTAAAATAAATATAATTTAATTTAACATTACATTAAATGATGGGTTTAGATGCCGTGATGGATTTGTTGATGTCTGAAAATCGTGATAAACTTTGTAGGCCTGTTTTGGACCAGAACTTGTACTGTATTGGGATCCAATACACGTCTGCGACCTTCGAATCCGCCGTCGTTAATGTTCTCCCCGCCGTCACCTTCATCTTGGCCCTCATTTTCAGGCACAACACTACTCCCCTTCACTTGCCTCAAATCCCGTGAATCAAGCACGATTCAAATGTGTTGTAACATGCATTAAATTGATCCCTCAGGTTGGAAAAGGTGAATCTGAAAAGGACGAACAGCTTAGCTAAGGTCATCGGCACGTTAATGACCGTAACGGGAGCCATGCTCATGACTCTGTACAAAGGCCCCGTGATCGATATCTTATGGTACTCCCACCGCAGCAGCCACCACGGAGCCGCCAGAGCCTCCGTCGGCCAGCACTGGCTCGCCGGCACTATGATGTTGCTCTCTTCTGTCGTGGGCTGGTCTGCCTTCCTCATATTGCAAGTAATCTAATTTTATCTGCACCTGCTTTCGATAAACAATTTAATTTTCATTATAGTTAATGAAAATTTCAACTAATTTGAACAGAACAAGACGTTGGAGGAGTACCCCGCAGAGCTGTCTCTGACATCTTTGATTTGTTTAATGGGGGCCGCAGGAGGTGCAGTGGTGGCGGTGATAATGGAGCGCCGCAAGAGCGCTTGGGCTATTGGTTTTGATTCCAGGCTTCTAGCTTCTTCCTATACTGTGAGTGAGAGGATGTGGCGGTTATGTTTGTAACCCAAATTTTCATGCCACAAATATTATATTATTAATTATATCGTTCAATTAATATTTTTTTAAAATTTAAATTTAAATTATATATATATATATAACTAATTAATTATTTTTCAATTATTATATCTATTCACAGTCAAATCAATATTCATATATATCACACATGTACTTACATTTATTTTTATTTATATCTTAAAATATAATTATTATCTATATAAATTATCACATTATTCAATTATTATTATATATATTTTTAAATAAATTATATTATTCACACCTTTAAAACTTTAATTCCAAATATACCAGTATAACACTGACAGTGTTGTGCCATTTATGTCAGGGCATTGTTTGCTCGGGAGCTGCGTACTACTTGCAAGGAGTAGTGAACAAGACTCGAGGTCCGGTGTTTGTGACGGCATTCAGTCCTCTGTGCACCCTCATCACTGCGGTCTTGGGAGCCCTTGTTTTGGCTGAGCTACTTCATCTTGGAAGGTATAATATATCTCATGCGCGCTTGGACTACCAAAATATATTTCATCTGGTCTTATATGTGGATTTCAATGGCAGCTTGATTGGAGCAATCATCATAATTTGTGGGCTTTACTGTGTGCTCTGGGGCAAAAGCAAAGAGAATTCTGCGTCAGACAAGCTCTCGGTTGGTGACAGCGCAGCCCCCGAATTGCCTGTAGTGGACAAGACTGTTCAGAGCATTAATGTTGATGCAGACGTCATTGAAGCTTCTGGGATATCCCTGGTTCATCAGAAGAATCCCACGCAGGCGGACCCATGAATCGAAGAGCAAGAAGCATTAAATTCTATCATCTTTTGTATTGAGATTTTGATGGTCAAGCAATATGAAAATATAGTTTTACTTGTGCCAGACCCCAAATCACCTCCGTTTTTGTCAAATTCTAATACACTGCTAAAAGGTATAGGTAAATGATAATGAAAGACATAAATTTGATGGAAGGCCTACGTTCAGCCCAGCCCGTCCAAGTTTTAGAATAGAACCCTGTGATGTTGCAGGTCACACCGTGATTGGTTAGAAGTTGGGCTAATCATCAACTGAATTGTCCAGCTGGATGACCAGATGCTCACTGCTGCAGCGCGACCAAGTTACAACCTAATGAAACAAGGGTCATAAGAATTTCTTGATTTTATTTCCGCTTTTAAGTCGTCGATTCTGCTCTGGTTAATCTGGTCTCTCACTCATCTGGGGTATGATATCTGCTTCGGATTGAGTGGGAGAAACACGAGGTATACGGGATGAAATAGCGATCGGAAATTCAAGATCATCCGATCAACAGTTGGCTAACGTATTAATTATTCAAGGAAATGGCGGGTGCTTATTCGGATACGGATCGCTGGTCGGAAAGATGAGACATTGAGCACTACTCAAAATATGATTTCTTCTTCTGACAACATTACTATGTCACACTAATTAATTCGGTTTGAGCAGGTCGTGAATATTACCCAATTCATTTTCCTGTTATTCCGTTAGTGGAATTGGTTCTTTCGAATGTGTGAGAGTGGGGACAAAAACCAAGCCCACCATTTGGAATCCGAGAATGAAAGCACCAAATGTGTTTTTTTTTTTAAAAAAAAAGTCTTTGAAGTGATATATTAATATTGATTTCATCCATATACAACCTCTATTATAATTTCCAACATATGTTTTTAAGCACGTGAAAATCACACTCGGTGCATAAGAAGTAAAATTCTAAGTTTCAAATTCTTTGTTCCGAAAATCTTTCACTATCTATCTATACGATCATAAATTCCTACAGGTGACAAGTGCGTATTAGTCGAATCACAAGTATAGAGAATTTTAAAGGCAAATATTTTATTCCTATTGCGTAACATGAGTAGCTGTTTGACAGATGTGGTGTGACTTCTCGGCATCCTTTATTAGGACTCACTTAATGAAGGCTCTTTAAATTATATACATAGATATAGATCTGCGGCAAGAAGACTTACCACGCGCAACAAAGACAATGAAATAAAATTTGTGTGAGTATGGTTTAGTGACATGTATTCCAACATTTCAAGCACTAAATATTGCATTTACTTTTTACTCCAAACGAACTTGAACTCAGGACCTCATACTTAAGGTATTGAATTGACAACCATTAAACCACAACTCCAAATTTGTTGTTCTTACATTTCAAATAAAAAGGTGGTCGGTTCAGATTCCTGCTAACACTGGGTGGATGTGTGTGTTTGAAAAAAATTGAGCCTAAAGAATATTTAAGACCCCTTTGCGTCTCCTGAGTGTTGATTAATATCCAAATGGTGCATAACCTTGCCATTTTAATTTCCTATACTATTGGAGCAATTTTTGTTAGAAGAACACCTTATCATCTAGAACACAGTCTTGCTTAGTCCAGGTGATCATAGACCACTAACGCATTATAAGGTTTTGCTCTTGCAGATGAGGAATTAAGCTCAGATATCACAGTCGTAAAAGGTTGCTCGAGTTGGCTTATAGACGTGTCTTCTTGAGTTCATGTCTAGCCAAAAAAAAAAAAAAGCTACCTTCTTTTAATGGAAATTGTAATAGAGAGTAAGCTTGGCACAAATTTTGAAAAAATAAATAAATATAATTATTTTATTAAATAATATATTTAAAAGTGTAAATTACAATTCTCCACAAAAGAGTTATGTGCCCTAAGTAGGCCCTAGTTAGTTGTATTCAGAGCGGAGTGATTTCAGATTGATTACCTATGAATTAATTTTAAATCTCTTGGACTACCTTTTTTTGTTATTTTAGTAAAAAAGACAAGATGAAAACAGACCATAATCTATATTCTACATACATAAAATTAAACTATACATGATTAGTTCATGAAATTGGATATATTAACAATCAGAAAAGATTTACAATTAATAATTGGTACAGGATCCGTGCGCACTTAGACTGATTTGGCCAACAAAAATATGTTCCTTAAATGCAATTATCTGAAAAGAAATTGCATGCATGCATTCTACGGATACACACACACACAATAGTGAGGTTAAACGCACACTAAACTGATATTAGTATACTAATCCAGTAAGCATGATTTAGAAACAATTAAATATAAGGTCTTTCCCCAAAGAAATGAATCAGTCATGTAAGCCATTTTCAATGACAAAAGTGTCCACTCATCATCCACGTAAAATTAAGAGCGGATAAGAAGCCCTCCGTACCTCCGTTTCAATTACAGATTACACTAAATTAAAAACATTTGTTAGTCGAAAGAATTTTTTAACCCACTCCACAAATAATACATCACCCTTCCTTTTATGGAGACTAATGGTCTTTTCTTTCTTTTTTATTGTTCTTGCAATCTTCTTTCACCACACCAGTGGTAAGGGTATATATATATATATATATACATATATAGATATATGTAGGGTTGAAGAATCAATGGTTCGGATTGCAGTTGCATATTGGTTTGATGGATAAGGATTCATAAAGGAGAACAAGAAGTTAGTGGCAGCATGCATAGGTGTAGCTGTATCAAAGAGGATAATGTAGATTTCCTCATTCTTTATTCGATTTATGCTCCGCTTTTGTGTGTAGAAAATGCGATAGTTGGGTGTGTAGAAGAACATATGCACATATACACCAAGAAAAGATTGAAATATGGGTCCATTTTCTTCAATGCTTTCCTTCTTGGAATAATGCTCTCAATTGGTTAAGGACTTCATATATTTACCATATTATTGCAAATACAAATCATATGTATATTATGTGTGTGACCACATTAAAGACTAAAAATAATGGAACTCTACAACTAATGTTACAGGCCCCAAGAGATCCCATATTGTGATCAATTTCTTTGCCCCTCCTATATATTCATTACCCTTGAACTTCAAATAATTACTGATTAATTTGATATATACATACATACATACATATATGATGGATTTGTTAATGTCTGAAAATCGTTACAAACTTTTTAGGCCGCTTCTGGACCAGAGCTTGTACTGTATTGGAATCCAATACTCGCCTGCAATCTTTGTACGTATCCGCCACCGTTTTCTACCCTCCGTCACCTTCATCGTGGCTCTCATTTTCAGGTACAATAGTACTCCCTTTCACTTGCCTCAAATCCCGTGAATCTAGCACGATTCAAACGTGTTGTTACATGCATTAACTCGATCCCTCAGGTTGGAAAAGGTGAATATGAAAAGGAAGCACTGCTTAGCTAAGGCCATCGGCACGTTAACAATAGTAAGGGAAGCCATGCTCATGACTGTGTACAAAGGCCCCGTGATCGATACCTTGTGGTACTCCCATCGCAGCAGCCACCATGGAACCGCCGACCAGCAATGGCTCGCCGGCATTATGTTGTTGCCCTTTGCTATCGTGGGCTGGTCTGCCTTCTTCGAATTGCAAGTAAGCCAATTTTTTCTTCATGTGCCTTCAATGAACACTTTAATTTTCATTAAGTTAATGAAAAATTCAACTAATTTGAACAGAACAAGACATTGAAGGAGGACCCCGCAGAGCTGTCTCTGACATCTTTGATTGGTTTCATTGGGGCCGCGGGAGGTGCAGTGGTGGCAGTGAGAATGAAGCGCCTTAAGAGCGCTTGGGCTATAGGTTTTGATTCCAGGCTTCCAGCTGCTTCCTATTCTGTGAATGAGAGGACGTTGTCCTGGGATTGTAAGAATATCTGATGCTTGCTAATTATACATATATATAGCCTGAATGAAACTAACAGTATTATGTCATTCATGTCAGGGCATTGTCTGCTCGGGAGTCGCGTACTACTTGCAAGGTGTAGCGAACAAGGTTCGAGGTCCGGTGTTTGTGACGGCATTCAGTCCTCTGAGCACCGTCATCGTTGCGGTCCTGGGAGCCATTGTTTTGGCCGAACCACTTTATCTTGGAAGGTATAATATATCTTATACGCACTTGAACTAACATATAATTCCATTTGGTCTTATATGTGGATTTCAATGGCAGCTTGATTGGAGCAATCATCATAGCTTGTGGGTTTTAATGTGTGGTTCGGGGCAAAAGCAGAGAGAAATCTGCTTCAGGTAATCTCTCGTGCGGTGATGGCAAGGCCCAGGGATTGCCTGTGGTGGACAAGACTGTTCAGGGCATTAATGTTGATGCAGACGTCATTGAAGCTTCTGGGAAATCGATGATTCATCAGAAGAGTCCCTTGCAGCCAGATATATAGATACAAAAAAAAATTATGCATATGCTGTACACCAACACATTTGCCATATGGTGCACGAGAAATTAACTTTTGTTACACTTTGATAGTTTTTTCAAAGCTAAATGAAACGACTTTCGTTGGTGTACAGATTTTGACATTTGTCATACGGTGCACGAGATATTCTCATTTGTTACATTTTGATAGGTTTTATATGCTAAATAAAAGGACTTAGGCCCCATCAAGTATTTTAAAAACTGAGAGATAAATTTAAAAGGTTTGGCAATTCTTCTGGGGAGCTCGTCGTTCTCTTAGCCACTAATTTCTCAGTTGAATGCAGACATCCAACCACATTTTCTTCAACACTCCTTTAGTGCACATGCGTATATATGTGCAGATACACTCAAGCATTACTCAAGACACATCAACAAAGAGAAACCCAGCACCATGTGAAGATATATACATACATATATAGATACAAACAAATATTATTCACAGGTACAGACACAGCAAGAAACCCATCAAGAAAACAGAACTATAAAAATTAATGAGATACAAAACGTATATAATATTTCTGTAGCTTGTAGAGTTTTTTGGTATGAAATCTTAAATTAAATATAAACGAAAAGAATATAATGGGAAAAAAAAAAAAAAAAACGAAAACGGCGCTCAAGAGGGAGAAGATGGGCCCTTTCGGGATTTTATTTTCATGTAATACAAAATTTTTGACATTAATGCACTTTTGTTGCTTCCTAAACATGTTTAAGAAATGTAACCCACCATTTGTAAGTTGTAACACGTATCTACATCACCGGCTGCAGATTTTGATGCTCAAGCAATATGAATATGCAGTTTTACTTGTGCCACATCCCAAACCACCTCCGTTTTTGGTCAAATTCTAATATGTTGCTAAGAGGTATTGCTAAAATATTAACCAGAATCAGCATAGGTCTTAAACAATAATAAAAGACATAAATTTGACGGAAGGCCTATGTTTGGCCCAGCCCGTCCAAGTATTAGAATCGAACCTTGAAGATGACAGTGTGATTGGTTAGGAGTTGGGCCAATCATCAACTGAATTACCCACCTGGCTGACGAGAGGTTCACAGCTGATTTGACAAAGTTACAAACAATTAAACCTAAGGGTCATAAGAATTTCTTGATTTTATTTCCGCCTTTAAGCCGTTAAAATTCTGCTCTGGGTCCTGTGGAAAAATCTGCCCTCTCAGTCATTTGGGGCGTCATCTCTGCCTCGGATTGAGTGGGAGAAAAAAGAGGTATAAGGGGGAAAATACCGATCGGAAATTCAAGATCATCCGACAAACAGTTGGCTAACGTATTAATTATTCGAGGGAATGGCGATGTGGGTATTCGGATACGGATCGCTGATATGGAAAGCAGGGTTCCATTACGACGAGCGCCTCGTGGGTTTCATCAAAGACTACCGCCGTGTCTTCCACCAAGGTTCCTTTTTGTATATTTCGTTCTGTTATTGGTGCTAGATCTGCGTAATTCCTTTGTTTCTAGCTGAAGGGTTTTTATGTGTTGTAACGATTTGGTCGAGGTTATTGAAAAGGAAAAATTAAAAGGAATCGGAAGCCTTAAAACTTTTAGCTTTAAACTGTTCTTGAGTGTAGTGTGAAAAGAATTGAATAAACTGTTGAAATGTTTGATTGTGGTGTTCTTTTTTCAAAAATGAACAAAAGAATATGTCTCTTCTTTGCATCTTCTCCCGAAATGCAAGATCCGAATACTGATACTTGGGTTTTCATTTGCAGGAAGCACTGATCATAGAGGTACTCCCGAGTATCCAGGCAGGACTGTCACATTGGAGCCTGCAAAGGGGGAAGTATGCGTAAGTTTTATTTTTAAGGATTGTTTAATCATATTTGATGTGTGGGATTAATTATCTTTTATTTTAGTTATTTTATACTGAGTTTGATATTAATCAAAGACTTTTTTATCCTTCATAAAGAACATGCAATTAAACTTGATAAAATGGATTATCCAATCATTTAAAGTGGGCATGATATTGGTATACCGGAATGTGGTGTTTCAATATCATTTGGGTTTTGATGAATTCCATTCTTTTCAGCTTGAAATCTTGTTTCTGAATCTAAACGGCGATATCTGATTGTTGTATTGGAGGAAATTAAAACGATAGTTAAACAACATTTCTGGGATTGGAGAGTTCTACAAACGAAAAATTACTAGACTAAATACATAATCTTTTTATTATTCTGACTTTACTACTTTTCTGTAAACAATGGCTGCTTACTTTTTGATGCATAATATATGAGATTGATTTGTCATGGATTTCTAGCGCTAAGGTTGGTTGCATCATCAAAAATGGGAATAGAACGGTGCAATAAAACTTAAGGAAGATTGGTTCCTACAAAAGAGTTCCCAAGCACAGATATTTTGCAATTATCTTGGCAATTGAGTTATTTGGTATAGACTTATTGGGTAGTTTCCACTGGCTGAAAAAAAAAGGCTGTAGAATGGATCTGGTTATTGCCTGTTAGAGAATGTATCAACAAAATATTAGTTATCTGATAATTTGTGGTTTTTATGTGGTTTAATCCTTTGTAAGGAACCAAAGCTATCTTGAAATTCAAATTGGCTTAAGTGTGAGGCACTGAATCAGATGTCAATTTGAGAGGTAGAAACGTGTGTATTTTGTCTCTGTGCATGGCTCCATATCATGTAAAAAAGAACACTGTCTAGTCTTGTGCCAGTATTATAACTCATATTGTTTTCCCCTACAAGGGGGTGTCACACATTTTAAAAGCTGCTTTGTCTCATTCCCCTCTGCTATATGCTTGTGGACGCTTGTAACTGTGAGTAAATCTTCAAATTTCTAGTAAAATTATACAAATTCCATACTTGTTTGCATGGAAGACAGTGGGGTGCTGCTTACAAGGTTACCTGTGTGGAAGATCAACAGACTGCTTTGGAGGTATGTCTTTTCTGTTCTACAAAACAAGTTACATTCTTGTATCCTACATATTGTTTTTTTTTATTTTTCTGTCATTTTTGGCAAATTTAGGATTAAAATTGATGCTTTCCAACTCCTCAAGATATTTCTGAATTGTCACGTTAACTTATTTGAGCTTCTGGGATTCGCTACAATAAAGCATAATCATTTTCAGGCAAATTTGTTTTTGTATTGCTACTCAGTTTATACCCTTACAACCTTTTGCCTTCCATCATGCTCCTCCAAAAGCACATCCTGGTAAGTCCTCTGCAGTAGGACATAAATTTAATAAAATATGATACGGAACTAATCCACCAAGGCTTGTAGTTACTGATGTAGAATTTTCCTTATCTGGGATTAAAGTTCTTAATGTTTTACCTGTCCTCTTGGTTCTTCCTTCTGAACACAAATGACCCTGCTTTACTGCCTCAGTATCTCGAAATCAGGGAGAAACAGTATGATAAGAAGGCTTATGTTGACTTGTTCACTGTAAGCATATTTCTATTGAAGAATTCCAGCGACATTTTTACATTTAAGCGTTCTTATACATCAAACACATGAATTTGTTGCAGGATCCCGCTGCTTCAACACCTGTAGTTTCTAATGTTATGGTGTAAGTTGCAAAGACCTTCCACCTACTGTGTGAGGCAACTAGTTCTGTATCAAATCTTACATTTGAACTGTCTAGATACGTAGCATCTGCAGACAAGAAGCTTAACCGGAACTACTTGGGACCTGCCTCGCTTGAAGAAATTGCCATGTATGTAATACACTCAGATTTGATATCTAGAAAACAGAGTCTTGTGTATCTTGTTTATGATGCCATTGTCACTTCCCATTCTGCAGTCAAATAGTTCGGGCGGAAGGGCCGTCAGGACCAAACAGAGAGTACCTCTTCAAACTGGAAAATGCCCTCATCCAAATAGGTTTACCAATCAATGCCCATCTTGCTGTTTCCATTTCCTTTTTATTTCATTGTCAGGGCTATGCCATTTCTGAATCAATTTTCAAATGTAGGGTGTGAGGACAAGCATGTCACTGACCTGGCCAACGAAGTAAGGCGCATACTTTTATTGCAAGGGGAATCCGCTGTTTAATGGTGGTCAAGGCCTGGATTGTCAATTGTGTGTTCTATTGGCCCGGAAACGGTGCCTTGAAACGTATTTAGAGACAGATGCTGATAATAATTCTGTTCTCTCGATGCAGAGAAGATCTTATTTATCAAATATTGAGATACCATAACTAATACAGCAATGGTTTTGAAAACTTCTTTGCTCATTACATCTTAATTTACTCACGTTTTTCCACACGCGTTACGACATAATCTTGAGAAATTAGTTCAACCTACTCTACTGCACGCATGTTGTTTAGTGGTCACGAAAATTTTCTACCAACACAGGGGCAGGATTTGTCCACTTCATTGCCTTCTGTCTCAAGTGTTTTAATTGGATCTGAATCTCTCTGTTATTAATGTAAGATAAAATATCACCTTGAACTTCTTTCAGTAATAACTAATTTAATTAACCCCACAAACCATCTAAAACAACATAATTTAGGTTGAACCACAATTCTATAGAACCAAATAGCTTGCATTACAACCAGGGAAGCGACAGCTTCCCTGAGCTTGCAACCAGCTGACCAACAAACGCAACCAAATCGAAAAACAAAAATCAAGTTGAAACGAGATTTTTACAGCGCAATCAACAGACTGCTTAGACACTATTGTACTTGACTCCTCACCACTAAACGGACCAAATGGAATATGCCCGAGTAACCGCAAGTGCCCGTTTCAGCATATTTGCAGAAAACATGGAATGCTTTGCCTGCTCAAGGTTTATCGTTTTCTGTTTTTCTCGTTCCTCTCTCCAAAAACAGCGATAAATTGTTTAAATACAACACACTCATGGAATCATAAACAAAACCAAGCAAAACAAGGTCTCACCGTTTCCTTGTCCCGCCACGTGATTGAGGAAAATCATAATGAAATTGATAATACAAACTTCACCATTAAACCTGAAATAAGCATAACAGGAAAGCTAGCCAAATGGTTCACCAAGGAGCAAGTCCCAGAGGAACCAGATGCACTTCCAGTAGGTCCACTCGCCGGAGGAAGTCCCCGTACAGCGCTGGACGAGGGCACCGCCGGGGATTTTGGCGGTTTCGTTGGGATGCCGATGCCTCCAGGCTCAGATGGTGATGGTGCTGGAGAAAATAACGAATCAGGGAGTACCGTTGGTGGAGCAGTAAGTAGAGGAAACTGCTGCGGTCCTGCACAGCAATCCAACAAAGAGAACCCAATGAGGGCAAGAGGCGACGAGACGCCCATATATAACAATCTAGATTCCGCTTGGCATTTTATCCACACGGACATGAGTCAATCAGATAACAGTACTTGATAATAAAACGAGCGTGTAAGGAGCAAATGCTCAGTAATGACTGAGGATGAGAAGCAAAAATCATCAAGGAATGTATGTATTAATAAAGTAAGAAGTGAAGTCTTGCACAAAAGTAACGAGCAACTTTAACTTTACCTGGGCATCTAGGTTGAAGGGATGACGAAAACCTGCAGACAAAAAGAAAAGACTTGAAGTCCGGTGCCATCTCTAAGTCTACAACGAAACAAGCGAACAAAAAAAAAAATCAGTTTTGAAGCATACATAGTAGAAATGCTTCCATTCACGTAGCCACTGTAACTGCAAGAAGTCACATTGCATCCAGCACTGGATTGTTGCGCAGTGACATTTCCTAACATGAGACCACTATTTTTGCATTGCATGCTCGAACAAGAAACTGCCAGAGAAGCTGGCATACAATATAAACTGCAAAAATCCTTGTTAGCTGTTAGATGTTTCGGACAAGGGGTAGAAACTTCTTTCTAAGCGGGCAAGATACAATTAAAGGAAACTGCCCACTCACTTGCGACTCCCTGGTCCACAGCTGCACTGCACACAGTGACTGGCAGTTATGGCATAACTCCCATTTGGCACAACCAAGCCATAGTCCTTAGCATAATTAGGGAAATTTGATGCGCAAGCTGTAAATTGCATAGTGTTGTAGTTCATTGACAGAATTATTAACAATTAACTCAGAAGGGACAGTCAGATACACTGAGAAACATACATATTCAAATTTACTGCATAAAGGCATAACTATTCTAGGGAAAAATGAGTGCAGAGCCCTAATCTATCACTAGAATCTTTTGATACCAATACATGATGCATGGCGGCAGGGCATTTATAATCTTGCCACCTCTTTCCATTGCTATTCTTCTCCTTCAAGTTCTAACAGCGCCATGCCTTAAGCGTAGCAAATTGATTCAAAAGCAAAGGGTTCAATTGCGAATGATAAACAGCATTACAAAAGCCAAACCCAAAACGATCAATCCACGTTAGTAAAACACTAAAACCCAAAATGATAAATCCACGTTAGTAAAACACTAAGTCACCATAAGACAAGCATCCATAAATTCACTGGAAAAGGCATAAAACATCAATGAAAGAATGTTACCCTTTTTAACAAACATTTATCAAATTATGCTCTTACTAGTCCTCGCGTTTGCATATCAAAGCACAGCATTCAATATGACTGTGCACAAAACAGTTAAAGGTGTAAAAATAGGCTCCAAACAATTACAATCATCATCATTACACCATCTTTATTCACCACAAGGAATTGTCATCACCATCACATCATCTTTAACCGCATTCACCACAAATATGTATGTATGTACGTATGTATTTATATGAACCAGCAAAATTAGAAACAATGTCGCTAACCAGACAATGGAATTGCAAGAATATCTCCATCTTTAATGTCCGCACTCCCCAAAGCGTTCACACTCATCAAATCACTCACAGTCGTAGCATACCTCGCCGCAATCCCCGCCAAGGTATCCACATCCTTCACCACATAAGACATATAAACCGCCGGCAAATTGTTGTCGCTGTTATTAAAGCAAGAACACGGCAACGGAATGTTGAGCTGCGTCCCCACAGCAATCACGGAAGGATCCGAGAGCTCGGCCTTAGGGTTCGCCTCCTTAATTTGATCGGCCGACACCAGGCCGCCGTACACGGCGGAGGAAATGGAGGAGAGCGCGTCGGCCGGGCGGGTCTTGTACGAAACCGAGCTAGATTTGCGGATGCCGTCGACGCAGGAACAGGGCATGGGGATTTTGAGGAAGAGCTGCGAAGGGAGGATGTGGTTTTCGACGTCGGGGTAAGAAATGTCGATTGCGTTGGTTAAGAGCAGGGAGATGGGGTCGACGGAGAAGAGGGAGGCGACTTCGGAGACCTTGAGGTCGGTGTAGAGGGTGTAGCCGACGAGGGAGGAGCAGGTGTCGGAGTTGGAGCACGGCTCGATGGTCGATTTGGGGGCGGCGCGTGGGAGCAATGCGCCGAGGGTAAGAAGTAAGAGGACGAGGATAACCGGCCGGTGGGGTGCACGCATTTTACGGGTTACGGGTTTTGCTCAGATATGTCAGTGAGGCTAAGGGAGATCAGTTTCTGCGAGTTTTAATGGGCGAAAGGAGAATCCAATTTTGCTGAAATGCGTGTGCTCTTGAAGTAAAAAAGACAACAAGAAAGCTTCTTCTGAGCAGTGAGCAACTCGCTTTCTTACTCGGGGGAAATGGTTGTGAGTAGAGAAGAAAGGTATTTGATGCGGAAACAGTTCAGGACAAAGCCAAAGAGAGGCAGCTGGCGGGGGAGACAAAAGTTTTCTGTAACAGTAGGATCTTAGGTGTGTGTGAGTGAGAGAGAATGTCAGAATCCAGGCACTGGTCAGCTTCTCGACATTCGGATCCAGGCCACTTGTTATGATTTTACTACTTTGCCCTCTTCGACCTTGTATATTTCCAATCTGAGTCCGGCAAATTCTCCTTCTCAAATGAAGATTGTTATAACACAAGTGGCAAGCGTAAATAATTTGTCTTTGATTGGAATTGGAGAGAATGTGAACACAAACCAGTGAAATAAGGCGTGATTTGTTTTCTTGTCGATAGAAAACAACATTTTGAACTCATATAGGGGCAAAAATATAAATTTGACATTGGTTGTGAATGGTAAGGGTATTTCCGTAATTTCTTGAAAAAGCGCCGGTATTGAGGTGTCGCCCACTACCATTTGCTCCGGGCCACGTAAACCCCGCTTTTCCGGCGTCGGCGAAGGATAACTTTGATCGCCAAATCCATAACGGGCCTAGCCTTCATAGAAAAAGGCCCAATTAATGGGCTTCCGTCTTGGGTTGAGTTATGGATCTTGTTGCTCAAAAATGGACTCAATGTTTGGGCTCCAGAAATAGTACAGCTCACAACTTCAGTCCAAGACTTGTAGAATTTTTCTGCTGTATCTGGGTTACATAAACCGATTGTCAGATTGTGATTCACGTTTTTGTTCCACCTGATCTCCTGTTGATTAAATTGCCCAAATTCCAAAATATACAGACGAGCAGTCAAGTCTTTTTGCCCATAAAGGAGGAGAACTCGTGTGGCAGTAGCAAAATGCAGAGAGAAAGCCATCCCATGGCAAATTTCTGTCATTGTAAACCTAAAGAAAGTTATCCTGTAAAGTTAACACTGTGATGCCATTATCTTGTGACGGTGGTTAAATTTAAAAATGTTCAACAAAGATTTGTACGTACAGTTTCTTGATTCTTGCTGCGTTGGATATGTCAAAATGTTTTATCATCATTGTAGTTGCTTAGAGGGGTTTTTGACAAACTAGCAAAGCAATTCGTTTAAAGCTTAATGCCCCATTATTATGCTGATATATATATATATATATATATATATGGTACGTAATCTATGGTGCATGTTCACGTGATGCAAGAAAGGAAGCTGCAGCAGTCTGAACAGCAACTCGTCTTTATCTAGCAAGTGATGTTCAGAAATTTAAGACTCGAAATGAACGATATACATAGTTGAAAATGTTCATTTACCCTGCAGGGGGAAAATGGCATTCCCAAGGAGAAATGAAACTGACAATGCCTGAAGAAACGACGATGTTGGCAGCAGCATAAAGATTAGCTGGATTACGTGCATGGTGAGCTGTGGTATGCATGACCATGGCTCCAATTTGGAACCAGATCCCAATAGTTGAATCGGAACCCTGTGGATAATGGTTAATTCTGATTCTGAGAAATGAAATCAAAATAAGAATTGTTGGTTCGGTCTCGATTACAAAAAATAAAAAATATTATATAATATAACATATATAATATAATATATAGTATATGTGTAATATAATACACACATATATATATAATATGTTAATTTATATTAATATTAAAAAGTTAAATGATGATATGTATGTTTTTTTTTTCTACTCAAAGTGTTTGCAAATTAACAATGTAATGTATATTATAAAATTTGTATTACCTGTTCTTTATTTAATACAATAATATGATCGTTCTTCATTTTTTTAAAATTTTATACTCGTTAAAAAAATTAAATATGTATTTTGTCACATTATTTTCATATTAAAATTTATAAGAATAATTAATAAATTGCAATTGCATAAAACTAGAAATTTGAAGAATCGAAATTAGAACTGTTAAGAAATGGGAACCGTGTGCTATGCAAGATCGATCCAGTTTTGATTCTTCATTTTCTCAAAGTCAAAACAGGTGGTTCTAGAGTTTGGAATTGCCGGTTCCAAAACCGGGACCATGACTTCCAAGGGCTTACACTGAAGAAGAGCCACAACATACTTTGAAACACCAAACGTATGCAAAATTACAAGAACACCCCCGCTATCTAACAAGAAGGATGTGTATTCGTGCAACGGAGGGAGGACCGAAGAGGGAAAGGGTGGGTTGGCGAGTTAGGCGGGAGCATTTTTGTATTGGGAGAGGGAAACCCCAGAAGCCCCAGTGTCTTCTGTCATTTCTTCCATGCATCGATCAATGCGTCCTCTCGCTTTCACTGCTTCGTTTTCTTTTCTTGTTATCATGGTTCATCATTATTCACTCGGCCCCGTGAACGTTTCAGAACACTCCCGTACGACCTTCCCAAATTACAATACTACCCTCTCCTGTTTCCTCTTCATTCAAACTGCACTTACTGTGATTATTGCATAAAATAGAAATGGAAGAAAATCAGGTTCTCAGATGATTATATGTGGTCATGTCACTGACCCTTTAATGATCCATCATTTTAGGTTATGGCATCTATTTTAAAATTAATCTTGTCAACATAATTAGACTTCTGGGAGTTAATTACCACAGTAAGACCTGGTTAAGCCATATTTTGATAAATTAAAAACCCCTTCATTTAATTTTGTTTAGGACAAGAAATACTAGGAAATAATTTTTACTTCCAACTCGAACAGGAATTCTTTGGTCGCTTCGTCTAAACAAAAATCAAGATTCATGAAACGTTTTTATGTTCTTATAGAAACACCTTCTCTAATTTCTCTTTTATGTTTTCTCAATCGGACAATCATTAATTGTTCCACACAACCAGCGTTGAAAACTAAAAATAGGGTTAAAAAACGTGAAGAGGACTGCAAGTCCCGATTGAATGATGATCTCCGCTTGTGATTTTTTGAATACGTTTTATGGGCCCAAGAAGAAATACCAGTTTCGTAGTAGACACTAGACATTAAAGTAGACATAATCTGGGGGACACACAATCATGTTTACAAGGACAGTGGGGGACACCTGGAAAACTGGAGCCCTTCATATGTGTCAAAACATGTAAACTATAATAAACCCTTGTCAAAAATGAGAAAAATAAAATCGAGAGTGATGTAAATGGAAATGGGAAATCCCGAATAACTAATACAATTTTATTCACGAAATGCCAGACAAACTAAATCACGGGGTTTTGTGATTCCTTTCACTAAATTGTCTAAATAGATATAGCAAAACACCTTTTTGCGTCTTTACCCTTAACGATGCATGTGGTATTAGGAACTTTATTTATTTACGCGGTAGTAAAATATAATTTCTATAAAGGAAAGATCTCAGTTAAAAATTGTGACGAGTCCTTTTGTAGTGGTGACCCTACTACAAAGATAGGTAGGTGCCATGTTTGCAAAAATGATCAAAAGATTTTGTGATGACACGGATGAAAGGATGGCGCAACAAAGGATCCACCAATTCATCACCAAAACTGCCCACTCCATTGATTTGTTTGCTATTTCTGTGCAGTGAATCTCGTGACTTTTAAACCTCAACCCCCCGTCCAAAAAATAAATACATTACACAATATTTTGTCCTCCTCTCACTCCTACACCCCTATAACAAAACAACACACAACTCATCGTCTGGTAATCTTTGGACATACATAAGGTACACGCATTGTTATATTGAAGCAACGAGAGAAGGCAACCCCAGGTGGTGGAAGTAAAATAAGAAAGAAATGGCAGGCTTGGATTCACTTCTGACGGAGCTAAGTAGCAGAGAAGGATGGAAATCAACGTCAAAGAGGTGGGGTGGAAGCACGGACCTGATGGAAGGGCTGAACAGCATGTATGGGAGTGAAAATGGGGTGTTTGCGATGAAGAAGAGAGTCATGGTGGTTGCAGATCATTCTTCCCATTCTAAGCATGCGATGATGTGGGCTCTCACTCATGTCACTAACAAGGGTGACATTCTCACTCTCCTTCACATTGTGTCTCCTCCTTCTAACAGCTCTGAAGACTCTTCTGCTTCTCCTTACCTTGCTACCACTCTTGGGTCATTTTGTAAGGCCTGCAAGCCTGAGGTCAGCTCTTTCACAATTTGTTTACAGACTAGCAGGATTGTATGTGGCGTTGTTTTGACTTGTTTGGACATAGTGAACACTTAAGAGATTGTAGCGAGTGAAAAAGAACGAGACATCCATTTGTTAATATTTTACCTGTTCTCTCTGGTCTATGAAGAGGGATGCTTTCTGCTACTTTGTATTTGATTTTGTTCTCTCTTCAACTTTTGCAACTTTTCTATTATTTTCTGCAGGGTGGTTTTCGGGGCCTCTTTATGTTTCCGGTCTTCTCCATTCTTAACTAGAAAAGCACACATTTTTGCACCTCAAAACCTTTTCCTTTTTCTTGTTATCTGGTTGCAATATCTCCCTTTTTATTTTTTATTTTCTCTGGTGACTGATGGAGTTGTCTTTTTTCAGGTTGAAGTAGAAGCACTGGTAATCCAAGGACCAAAGATGGAGACAGTCATGAACCAAGTGAAGAAGCTGGAGGTCTCCGTGCTGGTCTTAGGTCAGAAGAAATCCCTTTTTCCATTACTCGACTGGTGAGTTAACATTTTAAGTAGTGGTTGTCCTCGACAATCACCACTAGATTTGGACATCAGACTTAAAGCAACTCTTACAAGAATTTTAGAATCAAACTGCTAAATCACACCTATATATTTTCTGATTTGGGCAGCCTGTGTTTGAAAAGCAGCACAGAGGAATTTGTGGAACAGTGCATCAATACTCTGGAGTGTTTGACAATAGGAGTCAGGAGGCAAAGCAAAGGAGTTGGTGGCTACCTTATCAGCACCAGATGGCACAAAAACTTCTGGCTCCTGGCCTAGATTATTGTTCAAATTTCAGGGAAGCTAATCTAATGTAGAACTATTCTGTAGTGTGTTGACTTGCACTGTCATGCATCAGTCCGGATAACATATTTGGTATGTAATATCAGTTAAAATTAAACTTCCGTGCTTGTACCATGGAGAATTTCTCCAAGAAAGCATGTAGTGTTCTTGAAGCCATTAATCAATTCGTACGAGCACGAAAATAAGCACAAAACACAAACGAAAAGGTCACCGATTCCCCAAGCATTTGTGCTTATCTGTAATCGCTACGGGTTAGAAGTAAATGGCGAAGAGGCGGTGATGGCGATGAATCTTGTTTAATTATTCACATAAGAGCAAAAAGAGAACAATGACAACAAGAAGGACGGAACTCTTTCCTTTCTATGGCCAATATCTGTTACCACTTCTCCTGCTACCAAACTCAGTCGCAACTCAAACTTTGTCATCTAACTTTTCATTGTTGGTTAATGGAATCAACTCCATTTTGTCCTGTGGAGTCCGAGGGGTTCCAGGTGACTGTTGCGAGAGAATCTGCCTTACATATCCGTAGAAGGTACAACCCATGAGAGTTATAGCACATCCAATGGCATTCATGATGGAGATTGGGTTGCGAAAGATGAGCCAGGAACATGTTACAGAAACTGCAACCTGTTTCAAGAAATCAATTTCAGGAATAATGTGAAAATTGAAGACAATGGCATTAACGTGCCGTTTAAGAAGGGCTTGTACTAATATAGAAGTACCAAAACCAAGAACCGGTTTCATCCTGCCTCTACTCCATACATGACAAGCAGCAATTCATCAATCAAGCATTTTGAGCAGCAAACATTTTAAACAATGGTTTTTAACCCCTTTCCTTCCATAAAAGGGAACTACATAAACCATGGATTGATGAAATCAAATCTCATTGAGCCTCTACATAAGATAGCTTTTTGGCCAAGTATTCCACCATACAATGCAAGTGCTTGTAACAAAGGTTTTTTTCCCTTTATTTTGCAACATTCCCTACTTGTCAAGAACCAATTGTTCCATTGAGAAATCCTTCAGGCCACCAACTCAAGTTGCTAAGCTTGCAAAAGGTTTTACAATCTATAGTTTTGACAAGCACATGGTAGTAAAGGTACTAGAGGGCAACATCAGAAAAACTGTTATGGTGAAAATGAATTCCTCACGTTACTAAAGAATACAGTTCTGATACGCATAATTAGAAAAATACTTAATCGAGTCTGAGAAAGATAAGTACCTTAAGATTTCCCGCAACATTGAAGGTAACAGCAGTTGTGGAGTGGATGACATAAAAGATAGAAAAGTTCAGGCAAAAGGCCAATATTCCAGACCCGAAAATAATGACAAGAGATGAGAAAAGTGAGGGGCATGTATGAAGCCATTCTAAAACCCCCAATCCTTCGAGCAGCAGGGCTGGCACAGCCAAGATCATAGTTGCAAATGGTGCCATGCGGTACACAGTGTTTATACTGCAATCGGAGCAGAACACATTGATTTGATATTAAGAAATGTGTAAAATATAACTCTGATATTAAAGCAAAATGAGTGTAAAAAAAGAATAATTTATACTTTCAATAAATTTATTTTCTTTAAACTCGAACATATTGACAAATCAAGCAACTAGTATACCGCGTACTCTAAGTTAAATTTTAGGGGAAACGCATAAGAAGCTTGTTCACCAACATCTTTGTTAGCATGCATGGTTGAATCATAGAAAAGATTTCGATCAACTTTGTTCACAAGAAACCCCCAAAAAACTATATTCAACCATGTTAGTATTAAAAATACAAATATGGGCATACAAATGAGCTTCTTTGATTACCATTGTCATTAAAAATTTTCTTTGCATCACGCATAGCTTTGGACAGAGTATTGAAGATGAATGGAGGAAAGAGGTCACTACCTATCAAATTTATATGCATGCAACAGAGACTCTGCAAGAATTGTTTTTGTAGAAGTAGCAATACAGCCAAATAAAGCAGCACAAAAACCAAACACATTGAAGCTCAGCTCTGTGATAGAAGTGAGAAGAATCCCTCCAACAATAGGAATCAGTGAAGCCCAAATTCGCCAATCAAAGTGCTTTTTCCAGATTAACCACTGCAAGAAAACTGTTTCATAAACATGAAAAACAGATGAAGTATTTTATCGCCGATGACATTAACACAAAAGGGAAGACAATGATGAATAATTTAAACATTTATTGAATCAAAACCAATATCAAGATAAACAATAAAACAATGATGATGCCCTGAATTGATAAATCATTATTTGTCTAAATCATTGTTTATAAATGGCTTGCGCAGGTTGAGTTATCTTGTATTTGATTACTATGCTATGATCAGAAGTTGAGAAGAAAACAAAATAATTTCACTCAAAACTCACCAGTTGTAGCAGGAGTGAAAGACTTGATAGTTTGCATGAAAGAAACAGGTATATATCGCAGGCTCACATTTCCCAAAACTATGTTGAGACAGAATATAAATGACATGGGAAAAATCCTCCTCCAGCGATCTTCAGGGTCAACAGCAATCAGTGGCTTAAGTTTTAGCACTTTAATTACCAAGTATGCACCGACTGCTGAGGATATAAAGTGAACACACGACACAGACAAGGGATACTTAAAGTCCAGTTTCTGGCAAGGAAAATGAAAATTTCATGAAAGAATAACAAACACTGCAAATTCGGAGCTGAAGTATATGCAATAGCATTATTTTAACCAAATATCGCAAATCACATACGACTTCATAAAATTAAAACTAAATTGAATAATAAAACCACCAGATTGTAAAATAATCATTCGAGTCCATCGCATTCATCATTCTTTTTATCGCCTCATACGAAATTGTATGAATCTGAGATCCGTCTATCAGCTGAAAAACTTCATTTGAAACTGACAATAAGTAATAATAATTTCTTCACAATTTACATCTACATAACTAGATTAGACCGCATTACAAATGCACTAAAATCCATACTTTGGAAACTTAAATGACCGCAATCAATTGAATATTCAAGGCGTAAAATAAAGAAGAAAAAAGTGAAAAGCTGCCCTAAACATTAGCCATATTTCAAAATTAGCCACCAAAAAAATGCGTAATGAACTTGATGAGCATAAAAATCAGAACTTTACTCATTTCTTCCTTCTACTGACAATGGAGGACATATGGATGCAATGACGATAAACAAACTAAGGGAGTACAACATGATGATAATGCTTAAATCCCCATCCAACCAATCTGATGGTTCCCACAACCTTCACAAGATTCCCACTCCTCAAATTCTGAAACAGACCCATACTTCCAGCTAAACATCAACATGATTTCCATGAAAAAATATATACACGAAGATCGAGCAGGGAAAAAAACATTGAGCCTTAATATAAAAAGGAAACAAATCCAGAAAAGAGCCTCTATAATAAAACCCCAAAAACACATACATTATCGTCCCTCCTTTCATGTTTGTTACATGCGTAACTGCATATGCAGAAACAAACCTGAAAGATCCATTTGTTCATGATGATTACAGTCACATTGAAACCCCACCACTGAAGAATAGCCAGTATTGATCGAATTGCACTCCACTGACACAACCAGCTCTCCTCCATGACTTTCTAACCAACCCAGATCAAGAACTTCGATAAAAATCCAAACTTTTACCCAGAAATTAGGAATAACGTCCAAGAAAAGAGATAAGAGATCAAACAAACATAAGAAATAGAAACCCAGATGAAAATTCTGCGAAACCGACTGAAAGGACAAACGGATTACAATGTTGACATGACAGCGTTGGACGGGTCAGGCCGTGCGCAGCAAAGTTGACGGAGTGATGGCACAAGGTATCGAGAGACGTTTTTTTTTCGAGGAAAAAGATTTAAATTTTGCTTTTTTGGTTTTCTTATGATTCTGTTTCCACGTTTGATTTTGGAAAGAATTCGAAACGTGTGTGGATCCATCGCAACCGTCTAGCCTCAGTGGCCTCCTTATCGGTAATGTCCCACACCCAAACACACGCACACAATACACGCTGTCTGGAGACATTAATGTGAGTGCGCATTTTTTCAATGTTTTATATATATATATATAGAGAGAGAGAGAGAGAGATTCAAAATATTATTTAATTTTAAAATATAAGTTTAAAAAAAAATTATGTGTCTGAATGGCATTGTAAAGTTGAAACCCTATACTTGAGGGGTTTTTTTTTAATATTTTTGTATTGAATTACATGATTTATATTGTATCTTATAATATTGAATGAAGTTAAATATTTATTTAATCACTCATTTTGATTCTTAAAAAAGAAATTAAAAAATGATTGCAAAATTCACGAGGTCTTTTTTTTAAAGTACACAAAGAGGATGTGAGCAACTACTTTTATCTAAGTTGCCGACTTTGATCCTATGAAAATAGGGATATGTTGTGGTATATAATTGAATAATTATTTTTTGAGGAATAATAAATATTTTATTAGTGCGAATTTCAATTAAAAAGAAATCCTCTAAAACCTCAATGTGTTGCTGCTGAGTTATCTATTATTTTAATAAATTTATTGATTTGTTAAATTTATACAAATACATGTTATTGTAACGACTCCACAGTAGTAGTGAATGAAAAAAAGTTACGAGGATTTGTTCATGATATCACAACTTTTCTTTTACAATTAGATTAATTATGATCATAACGTTAATGATAGTTGCAATTGAAAATAGTTCAAATATGGTCATTTGTTGAGTACAATTTATAATAGTTCAAATATAGTCATTGGTTGAGTTAGGATCGCACGCAATTGAAGAAAATAAGAAAGTAAGAATACAAAGATTTACGAAGTCAACGACAAATGTCTACTTTTTAAGAGTGCAACAATGACAAAAAATATTATTCAAACGTGTCTTAATTGCAAATTACAAAGGTAGCCCAAACCCTATTTCTTAGACCTAAAACGTCCGCTTTGCAATCCATGTCTCACTCCCAGAGATCCTACTCGTGTTTGGATACACCATCCTTGCTATTGTGAGCTTGCCTCCCAAATTGCGATTGTGAACCTGCACCTTGTCGCCGTGACAAGGCCCCTCATGGCCACCACCTTCTCATAATAAAATGTGGCTCTCCTGGCGATCTCAACTTCATCACTCATGGTCACAACCCTGTCAACAACAAAAGGCTACCCTTGCTCGCAAACATCCCCCGATCACACCATTCCACCTTGTGATAGTAAGCGCAATTTGCAGCCAATTCTTGATCATGAGCCACACATGCAACGATCTCCAACTTAATAAAGAATGATCCATTAATGGGCTGAGCACTAGTTCCATAAACAATTTGAGATATTCAACAAATCCAAGTAATGTTGAACTTGTCCATAGCGATTGGGTTGGTCAACATGTCTATGCTATTCTTCGAAATATGCACCTTTTTTGAAAAGTTTCACCTAAAGAAATGAACTCTTTAATTTTGTAAAACTCACTACTATATATTTGGTTTTGGTACGATGTACTTAGTTTCTTACCAAATAAAGGCACATTGGCCATAAGAAAGCACCAAAACTGGGCGTTGACCCATTCCCAATTCTCTTACCAAACCAACAATCATCGAAGCTTCTTTGATTGCTTTAACAATAGTCATATGCTCCACCTCAATTGTGGAAAGAGCAACCGCCAACTAGATAGCTACTTTCCAAAAATAAGCCCTCTTGTGAGAGTGAGCACACATCCGGTAGTGCACATCTTATCATTCAAATCATCTGCATAGTCAAAATTCACAAAGTCCATGATTAATGGATCCTTGCTTTTAACTACTAAAGATAATCCCAAAGTTCGAAATACTTCTCAAATACTCAAAGATCTAATTCACTTTTTCCTAATATTGTTTCCTAAGTTTAGTCATGTACTTACTAAGTTGATTGATAGCATGTGCAATATTTAATCTAGTACAACCCATAACATATATTAAACAACCCACAACATTAGCATAAATGTTCCTATCCAATTTGCTTAAATCTTTTGGTTGGTCTATAGCAGATTGCTATGCAAAAAAGTAGTCTCCACGTCTATTTACCCTAGGAATATGTTAAAATAGGCAACTAAAGCCAGTATTACCATAATGAAAGTGTGCTTTACTGTGAGAGAGAACACCTCATCATAATCTACTTCCCTCCATTGTAAGTATCCCTTTGCCATTAATTGAGCCTTTAATTTTTCTTATTCATTCTCCCTCATTAGTAGCTTCTTTTTGTATACTTCTTTGCATCTTATGGCCCTCTTAACTGAGGCAATTTGACCAACTCTAAAGTCTTACTTTCGTGAGGTGAACTCAATTCTTCTTCCGCCTCCTTTCAACTAGCTCTTTCTAAATTATCCACAACTTTTTGGAAGATAACTTAATCTCCACTACTAACAACAAATGCAATTTATAATAGCTCAAATATAATCATTTGTTGAGTTAAAATTGCATGCAATTAAAGAAAACATGAAGGCAAGAACAAAAAGACTTACGAGGTTTGGCGACAAAGGTCCATATCATCAGTAGCAACGATGGTGATAAAATTTTTACTTGAAACAAAATATAAAAATTCCTATTTATATGTGTAGCTAAAACCCTATTCCCCAACTCATTATTGCCCAAAATGTCCACTCTATGATTCAATTCACACTTATAGACCTAGTTCTTGTGATCATAAGCCTTAATAGCAAAAACCTATGTGATGCTCACCCCCAAAGTTGCGATTGCAAATATCTACCCTACGGCCACGAACCATCTTATGACAGAATGTGGCTCTTTGTTGTGCTGCTTCTTGTGCTCATGGATCACGTCCTGACGACCATGGCCTCATCCCTTGCAACTGCAAGTCTAACAGTAATAGAAAGCTACCCTACTCGCAAACGTCTTACGATTGTGCCATTCCACCTATTGATTGCGGCTCCTTTGCTCACGATAGCAAGCTCGGTTTGCGGCTAATTCTCAATTATGAGCCACACATGCAACACCATTTATGCCAATGAAGTTGAATAATTTTTCCTATAAACAAGCTTTGAGTTCAAATCTGCATATTTTATTTAAAAAGAAGAGCCACTTTATTCATCTTGCCACGGGTCACAGGTACATGCACAAATATAGACAACATAAAACTGCAGAAGGAGGCTGCTCCTACAATTAGCAAGACCTACTCTTAATACTCACATATATAATATTTTATTCAGATGTATCATATAATAATAAAACCAACCAAGGCCAGAGTATGTTTAAATCAATATATTTAAAGCTTTTAATTGAACGTTGTCTTATATTTCCCTTTTACGCAATTGCTCTCTCTTTTCTATGCCTTTGTATAGGCTTTTGGGCCCATCAAATATGCTCTCTTGACTAACTTTTTTTTTGAAGAAATTGGTGGGTTGGCTTGTTTGGTCCGACGTTGGACAGAAAGGAAAACTTTAGCCCCAGTCTATGAGAAAAGAGGGAACTATCAGCCCAATACAGGACGTCTGGCACTAGAAAGTTAGGTCTGGATTTATTCCTTTCCATTTTGCTCCTTATCATGCATCTTGGAAATAAAATTGACCCTGTCCCCTATAATCTTCCTCTTTTTCTTATTCTTCTTAATTTGTATTGGGCATTCAAAAATGGGTATGTGCTCTAAATAGAGGAGTTAATAAGTCGGGCTCAAGTTGTTCAGTCAAATTTTATTTGTTCTGATAATGTAACACTTAAATTCATTTTAGAGTTTGAAACAACTAGTTGAGTTTAAAAAGTTTGTTAAAGTTAAGCTTAATCTTGATTAAAGTCAAAAATATTTTCGAATCTAATTAATCTCAAGTCAAGTAATTTAATATGTTAACATCCCTAAATCTACTAGAGTAAGCGAGGATGATCCATAATTATGAATACCTTAAATTTTTTATTGAACATGACGTCAAAACCATAAATATGTTTATTCACATACTTGGTGGAAAGTTTGGCTATGTTAAGAAGGATATTTTGCACAATTTTCTTCCCATCAATAAACATGCCTTTAAATTTATTACCTACAAAAGTAGTATCATTATTTCTTTCTTTTTATTTTTAGGCAGCTTTCAAATTTCTGCATGACTTTTTTGCAGAGCCCAACAGAATAGAGAAATTTAATTTGGGCTTTTGGACTACTTAAAAATTTTTTGTGGGCTTTCTTCCGATGGCTCTATTCCAAAATGGACCTCCGAACTCACAAAATGCATTTGAATTTGAATCTTCCATTAATAACACAATTCTCTGCAGATGAATTGCATATGTTAAACACGATTTTATTTATCAACAAATATGGATTTTTTCCTGAAGGGTGCGTTGAGATCCCATTGGGTGGCCTTGAAGAGACTTTTTCAATCGAGAAGAGTGTATTCGAATTCCACATCACAAAATGGTCCTCCAAATTTTAAAATAAAATAAAAAGGATGACAAAATCCAAATCCTGTTTGGCGAAATCTATTCAAGCAAACACCAAATGGGAAAGGATCAAGTCATACAATCAAAGCCATGGGACTGGTCCAGCTATTTCACATTTCCTTTCATTCTTTAATTGGATGGCTATTAAAATTTCAAACACCAACTAAATAATGAGTATGTATCAGCACAAACTGGTAGGAGTTTGGACCATTTATTCCCACCTAAAATCCCTATTACTTCTCTCCCTCAAGTTAAAACCACACTTGTTACATGCACTGTCATAACACACACACAAACCTGGTAATAGTTTTCTTGCGGCCATCTTCTTTCCCAAAGACACTGTCTTGACAGAAGTGAAGATGAACCAGCACAGATCAGGAGACAGCAGTTGGTGCAATTTTCATCCCAGAGAAGTAGTTGTAGGGATTTGTGCCTTGTGCTTGAATGAAAGGCTCCTGGTTTTGGCTTCCAAGCAACGCCACCCAAACCAACCGCACCAAGTCTTCACAAGGAAATCCCCCATTTCTCTTTCAAAGATTTTTGCTCTCTCAAGTCTGCTCAACCTCCTCGACATTAAACGCCACAAAGCTGATCAGTGTTCTCACACTTCATCAACTAGTCCAGAAGGTTAGATCTTGTTTTCTCTCTCTATTTTTGTAATGGAAAAAATCATATTGTTCTGAAGGATAGGGAAAATCCAGCATACAATAGTGTAGAGAGTTATGATCGCATATGTTTCTTGATGTGCAGTCAATAGCAACTCAGGTTTATTTATTCTGTTAGAAAGACGACAATTTGCAGAGAAATGACTGCTGATTAATGTTGGGAGAGAAGCTTGACCATTAAATATAATTATTGCAATTTCAGATGATGAAATGCCAATCACCAGTTGATCATGTTCCAGCCAGACAATAGCATTGTGTGTGTGGTTAACTGAGGGAGTAAATGCATATATGAACATTCTTTTATGGTGCAGAGAAT